>OZ023209.1:19010054-19062368 GCA_963995525.1 Escarpia spicata | reverse complement strand
GAAAGTGGGCTATGGTTGGTAATATTAGTACCTATACCACCACTACGTGGCGCTTGTCCATAGGATAGTCGCCGCCGCCGCCAGGATGGCTGCCTGGTTGGACGCCGCCGCCGGGGTGGTCGCCGGCGGCGGGCTAGCTGTCAGGTCGCCACAATGTTATGAAGTTATAACGGTGAAACGTAAAAAACGTTACGAAGTCTACGGTAACGCACTAAAATACTAAAATGGTCACTAAAGTGTTAATATGTTACGTCTCTAACGCCAACGCCAACGGAACGCCATTGCCTCACGAAAGAGACCTTCTACAATCCTGCCGTCAAAAGGCGAGACCCAGTCATCGTAGAACACCTGCACCGTCCAGCAAGCAATGCAGCTTACTCCAGTAGGAAAACACACAAATACTGAAGATTCGTGTGGTGTCAAGGGAGTAGTATGGGAGATTAGTGTGGTGTCAAGGGAGCAGTATGGGAGATTCGTGTGGTGTCAAGGGGGTAATATGGGAGATTCGTGTGGTGTTAAGGAAGCAGAATTGAAGGTTCGTGTGGTGTCAAGGGAGTAGTATTGGAGTTCGTGTGGTGTCAAGGGAGTAGTATTGGAGATTCGTGTGGTGTCGAGGGAGTAGTATTGGAGATTCGTGTGGTGTCAATGGGGTAGTATTGGAGATTCGTGTAGTGTCAAGGGGGTAGTATTGTAGATTCGTAATGTGTCAAGGGGGTAATACAATAGATTATTGCGATTTCGAGGGAATAGACTAGTACTGTAGATTTTCGCGGAGTCTATAGGGAGTAATATTAGAGTTTTTCGTTGTTTCGAGGGGGAAATAGTTGCAGATTTATGCGGTGTCAATAAACGTTGTGTTGTAGAATTTCGTGTAATATCGGAGAGAAGCGGTCGTGTTGGAGATTTTCGCACAATGTCAAGGGAGTAGTGTTGGAGATTTTAGTAGAGTCGAATGGGGAGTAGTATTGGAGATTTCAGCAGTTTCGAAGGGGGGGGGCAAGTGTTGGAAATTTCGCTGTGTCGACGGGGGGGGGGGGGGGTAGTGTTGTATTTTTATCTTTATTTTTAGCTCAATTTAGCCCGTCGCTAAGGAAGAATGTTTGCCTAACAACACTTGCTAAGGGCATGTACTTCAAATTTGTCTCCATCTGAAAATGTTCACTACCCCTTAAAGGGACAGGCGCACTTCGTGGCTTTTTTGTTTTCATTGCAAAATCATGTTATACAGTATACATTATATCTATCATAGCGTACTTACTGCCCAAAGATGTTTTAATGAAGCAGAAATCAATTGTTTGATTGAACCGTTAAATGTTTACGAGAATCAACGCGCTGTCACTCAAATCCCCGAATTGCGAGTTCGGAAAATTCCGCGGAAGGTCGTGACCCGACTTGGGCCGAGCTTCAGATGTATATAGTACGCTGTCGTCATGGCTTCCATGGCGCAGAACGACGATTCATCGACCGATGTAAGTTGAACAATGAAATGTCATAAATATTCCGTTTGTCACTGTATTTGTGAAATGAACTGTGTTTGAGATCGTGTTACTGCTACGACTGTTATTAAGCAAACGCGTGTCCGTTAACGAAAGTCTATTATTTATTAACACTTTAGTTTTGTCCGTCATTATCGAGTATACCGCCCGATCAAATTATCAACACGGGCAATTGTTATCCTATCCAACATTGCACGCAGCGCCTAGACTGGACTGTATTGTGTTAACATGGGTCGATGCTGTATCACATCACATCTCATGTAACACGTTTCCAGATCGGAGCGACGTTGGATCGAAAGCAATGAGTGACATCCCATTACAGTTCCACTCGACCCACGGCACCCACGTGCAGTTGTCTGCAGAGAATCGACGTGCGACCCGTGTCGATAGCTTCTGCAAGGGCATCATTTATGTTACAGCGCCCGACCAGTTGCCATCAACGAACGCGTCCACATCAGGTTCTGCGACGTCTCAATCAGCTGTAATGGAGTCGTTCGACTCGGCATCATGTCTTGTGATCCTGCATTGATCAACAGTGCCGAGTTGCCGGATACCTCATGTCCAGATCTTACGAATAAACCCAGCTAGGAGGTGATATGATGTACATCGTGAACGGAGAGGACGAGAGCCGCCGGTTGTTCAGCGGCATGAGCACGAGCAGTTAACTTTGGGCGATGTTTACGGAAACACCATATCGGTGGAGTTTGTAGGTGAGTTAAGTGTACTATTTTAGTTATGCTCCAGATAATATATTTGCCGAGTCTGTTGGTAGTTTGTGTTCTTTGACTAGTACTAACAATTTTCCCCTACGTGCCCAACGAAACCACGCACACTTAGCCAGTTCCTTGATTTACCTTACCTCATGGACACCGCCGCCGCCGCCGCCGCCGCCCCACCACCGCCATCACCACCACCGCCACCGCCACCACCACCGCCGCCACTGCCACCACCACCACCCAAAGATGTTTTAATGAAGCAGAAATCAATTGTTTGATTGAACCGTTAAATGTTTACGAGAATCAACGCGCTGTCACTCAAATCCCCGAATTGCGAGTTCGGAAAATTCCGCGGAAGGTCGTGACCCGACGTGGGCCGAGCTTCAGATGTATATAGTACGCTGTCATCATGGCTTCCATGGCGCAGAACGACGATTCATCGACTGATGTAAGTTGAACAATGAAATGTCATAAATATTCCGTTTGTCACTGTATTTGTGAAATGAACTGTGTTTGAGATCGTGTTACTGCTACGACTGTTATTAAGCAAACGCGTGTCCGTTAACGAAAGTCTATTATTTATTAGCACTTTAGTTTTGTCAGTTTTATCGAGTATACCGCCCGATCAAATTATCAACACGGGCAATTGTTATCCTATCCAACATTGCACGCAGCGCCTAGACTGGACTGTATTGTGTTAACATGGGTCGAAGCTGTATCACATCACATCTCATGTAACACGTTTCCAGATCGGAGCGACGTTGGATCGAAAGCAATGAGTGACATCCCATTACAGTTCCACTCGACCCACGGCACCCACGTACAGTTGTCTGCAGAGAATCGACGTGCGACCCGTGTCGATAGCTTCTGCAAGGGCATCATTTATGTTACAGCGCCCGACCAGTTGCCATCAACGAACGCGTCCACATCAGGTTCTGCGACGTCTCAATCAGCTGTAATGGAGTCGTTCGACTCGGCATCATGTCTTGTGATCCTGCATTGATCAACAGTGCCGAGTTGCCGGATACCTCATGTCCAGATCTTACGAATAAACCCAGCTAGGAGGTGATATGATGTACATCGTGAACGGAGAGGACGAGAGCCGCCGGTTGTTCAGCGGCATGAGCACGAGCAGTTAACTTTGGGCGATGTTTACGGAAACACCATATCGGTGGAGTTTGTAGGTGAGTTAAGTGTACTATTTTAGTTATGGTCCAGATAATATATTTGCCGAGTCTGTTGGTAGTTTGTGTTCTTTGACTAGTACTAACAATTTTCCCCTACGTGCCCAACGAAACCACGCACACTTAGCCAGTTCCTTGATTTACCTTACCTCATGGACACCGCCGCCGCCGCCGCCGCCGCCCCACCACCGCCATCACCACCACCGCCACCGCCACCACCACCGCCGCCACTGCCACCACCACCACCGCCACCACAACTACCACCACCACCACCACCACCACCACCACCACCACCTACAACTACAACAACAACAGCAGTAGCAGCAGCAGTGCTCAACATTCGCTATATCGGTTTCCACCAGCCACTGGTACATGTTTAAAAAAGCAATATAAACGAGTCGTTATAATGTGTGGTACTGTAATGGTGCATTTTTATTAAACATTATCACAAGATGCTTATAATTTCTTACTAACGGTTCCATTGACATTTAACATTGGAACACTGGATTATATTTCTTGTTATTTACGTGTAATCATAGGTGTCTTTTTCTTCAGTTCAGCATATCTCTGCGATACGTAGCTGCCCAGATGATCCCACGATACGCTGCTCTGTCTGCCGTTTGTCTCCCTGCTCTCACGAGGTCGTCTTCCAACCAGTCGCTGGTGTCCTGCTCCCATCTTCTCCTTGGTCTTCCCCTTCCTCTCTTTCCCTCCACTTTGTTTTCTAGGACTGTTTTCTCTAAGGAATTATATCTTTTGATGTGGCCAAAATAATTCAGTTTTAGTCCTTTTATTCTATTCACTAGTTGACAGTTCTTTATGTCTAATTTTTTAAGGATCTCTGCATTGGTTGTTCTTGTTATACATGGCACTCTTAGGACTTTTCTGTAACATTTCATTATAGGTGTATCCATTGTTAGACATGATATACTGCAAAGTATAATTGTTTGGTAGTCTATTGTGCATTTGCCATCTGGAGCTTATATATTGTTAAATATTGTTGTTATATTACGGTTGTTGCAAAGAAAAATGCATTATGATTAAGGTGGAATATATACACAAAAATCACGGCATTGAGAGAGAACAGTCGTAATTTCAACAAGGTTGAGTCAAACTGCATGTGCACGGCATCGATAAGACAACACTACAAGCGGTAGAACGCGTACTCGTGCATCCAGTAAATATTACGAAACATCTGCTCCTGGTATAAATACAATTGCGAGCGGAACAAAGTGACATATTGCAAAATTACGCTTTATTGCAAACCGATCTTATAAAGTCCACCGAACCGTATGTCCTGACATGTGTTTGCAACTAAACAATTTCCTGCAGGAATTGGTTACGTCCTGGGATCTCCGCGGTAAAAACAATGCTATTCTTTCATTGGTCGTTTATTGGTCAAATCTCCGCGTCTCGAGCAAGACGTCAACCTTCGGCATATAAGAGGTTTCATTAGAATCTTCCACATTGAAATCACATTCTGAGTAAACTACTGATGTTAACATTTTGATTATAGTTGCAAATAGTTAATTCACATCAACTCTTTTAGATGCATAACACCCAAAAGTTGAGTTCTTATTTTCCTTTGAACTGACATGTGAACAACATAAGTATGTGGGATGTCTGGCCCCAGTGCCAGTTGTTGTAGTTATACCTAAAATCTATCATTTTGTCACACCGTGTGTATTTTTGTAAAAAAAAGATATATAGCGATAGGTAACTATAGGTAACTATAGGTAAGACACGCGTTGTGCCCCGAGTATTTACTAGCGGCTAGGAATGACTTTTTAGAAAACAACAGCTGGTAGCTAGTGGCTTTTTACGGTTCGAATCCTGCTCTGTCGTGTCGAACCTTCGGCAAAATCTTGTAAATGTTTCGTTGTCAAAGTATCAAAATTAACAATGTTAAACGTCGTGTCTATTTTATTTACGTACTACATTTAGGTTCTATGCCTTCAGGAAATTATTGTATATTCAGGAATTTGATACACCATCGTTAGGTAAATACGGTTTATTTCACTTACGAATTGAAGATTTGTTGATCGACTTTATTGTAGTCTCGCTTAGCTGGCTCGGGCCTGGTTGCGGAAACTTACCTGGAAGAGAATCTAGCTGCTTAAAACATATATGAACTAGCACAGTCCGATTACACTACTTTATTTCGGTAGAGTTTGTATTTTTGCTTCAATCTAATTAGCATGTATTTATAGATAGCATTGATGCTAAATATAAATACTTGTTTTTTAGTAATGCAAACAGCCTATTCTCCAAAAAGCAGACGACAAGAAGAAGTTCCTGGTGAAGATTGCCGACGGCTGTTGAAACATTGAAGTGAGTTTCAACATTATAGCTGTGTTACAAGAAAAGTCGGTTTTCAGAGCATATACGTTTCTTATAGTTTTACAGAAAATAATACGTACACTATAAATGTACCAACTTGTTTATTATTATTGGATTTGAGTGTAAACGTTAATGCTTCAACTTTGCACATCTGCTTAATTATATTGTGTGACATGTATTAATGTAATCGAGTTAGGTTCGAATATTTCGGATAGACAGAAACAAGTGCATGTAGGATCTACAGTTATTTGGACAGATAACTAGAGAGTCAATTTCACTGGTTTGGTAATTGGAGCTAGGTTCTCTTTAGCCTCAATTATCCAGGCTCCGTGATGTGGCGCCACTGTTTGTCGCTCATACGAGAGATTGCAATCACTTACGCTGCCCACAGCGGCGAAGACGATTGGCTACACTATCAACGAGACGGGTTCCCAGACGAGACTTGGCCTACAGGCTCTGTTGTGTGCGACAAACGGGGTCAGCACACGGTTGGACTTCCTGCTTGATTACAGTGCCATAAATGCACTTGAGTAGTCAGATTTCTAGATGTGATTGTTGAAGCTGTTGACAGTAAAATGGTGTCTTTTTAGCTGATTTTACTAAGCGGAAGGGTATCTGGCAGCAATTTGGCTAGTTGACACTGTAGCCGGATTACTGCCTGCATCCATTTGTAAATATTGACGGGTGTCATACATACAGGCATTTTGCAAGAGCTAGAGATATTAGATTTTGACTAAACTCGACCAGCATGTCAATGAGATGATAATAACAGCAGGTGAGAAGTTTAAGAAACTTTATAGGTCACGTTTTCTTATAATCACACACAACATTAACATGGTCGCCAATGGGAAAACTGACAGTGTGCTGACCCCAAACAGTGTCGTCACATCACGGAGCGTGGCTAATCGAAACAAATGTTATGCCAGTAAATCTGCCTGTATAAACATGTCATAAAAACGATCATGGGTGAATGATTTGAGTGTGTCTGTGAATGCGTCTGTGCGTCTGTGCGCGCGCGTTCCTAAACACTCAGTGACACTTCTGCAGTGACGCTTACATTTATCCGGGCGCTTCTTTGCGATTCACTTATGAAAGACTAACAGTTGTTTTTAAGCCACGCCCTTGTGATTGGTCGTTAGGTCAAGGAGCGTTTGACCCATGTGTCATGCGCGTTTCATTTTGTTTTTAGCGGGGATACGTCAGGGCTTGTTGTATGTTAGCTAGCGGCTATACGTACACAGACTAAGTTTACGAACAGGTAGGTAGGTCTAAACGTACACAAACAATTTTACGAACAGGTAGACAGGGCCCTGCGTATACGTACGTTCATCCAGATTATATTATTTAGCGTTAAATTTAGACTGATACTGATTTACTTACGAAAAGCTAACAGGCGCTTTTAAGACACGCCCCGTTTGCTGATCATTGTTCCTTCTAAAAATAAAAACGATTGCGCGCGCATATTACGTTTGTTTTTTGTTGGGTACTATTTGCGAAATGGAAATAATTTAGAAATTTGTTAAATATTAAAGACTTAGTCTGATAACGAACTATGAACTGGAGCGAAGTTTTGAGAGAAAGTGGTGTAATGTAGGCACCGCCTTTGTATCGCTATAAATCTTCACGACTAATTATGTGCATCGTGCATTTAGAATCTTAGACTAGATTAGAAGCTTAGTACGCGCGACGCATACACCTTTAAAAATCTGACGTTTTAATAGTTTTATATCCTTAGAGGTGATAATTAAGCCATGCTTAAGAAAATTGACCCAAAGTGTTAACACGTCCTCGTGCTAGGGACTGGTTCTCTAAAGAAATATAGTTGGTTCAAAAAATAAAGGGAATAATATTTGACTTTTATGAAACGAAAAGGAGCCACTATCGACGCCGTACGAAACCAGCGAGACACAGCTGAAGTCAGAAGTCGGCAGCGTGCGCTCAATAGGGTTATGACAGACATACGCCATGTACAAATTGAAATAATTTAAATAAATGTGAAGGTCAAGGAGATCCCAATAAGACATAACATGTTGCTAACATGGGAACCCACTTTTAATAAAATAATAATAATACATATTAATAGTAATCACATCATTCAATGTTAGTAAATATTTAACAAAATACAAAAATAATACATAATTACATAACATATTGTGTAGTATTGTGTGTTACAACCTTGACAATGACGGATAGTGTAATTGGATTTATAGTTCACAATTAAGTAGTTTTTTAATATAAGTGATACAACCAAGTGTGCAAATGTCATCAACGATACTGCTTGCAGTACTGTTAACTGTTTCTGTTGTGTTATGTTTGTGTTATGTTTGTGTATATATTCTTGCATATATTCATAATTGCATCTGGGAATAAATAGGTTATTTATTCCTCGTGTGTAATCTTCATGCCTACATAATGATGGATTTCTAAAATCGGGTAAGTAAGGGTTGTGACAGAAATAGTCCAGTAGAACGTCAATGACTAATTTATAATAAAATTTGTGTTGCTGTTGTTTATAAATATCATCCAATTAAGAATTTGAGTTTCTTAAGACAACCGGGTCTGTATGTTCATTACATTTACTCACATAAATTATTCTTATCACTTTTTTTTAAATTAACAACTCGATTTTTCTTGGTCACCCCTTAATAGAATAGCATAATTAATATGAGGAAGAGTGGGGATGTGTACATTATAGACACGTTTTGTTGTAAATAGTGTTTAAGTTTATTCAAAATTGGAATTGTTTTATTGATTTTTTAGCTATTTAATTTATATTCTATGAGTTCGCCAGTTTAAATGATTATTTAACGTAATACCTAAGAAATGAAAATCACTTACACAATCAATGGTTTCCCCATCAATTTCCAACAAGAGGATTTCAATTTTCTTTAGAAGCAAATGAAATATCATGAATTTAGTTTTATTGACATTCAATGAATGATTTTTAAAAAGTGTAATTCTGGAAGACGAATCTTAATTTAACACCGTAGAATTATTACAAACAAGACACTCACCAACTTGTAACATTATCAGTCAATACTATCACTTATATGTATGGTCATTGTAGAAGTTACCGGAGTATAGACTTACCACTGTTATCAGGGAATGAAACATAATGATGACGCTGGTTACTCTCCTCTCCTTGTCACTTTTGAAAATATTGTAATTAGTGTAGGTGCTTTGTTGTGTAATGTAACACCGGAAGACATGCAGGTTTGTTATATAATATTTCATGTTACAAATGGTGTAACGCAAGGTGGAATACTTTTTCTATATGTGATTACTATTTATATCAATGATTAATTAAGTAATGCACTGTTCGTAAAATTAGTTTGTGTACGTATAGCCCTGCCTACCTGTTTGTAAAATTAGTCAGTGTACGTATAGCCTCTTGCTAATATATAACAAGCCCTGACGTCTCCCCGCGAAAAAATGAACCGCGCGTGACACATGTGTCAAACGCTCCTTGCCCTAGCGACCAATCACGAGCGCGCTGGGCGTGGCTTAAAAACGCCTGTTAGTTTTTTTATAAATGAATCGCAAAAATGCTATCCGGGCGTTAAATAATATCCGGGTGACGTTTCTGCGCGTGCGCGTATCTAGGGGAATGTATTTAGCATCAGCTACGATTGTCGCGCTTTCATTTATCCGAACGTTATGTATGTTTATATATATATATATATATATATATATATATATATATATATATATATATATATATATATATATATATAGTCACGTGACTTACTTTTAAACTTGGTCACAAATCGGAAACAGCAAATTATAATTATGTAGTCTACTCTAACTATGACGCTCGTATTACGACAACAGACGAAATATATTTAACTGCTGGATATTAGTCATCACTACGTGATCTACTGGTGCCAAATATGATGCCTTACATATGCACATAAACATCACCGAATAAAATTTAACGCCCGTATAAATGTAAGCACGACAACGCCCAATTGTAAATAAATGCAAGTGGCGACCCCGTGTGGATAGCCAAATCAACGCCACACTGCGGCAAGCAGCGAAGCAAATCGTTAGCTCCACGACGAATTTAGCAACAACGAGCGCAACTCGATACTCGATCGCTGGCGGAGTCGCTTCTTGGTCGCTGACAGCGGCAAGCATGCCAAGTGGTGGCCTAGTTAGTGCTGTTGATCCAATGCCGCCGGCTACGCCAAACGACCGTGCGCATCTTCCAGCCCCGGGTACCGCTAGACGACAAACGACCCCACCGCCCGGATGGTGGCTTTGAATACAAGTGAGTATACGCACTCTACTATCGCCGTTAATCATCCCGGTAGAACCGCAAAGGTGGGTAGGTGAACTCTCCATTAACACTGCTATGTTATCGACTGTTGTTGCGTAGCGAATCTATAAGCAATTCTCAGCTGTGCTCGTAAACGAACTACTATCGCCGACAGCTTCAGATTGTTGTCGATCATACCGGCATCTTTGGGCGATAAAGTTGATAGTTGACGAGGTGTATTGACATTGCATATGTTCGCGTCCGCCCACCGGCTAGGGTCAGTAACCAGGTCGGGGTAGATTAAAGGTTATAGCGAGGCTGCAATAAAATGACAGATCGTGAGGACATAGCGGTGAGGACACGGGGTTGTTTACTGTATGGCGGCCTGCCACTTGACACGTGGCAGCTGGACAGCGATGTAGAGTAGGCAGCTGGGTAGTTTATGACTGGCGAAGTCAGGCCACCGGCCGCCCTGGGTCCACTGCATTGACGTGACGTCTTTAGACCTATGAAAGATATACAGTTGACGCGTGTCCGCTCGATAAGATCGTTACGCTCGGCGTCTAGCGTATGCGGTAGCCGTCATGTCTAGGCGTGTGGACCAGGTCCTGCGTGTGTAACGAGATACTAATGAACGTAACCGGAGCGTGAAGGGCGGGTAAGAACAAGACTTTTGTGCCGTTACCTTACAAGCACAGTTGTTTTGATAAATGTGTTGTGTTTAAAGGAAAGTGATGAGTTGCTCGGTTTATTATTATTAATTAATGCGAATTTATTAAGACTAGAAAAACACGTTGAAGGTACACTGCCCGCCAAATCAATTGCATTGAATAAGGAAGCTCGAAACAATACACGCAATAGATAAATTGTCTTATAAAATGCATAATTACTAAGACAACATTTTGTATTTACCGAAATAAAGTCCAGTATTTGCGGGTAACACGGATGGTACTAATAATGATAATAAGAATAAGAACACTTATAGCGTCGTCAATCTAGATTAATCCATTCAGAGGCGCTTAGGATACACAATTATATATGTGCAGAACATTAATAAATTACGTCAAGTTAATGATATTAAACATTATTAGTTAAAATAAATGACAAGATATAAACAAATAAATTACATAAAAATTATCATTAAAGTTAAAGATATAATGATAACAAATAAGTAAACACATTGTGTAAAATTAGTATAAAACATGTACAAGATAATAATAATGTTAAAAAAATGAATAAACTGACTGGTGGTGTTTATGTTGCATAAGCAACCCAAAAAAGATGAGTTTTCAAAAGTATTTTGAAAGTCACAAGGCAACAAGTTGTCTTCATCTCGGTTGGAAGTGAATTCCACAGTTGTGGAACAGATACCAAGAAACTTCTGTCGCCATATCGGCTGCGAGAAGTGGCAAGTCATTGTTTGTAGTTGAACACAATACTCGAGTAGCTGTGTGTTCATAGAGAAGGTCGGTGATGTAAGCTGGTGAGCACGAAACGATGATAATCCAAACTATGGTGGATACAGACGAAACAAATTGGAAGTTATTGTCACTGAGTGTCCGGCTTTGCTAGTCACCCAACAATGTGTCATGCTACCGTGTAGTAGCGTAACAGGTTATAAAAACGGGAGACAAAATTAAACCAAAGAACCCCCCACCCCCGCCTAATACGTCACTGCACCACTGGTGATGTTGGCTTCTTCCTTGCCGCAATACACATCCTTCCACGTCGAATATGCCGATCACAGTGATGATATTGATGACGTCAGTATGTGGTTCGTCGGATAATCTGCCGTATGACACTTGTTTTGGTGCAGTGATATCTGACTTTTGTTTCTGATCGCCCACCCGCCGATACCAAACAACTGGCAGAGAGACAGAATCTGGCAGACAAACCCAGAAAATAGCGGACGGAAATTACCCCCTCGAACAAAACCCGACTAAAAGCCTCTCCGGACATGACCCACATCAAGTTAAAACCAGACCGGAGAAAAACCCTCAATTCAAATATATACGCGTTCCCTCCCCAGTTCGTCTACAACTCCACTTAAACAAATACACTGTACTAATCTATAAATATATATAAATATATATTTAGTAAATCGATGTAATAGAAGAGTATCCACATATTTTTTAAGGAATTCACCCACACATTATACATGTTGTCGTTTTTCGTGGTTTCCTAGTTTTTTCGTAGGCAGCACAACTATTTTGGGGAACTTTCCTTCGCCAAATACAACTTAATCAGTTAGATAGAATGCATGATCTGTCTTTACCCTGTCAGATAGACCGCGGACCGATGAAGTCGCGACCCCCTCCTTATCGGCGCATCACTTTGTTGTGGATATGTTACAAATTGGCTAGTGATAACCGATAATTGTATCAGGTGCGATTGCCCGATATGAGGAACGATATCGGGTTACGCGGGGCCCACTAGCGTACACACGCGGTGTTGACAACTCGTGAATGCAACACGCTCCGAAGTCCGAACGCCGGCAACAGTCTGGCAACACGGGGACGGTTTGTCTTGATGATGCTGTGTATCACATGTCACAAGTGACTTTGTCATAGCACTTATTTAATCAATTGCGTGTCAGCTAGCATCTATGTATAGCTCCGACAACACGAGGTTCATCAGCAAAATGTGTATATGGCAGCATGTGAGTGTACGGTGTCGCGCTTACATTTATCCGGGCGTTAATTTTTTTCCGGGTGATGTTTATATGCATATGTAAGGCATCATATTTGGCACCTGTAGATCACGTAGTGATAAATAATATCCAGTAGTTAAATATGTTTCGTTTGTTGTGGTAATACGAGCGTTATAGTTAGAGTACATAATTATAATTTGCTGTTTCATATTTGTGACCAAGTATAAGAGTATGTCACGTGACGTGTGTGTGGAGAGGAAACTGTTTTATGACAGAAATTGTTAATGTCTGTGGGAAGCAAACATTTTATAATTTATGTATATATATAGACATATATGTAAATATATGTATACATATAAACATACATAACTCGTATACGCTTTAGCATTTTGTTATGAAAATGTATATATTCCATCGTTATGTCTTCTTTTACTGACTTTGCAACAAATCTGCTATAATAAATTTTAAAATAGTTGAACTATCAAATAGTAGTAATATTGGCAGTTAACAAATTCCGTAGTCTTCTCCCACAGACAGTCGTTGACATAGTTCTGCTTCATTTCGTCGACTGATTATCGCGGTCACACCCGGCGACCTCTCAGTTAATCTACTGACCAGTTGGTCTACTGACCACAACCTCGACCAATCTCATTATCCACCGCAAGATAATTCGTGCAGTAGACATTACACTTCGAGGTGTGCCTGCAAGCAAAATGGCGTTGCGCTCTGGGACTATTTCAATGATGTGACGTAATACTACCCGCCTTAATTAGGTTCTCAATCAAACTGCCAATCGCACCGTTTAATTATTCGGTTCACTGGGACAGGCGGCACTAATAAACCCTATTAACCCGGGGGACAGAGATAACAAGCAAGCCTAGTGCACACAAGTGCTCGGCTGTCCGCCCTCATAACATTCGGGGTGACACCCGGTTGTACGTCGTCCTAATATAAGGGGCGGTCTCATAACTTCGCAAACCCCAGACAGTTACTCTAACCACCTCCGCCCACCAATATGTCGTACGGGATTTGCGATTTTGAGCGAACCAAAATGGCCCCCACGGCCAGTACCAACAGTGGGTAATACCCACCGGATTCAAGTTATGTGACGAGGTTGACCTGGGTGCCAAGACATCCACCACTGCCCGGTTCAATGTCCGATAACCACAATGTGACTTACAATAGTTCTACTCGATCGATGACGCCACTGTATCGATTCATTTCCCCGCGATACGTGGTGCCGACTAACCCTCCACTCTCCCACACGTTGCTACACGTTCTTGTACTTTGCGAACTTAAGTGACCATAAGAATGGTCTTTGCGCATTAATTACAGCGTGGCTGAATGTTTCCCAGAGAAGTCGAGATGGTGTTTGTTTAAACAGGTCTGCCAGGGAGTAAAGTGTAAAGCGCTTTGAGCAGTCATGAGGACTGGATACTGCGCTATATAAGAACGTACCTTTACTTTTTACTTTTATTTTATACCGGCGGGAGACGTTTTACATATGTCTTCCAGTCGCCGTGTGTTTGTGAATACTGCACAAGGGGAAATGTTTGCAAAGTCCTCAGAACGTACAGCACAACGTATGGATGGGTGGTGGTTAATCGTTACTGCGTCCCGCATGTGAAATAAATTGCTTGGGATCAACACCTTCCTGGCTGACTCATTCAGTACGCATAAGTGTTGAAGCTGAAGATAGTCGGCTAAGATAGGATGTTATGACGTACCATCAGTTAAAAACACCGAAAACCAGACCGTGGATCGAGGAGACGGGAGGACGGGGTGGATTTGCCTACTGGCCGCCGTTTCGAAACCTAGGCAGTATTGTTCAGTCCACGTTGCCTGTGTCTTTCGGAATAGACCAAACGCCGTCGGTCAATTCTACCTGGTGTCTATGCCAGGGGAAATAAAAGATTCCACACAGGGGGTGTATGAATAACTTGTAGTATACTTAAAATTATATTAAAGTATACTCTAACACATTAACCCTCAGCGCAGTATCCTAGTAGGACATTACTGAGTAATTATCCAGGACCCGAACGTTATGAAGGGTACTGGTAGTAAACGGGGCCTGTCTGTATATATATATATATAGTATTTGTTGAACGCCTCATGCACATCACTACACGAGAGTGTAGTGACGCATCCATGTCTGGATATCATCGTTTGGACTTGAGACTTGATTACATAACGTCGAAAAACACGGCGGGTTTTCGCGCATTTCCATGCATTAGGCCGATGGTGAAGTTCACTAAACGTTTACTTGTTATTGTTCAATTTCCGGTCATGAGGAGGAAAGTATAGTTATACATTCACAATTCTTCGACCTGTGTCTTTGTGTGACGTTTCACCTGTGTAGACTGTGTCAATGTTGACACATTATACGCTAATGCATACCTGATGCATTCACAGCTCCACGCTCTGGTGCACACACCTTGTCGCGGCCGCCTAAATCACACAGTGCTGCTTGTAGTTGGCTCAGTAGTTGTGTTTGTAGTGCATATAATATTGATCGACGTACTATCGAGCGCAGAGTATCAAAATATCCTTACGCAATCAGCGTATGCAACTGATGGATTACACCATGTATCAACGTTAAGGATAATGTTGACATGGGCACTACTGTTTCCGTTAGGATCCATACATTGCCGACGAAAACTGAAGTCTAATCATTCATTATTGATACTTTCAATGTAGAAGACGAGCGAACTACTGTAACAGAAGTGAGCAAAAATAGAATTCATTCATTATTGGGTTATAAGAAACCGTTTAACGTCGACATTTTGTGTAAGTATATCCACCCAAAAACGCCACAATCACGCAACAATATCGGGCAACAGATCGCTGGCTGTCATACTATATATCCACCCAACTGCTTGCTATGAATACAACATACCTTTCGTCGACAATTACTGTTATCTCTACAGACATAACAGAACCGCGTATCATACTTCAAGCAACGGGGTATATTTCGCGTTATCTGTCAGTCATGCAATTTCGTTGAGTTAAATACACATCAGCGCTCATCAGCTGATCTTAACACCGATGTTAATTTGCGTTCACTGTGCAAGGTTGTGTTTATTTCTATTAGTTACGGGCAGATAAAAGAGTAGGTCTCAGCCATGTAACAATCAGGATCTTAAGTAGGCCTAAGGAGGAGGATATTTCGCGAGATTTCGTTTTCTTTGAATTTCGCACAAACACGTTGACATTGGTATACTAATAGTATGTATACACAAATCTAACTAAATGTAATCTATGCATTGTAATTAATCAATGTAATTATATGCACTTATTCCTTGCGTTTCGTCTTATCTGATTCTAATGGGGATACGTCGTAAGAAATATTGGCTATAACGTACGACGACGACTCTACAATCTGTGCATGTGTAAAGATCTGATATTGATACTGAATGCATTACAAGGTTCCCAACACCCCACACAGCTTTGCTCTGTAGAATCGATGACACATATCGAATTCGGTCAAAACAGAGCACGTATTTGCTAACTGAGATAAACACGTCACATAAACAGCCAGCCGGACTGTGGACGGACAGGCCATCAACCATTCACGCGAACAAATAAATAAACCTACACGTAAATAAACAAACATCACCACATTCCAAGCGAAGTGCCGCCACAGGGTTTTAATTGCATTAAGCAGATATGTACACCTTGCTTATCTGAATCACCGAGTTCAAAAATAAGGCTTATTACCCTAGGAAATACTCACTTCTATTCACCATAACGCCTTGTTTTGAGAACGTTTATATCAACCCCGGATAGCGTATACATATATCACCTGGAGGCGTACGGGTGGCCTGAGAAAGGGGCAGTGGTCAACTATATGAGTAAGTCAATAAGGTTTTACCCACAAACAACTTTTATTGCTGCATAAATCTTGCCTATGACATTAAGATAAACGGCCGACATTTCGCAGCGAATGTCCCTCGTTGACCGGATTTCAAGCGTGTAAGTTGCTGGCGTACACGAAGGCACGCCAGAGCGCGCACATCGCCACGGGAATGCATCACCTGCCGCTTGACTGCAAATGAACCACACTAGCGGCAGCTGTTTAGTATAAAACTATTAATGCTGACCCAATAACATAACATAACGACTGAATTACATAGAATACATCAAGTAAGTGGTTTAAGGTGTAACGTACGCTCGTTTATGTTTAATTAAAATAAGTTCTATTATACAGCGTGGATGTTAGATTGTTCCAGGACCAACATCAGACTGGAGGTAATAACGGAATGGTATACATATTGTGAGAGTGGACAGATATAAGTGGTGGTTAATATCAGAACCGGGCAGCTAGGTGTGTAATGTCTCGACAACCATGCCACGCCAGTTGAAACCGGCGGCTCTCAGTTCTGGCTTTGGAAGCCATTAACATGTTATACCTTTCAGTCGCTCAAAATGTGTAGTCTACACCACATGTTAGTGGGGGTTAATGGTTCGAACCTGTAGGAAAGACTTTAGATACGGTTTTTTGACTTGGCGAACTCATGAGATCGCGCGTAAGACAGGCGAATGCACAGCAACACGGTGTGCAGTAAGAGGGCATCAGCGTAATGAAGACGCCGTAAGTACATGCTAACATCAACCAGAAATTACAGACAAAATTGAATTTAGCCCCAAATGAACGCAGGAACGACAATGCCAAGCAAGCAGCACACCGACATGCCAATTAGAACAGTATTCGTTTATTTCCAACACAGTATTCCGAGTCGTTTATGAGATAAAGAAATTCTGAATTGGTTAAAGTGATTTATTTTAGTGTACACCTATAATGACGTGTAGTTGACTACGCTGTAGTTCGCGATGCGATATTCGCAAACGCCAGATCCCAACGACATAAAACTGATGTTGGAACATCCGGTGTCATTAGGTTATCGAGGCGCTGTTTCCGCAAGAGTTCACGTTTCGTCGGTCTTCGCCTCTTACACACTCCAGTGGCGGGTGTCGAGGACAGCAGCTTCCTGGGTTCGAGTAAGTAGGGCCCTGTAGGGGTCAAAAGGAAACGGCTCCATTCCGTATCCCACTTAAGTAGTTAATTTGCCATGTTTTTATTTTACCGATTACTGATGCCAAGCCTCGTGCGGCAACGCTAGGATGTTGATTTGGTCCTTGTGGCTGTTATTCCGTCGCTACACTTCGCTAATGGATGTCAAAAAGGGATCTGCTGGATTTATGAAAACTATGAAAAATGTATATTTTATGTATAGCGATGTTTTCATCAAGTACATCCCATCAAATGTTGGTTTGACATTGATGTATATTTATGAATCCAGGTATACTAGCAACAGGGTGTGCAGAATACACGAAATCATACGTTCAAGAGCACCCTAATGATGACCTTGCACCGTGGACACGAACTTAGAAGAATAACACGTTGCCACACTCGGCCATTAATACAATACGAGTTGTAGATGTTGTAGCTGTCAGTGAATCTAAGGGATACCGACATTTATATGACATATTGATTGTGGTATGTATATATTCGGGTGTAGTGACGAGGGGTTATCTCCATGAGGGTGTATTTCCGTGATATGTTACTTTCTACAACCTTTGCAGGAGTATGGACATATTACCGCACGGACATAGCGTCTCCGTACGTAACCCACCACGGATACAACCCGTCCCGGACAACCCTTCACCGACAAGACCTGTATTTAAAATTATTCAGTTATACACGTACCTAGCACTTCATACACGTATTGAACATAACTAATGATGATCTAGCTGATTATATATATCTACATCTCTGAAAAGAGCAGGTGTTTGTCCACGAGACATTTCGCTTCTCAGCGGTTACGTTAATGGGGGGGGGGGGGGGGGGTTATGTCCGTGAAGGGTTTTGTCCAAAGAGTGATTGGGTTTTGTCCATGAAGGGTTATGTTCCCACGCAACATCTCACTGGATGACGCGGCAGCTAGGTCAAAGTACAGTTCCATATTAATGTCATTATGGTTGGTCGACAAGGGTGACAGCGAACGATCATCACTGTAACACATTGATGTCAGAGGTTGCGTTCGGAGGCGTGTGATCCGACTAGTTGCCACAGAACCCTATCGGGGTTTATCTGGGTGAGATAAGGAAGCAGGATCCGGGTCAGTAGAGTAGGGCTTGTCCGTCTCAGCTTGCCCATCGCATTATCTATACTAGTATAAAGGTCCACCATGGCTCTATATACACGTAGATGCAGAAGACGGTGTCCCGAGACGTTCCTACCGGACATTTAACAAACATGACGCAAGTTTGAATAGTTCTTCGCAACGCCGCCCGTGTTTTTTTTTATTGTCGCAAGATACGCAAACACGTGCTCAAGTGATCAAAGGACGATTTACGTAATAATTTAGAACTGTCGCAAAAAAAACAGGCATAACGTTGCGAATAATCGTCAAATGTAATGTATGACCTCATAATTGGTAGAAAAGCTTAACCTACGGGGAATTTCGACAAAAATAAAAGCGTCACGTTTCTTTCCACGGGTCGTAGATGAATCAATGAAATTCGAGTGTCCTAGATGCAAAACGTCTTTTAAGAGGAAGCGCTCAACATACGTAGGCCCAACACATAGACATATGCTAGCTGGATTATAGTTAGATGCCAGGCCGGCGCCGCGCTCTTGTTTTCACGAGCCGCACGCGACAGCCTCATTAAGGTGATTAATCCAAAGCAGGTATTAATTAATAACAACCAATGCGTGTTATCTAAAGCGAGGTGGTGTTGCAAGAGGGAAATGATGGGGAGGTCCCCGGGGTTTTGACCTTTGTTAACGAGTCACGTGAGCCACGCAGCATAACGGAATTTTCGTCCTACCAGAACAACTTGGAATCTTCTATTTGGCCTCAAGTTTTCGGAATAGACAACCTGCATATTTCGTGTTGTATTTGGAAAGCGATGCGTTTGGTTTTACACTTTTTCAGTACCATCTATATTAAATTTTTAATACGCTAACTACGGACCATTGCAATACATGCGTAAAGATAGTGTGATTAAATGTCATGCCTTCATTGTGTGGCCAAATATCGTATTACCAAATGTCGTATGACCAAAAGACTTGTGACCAAATGTCTTATGACCAAATGTCTTGTGACCAAATGTCTTGCGATCAAAAGTCGTTCATCCGTCTTACGCAAACGTGTTTGCCAGATGACTGTTGGACACTGGCTGAAGTAGTCACTCAATCCGATCAAACTGCCTATTTTGTCAATTGACTTGCATTATTTAGTATTGTCTTTGAATAGTTCGTGAGAGTCCGATGTCTTATTTTGCTTTAGTGGCATAGATACAGCGCGTTTGACAGTTTTAGTTACTAAATGCAGCTGCGACAGTCTCGTTTGAGCACGTTTCTATTTTCGGGGTTTATACATTGGAATGGAAATAATGTGTTATTATGTGTTACCTCTGTCTACACCCTGTACTATCTGCTGCAGAATGTTACCGCCAAGAATCGACACATCTCGCCTCAAGTACCCCGTCCTCGCAAAGCTCTCGAGCCCAGTCACCCTCAGTGTCGATGTGTCCGGCTATCCGCCCCCCTCCGTGCGCTGGTACATCGGCCGTCGCGAGGTGCGTGACGGAGCCGGACTCCAGCTGACGGTGGACGGACGGAGATATGTCCTGCAAGTGGACGATGTGACAGACGACCTCGCTCGAGGGGTGACGGTCATCGCGGCCAACAGCGTCGGAGTCGTCACCAGCGAGATTCCGGTGAAGGTCTACAAAGGTACGTGTCACAACTGATGGCGTCAATGATGATGAAAGCGATGGTGGTAGTAGATACTAATCATGTGTGAATCTATATCCGTGTCAGTCACCTTTACGCCTGTCACCTTCGATCGTGACATATCACCTTCTCTCTGATCTTCTGTCACCTTCTCTGTGGTCTCATCTTCTGTCACGTTCACTCCTGTCACCTTCTTTCGTGTCTCGTTTTTGTGTCATTTACATCTCTCACCTTCTCTCCTCTCAACATTATCCCATCTGTCTTCTGGTCACTCCTTTGTTCCTTTTGCATCACAAACTTCCCAGCTCTTTCCCTGTCATCTCTCTACGTACCAGCTGTCTCCACGGCAGTTGACACCTCATGGTTTGCTTATTATACATCGTACATTCCCAGTATCGCCGTAACAATCTCCTTCAACAACAGTGAATATAGTTGTACTTACAAGTACACTTTTACAATCTCAGCACTTGGCACACAAATGCCATCGTAAAACTGTTTAGTAGGTGTTTGTCAGATGGACAACGTGTCTTGACGACTGCGACGAATCGTCACCAACAGTTACTAACCAATAACATCATGAAACATTAATCGAGGATTATAGAAGACTATTTTAGAAATATTGTGTTAAGATGTCTACAGCGCAGGGTTTTAGACAATTCTGATTGCTTGCTTAATTTGGAATCATAATCGGTAATTAACTGACTCCCTACCTATGCTACGAAATGTATTTCATTGAGCGTACCTTGTAGTTAACATGTCTTGTTGTTGCAGTCAGCCACTTGTAGTTAACACGTCTTGTTGTTGCAGTCAGCCACTTGTAGTTAACACGTCTTGTTGTTGCAGTCAGCCACTAGCCACTTGTAGTTAACATGTCTTGTTGTTGCAGTCAGCCACTTGTAGTTAACACGTCTTGTTGTTGCAGTCAGCCATTTGTAGTTAACACGTCTTGTTGTTGCAGTCAGCCATTTGTAGTTAACACGTCTTGTTGTTGCAGTCAGCCACTAGCCACTTGTAGTTAACATGTCTTGTTGTTGCAGTCAGCCACTTGTAGTTAACACGTCTTGTTGTTGCAGTCAGCCATTTGTAGTTAACACGTCTTGTTGTTGCAGTCAGCCACTAGCCACTTGTAGTTAACATGTCTTGTTGTTGCAGTCAGCCACTTGTAGTTAACACGTCTTGTTGTTGCAGTCAGCCATTTGTAGTTAACACGTCTTGTTGTTGCAGTCAGCCACTCGTAGTTAATACGTCTTGTTGCAGTCAGTCACTTGTAGTTAATACGTCTTGTTGTTGCAGTCCTACGCAGCCAGAACTTCCTACAGAGAAGCATCTCGCAGACTCTCCGAAGTCCAGGTTCGTGTCCACTTGTTCTTTCTCTCCTTACCCTGGGGGTCGTCTCATAAGTTCTTTCTCTCCTTACCCTGGGGGTCATCTCATAAGTTCTTTCTCTCCTTACCCTAAGGTCATCTCATAAGTTCTTTCTCTCCTTACCCTGGGGGTCGTCTCATAAGTTCTTTCTCTCCTTACCCTGGGGTCATCCCATAAATTATTTCTCTCCTTACCCTGGGGTGGTCTCATAAGTTATTTCTCTCCTTACCCTGGGGTCGTCTCATGAATTCGCAAAGTCCAGAAAAAACAAGTAGTGTTTCGTGTTGTTTCCAAGCACAATCCGCACCCACCAATGTGTGTGTGGGACTTCGATTTTGAGCTATCCAAAATGGCTCTCGAAACCACACCCAAGACCCACAGGACTGACGTGACGTAGTTGCCAAGATGCTACTCACCAGGCTGCCCGGTTCTGATATCCACATTGTGCCTTAACATACGTCCCACATGGCAGATGTTTTTCCCTGTGATACGTGGTGAAGACCAACCTCCCCCACCCATGCGTAATGCTACATTTTGGGACTTTACAAACTATTGGGACCACCCCTTTGCCTCTTAGATTAACTTGTCTCAATGCCCTGCCGGACGAATCTCGTTGAAAACGCGTTTACTTGTACAACGATATCATTGGACTGTCCTAATCAACATAGCATAAATATGCAGTATGCACTTTGCCGTCTCCATTTACACTGTGTGAGGACCGCTTATTTCCAGTGTTGTTTCGGTTCATGTTCTTGCAAGTTAAGTTGGGCCTGAATAACTGTTCTGTGTTGTAGACCGGTAGTTTTACACATATGAGATAACATTTAGTATGACAATTACGTGGTAGTTTCTCAAAATGTGTCAGCTGTGCCTTATATTATCGAAAACCAGATTACTTGCAAACCTGGCGCTTCAGAAACAAGGCAAATTCTTTTGTAAAAGAGATCTGGTTTTCTTGTGATACGCACATCTGACATATCCACATTTGAAAATATAATTCTTGTGTTGTTAATGAACGCTATGTTAGGTAGGCTGTCTGTCTGTTTGTTTGTGTGGCTGGCTGGCTGGCTGTCTGTCTGGCTCGCTGTCTGGTTGGCTGGCTTGCTGGCTGGCTGTCTGTCTGTCTGTCTGCCTCACTGTCTGGCTCGCTGTCTGGTTGGCTGGCAGGCTGGCTGGCTGGCTGGCTGGCTGGCTGGCTGGCTGGCTGGCTGGCTGGCTGGCTGGCTGGCTGGCTGGCTGGCTGGCTGGCTGAATGGCCATTATGAGAAATGACTCCATTATGAGAAAGACGGACAAGACACTGAGCGAGGGGAATGACATCGTTGTTTGTTTACCGGGGGCTAGGATTGAACATGTAACTGACAGGGTAGAGAAGGTATTGGGACATGGCAAGGGGGGGTCTATACTGGTACATGTAGGAACAAATAATGCAGACAGGGAGGGAACAACTGCGATAGTACAGAAGTATAGACAGTTAGTGAGGAAGCTAAAGAAGACGAGAGTCGAACAGGTTATTTTGTCAGGAATTTTGCCCGTAATGGGAGGAAGGGGGGCAACGTATAGAAACTGCAAGAGGATGGCGATCAATGCATTAGCTGAGCAGATGTGTGAAGAAGAGGGGGTGGGATTCACAGATTTATGGGGATACTTTGTTGGGAGGGAAGATATGTACATGAGAGATGGCCTCCATCTTAGTGGAAAGGGGGCAGCAGTTTTCTCAGAGAATCTGCTGCAATCTGTTGACAGTGGGACAGGTTGCATCTATTTAAACTAGATTCGCAGGGGGGACTCACAGAAAAGCCTGAAAATGGAGGCATAGATAAAGACAGCACAAATAAATCAACAAATAACAGTCTGGAAAACTCTTCTGAAGCTGGATATAAATGTGTTTGTTTAAATGCAAGGAGTATAGTAAACAAAAGAAATGAACTAAACATTATGGTAGAAGATATTGACCCTCATATAATAGGTATAACCGAATCCTGGACCACCACCGATATATTAGATGCTGAATTGGGACTGACAGGATATGTAATGTTTAGAAAAGATAGAATAGGAAGAAAGGGAGGTGGAGTTATTTTATATATTAAAGAATCTATTCAGGCTTATGAAATAAAATTAGAAAGAGAAGCAGATTGCGAAGAAGCTGTTTGGTGTAACATAGTTACAGGAAACTCAACGTTAACAGTTGGGTTAGTTTATCGAAGTCCAAACATAAGCATAGAAGAGAATGAAAAAATACAAAACGCTATAAGGGAAGTAAGCAAACGGGAATGTATTATTATGGGGGATTTTAACCATGGGCAGATACAATGGAAATCTCTACAGAGTATGGGGAGAGAGGACCACAAGTTTTTAGTTTTAGTTCAAGATACATTCCTTTCTCAACATGTGCTAGAACCAACCAGGGGTGAGAATGTGTTAGACATAGTTTTGTCCTCACAGAATGAATTAGTTGACAATGTCAAAATATGTGAGCCACTGGGGAGTAGCGATCACAACCAGATACATTTTACCATCAAAGTAAAATCAGAAAGGAATAGCAAAATGCATTATAGGAGAAATTTCCACAAAGGAAGGTATAAGGACATGAGGAAATATTTAGCAAAGATAGACTGGAATAAGACACTGACAAATAAGACGGCAACAGAATGCTGGAATATATTAAAGAATGAAATTAAGTGCATAATCGATAAATTTGTACCCTTCAAAAAACAAGGAAAACGGTCCAAAAAGAAACACTTATCGAAAGAAGCCATTAGAAAAATTAAGTATAAACAAATGATGTGGAAGTCATATAGATGTACTGGAAATTATGAAGACTACAACAATTATAAAGAAGCACTTAACCAAGCTACAGCTGAAATTAGAAATTCAAAGAGAAGCTATGAACAACAATTAGCTAGTAATATAAAACATGACAGCAAGAGTTTTTATGCATATGTTCGAAGCAAACAGAAAGTTCAAGATAAGGTCGGTCCTCTAGAAGATAGTGCTGGAAATATAATATCAGAGGGATTCGTAGTGGCAGAAGACCTGAATGAGTACTTTAGTTCAGTGTTTACCAGGGAAGATATTAGTTCACTGCCAATACCAGAGGCTAAGTTCAAGGGGGCAGATTCAGACTATTTAGGACAATTAATTGTAACCCCGGAAATGGTAGCTAAGAAAATAAGGGCTATGAAGGATAATAAATCACCTGGAGTGGATGGTATTCCACCCAAACTACTATTGGAAATTGTAGAACAAATTAGCATACCACTTGCAACAGTTTTCAACTTGTCATTAGAAGAGGGAGTGGTTCCTTTAGAATGGAAAGAAGCAAACATTATACCGTTATTCAAAAAAGGTTCGAGAAACAAGTCAGAGAACTATAGACCAGTGAGTTTAACATCAGTGATTTGTAAATTATTAGAAAGACTAATTAAAGATCACATGGTGGATTTTCTTGTTAAACAAAATTTGATAAACCCATCTCAACATGGTTTTTTTAAAGCGAGGTCATGCTTAACAAATATGTTATGTTTTTTGGAAGACATCACTAAGTGGGTAGATGAGGGATCACCAGTAGATATCATCTACTTAGATTTTCAAAAAGCTTTTGACAAAGTACCACATCAAAGATTACTGCTTAAACTAAAGGCCCATGGCATAGGAAATGGTATAATAAACTGGATAGAACAATGGCTGATTGACAGAAGACAACGTGTAGTAGTTGATGGGGAGGCTTCAAAGTGGAAATCAGTATTGAGTGGGGTACCACAGGGATCAGTATTAGGTCCTATATTATTCTTAATATACATCAACGATTTGGATGATGAAATAACAAGCAAGGTGTTGAAATTTGCGGATGATACAAAAGTGTTTAGAAGGATTAAAAGTGATGGAGATAGACAGCATTTACAAGATGATCTTGACAGGTTGATCAAATGGTCTGAAAAGTGGCAAATGATGTTCAATTTTGGGAAATGTAAATGCCTCCACATAGGACATGGGAACGAAGAAGTAGAATATACAATGGGGGGTACTGTACTAAGTACTACTGTAAAAGAAAAGGACTTAGGGTTAACCGTTAGTGCTGATATGAAGATTTCAGAGCAGTGCGGAATTGCGGCTTCAAAGGGAAATCAAATCCTTTGATTAATTAGGCGAAACATAACGTATAAGGAAAAAGAGCTAATAATACCGCTGTACAAAACAATAGTTAGGCCTCATTTAGAATATTGTATTCAAACGTGGAGGCCATATCGCAGGAAGGACATAGATATGCTAGAAAGAGTGCAGAGGAGAGCAACTAAAATGATACCAAATCTGAAGGATCTTAGTTATGAAATACGCCTAAAAATGCGGTTTAACAACACGAGAGACCAGGAGATTGAGAGGAGATCAGATAGAAGTGTTTAAAATATTGAAGGGTTATGAAAATATTGATAGAAATATGTTTTTCTCAGTTAAGAAAGATAGAAGGACTAGAGGACATGACCTTGCATTAGCAAAGGAGCAGAGTAGATTGGATATAAGAAAGTTTTCATTTTCACAAAGGACTGTAAATGAATGGAACAGATTACCTGCTGATTGTGTGGGTGCTAGTAGTGTGAATATGTTTAAAAATAAAATCGACACATACCTCAGACGGGCGGGATACACATAGATAAAAGGGTCGGACTCTCGATAAGCCAAAGGCTTCCTTGTCCACCTGCTACCTAGAGTTAATTCTCTGGGTGGCAATCTTGTTAAATCTTGTTAAATGGCTGGCTGGCTGGGTGGCTGGCTGGTTGGTTGGCTCTCTGTCTAGCTGGCTGTCTGTCTAGTTGGCTGGCTGGCTGGATGTCTGGCTGTCTGTCTGTCTAGCTGGATGTCTGTCAGTCTGTCTGTCTGTCTGTCTAGCTGGATGTCTGTCAGTCTGTCTGTCTGTCTAGCTGGCTGACTGGGAGAACCGAATGTGTTGATGCAGGGCAGTCTGTTGCGTTACACAACACGCCGATTATTGCTGTGTTGTCGACTGCGGTACATCAGAGTCATCTGCGGAGTTCATATGCCTTTGGTAATGATACCATATCACTGCACAGCTATCTTTATTCGGTGCCTGAGGCTACTACAGTGGATATATAACATGGGTGTCAAACCAGCTCCAAATTGCTGAAACGAACACCAACATGACTAAGGTTAAAACATTGCCGCTGATTTTTGCGTTGACGGTCGGTCATGCTATACATTTTGTGAGATTGTAGAAAATCGTGATCATAGGCATTTGTGGAACTTCATGCCGCCCACTGGCACGACGTTATCGGCTGATCAAGTTTGTTCAAACTCGCATTCTTCCAGTTCTTCAATCAGGTTGCAAACGTAAACACGTCCATGACTAGCAGTCTGTAGAGTAGCAACACGCGTGCCGGTGTTTTGTGATTGTAAACAGCAGCGTCCGTACACATAACAATACGCATCATAACATACCAATACTCACCATCTCTCTGACATTTCAAATGTGTCAGCCTCTTACTTCTTGGCAAATATAATAACTTACACCCAGCTAAGATGCTAATTTGTAGACGTTGCATACACGGCTACAGATGTAACTTTGGTCAGATCCTATACAGCTGATTGTGTCTGCAGCCAATAGGTGTGGCACGGTTAACCAGGGCAGGGAAGTTGAACGGGAATCAAATTGTCTCACGTGTCTCAATTTGTTTAAACGTATTCACGCTGCCAGCTCTCCCCAGTCCGCAGATAATTAGCTCCACGTGCATGAATTTAAAGTGCGAGAGAGAGAGAGAGAGAGAGAGAGAGAGAGAGAGAGAGAGAGAGAGGGAGGGAGGGAGGGGGAGAGAGAAAGGGAGGGAGAGAGAGAAAGGGAGGGAGGGAGAGAGAGGGGGAGAGAGAGAGAGAGAGAGAGAGAGAGAGGTGGAGGGAGGGAGGGGGAGGCAAAAAGAGAGAGGGGGAGGGAAGGAGCAACGGGGGGTGGGAGGGAGGGAGGGAGGGAGGGAGGGAGAAAGAGAGAGGGGGAGGGAAGGAGCTATGGGGGAGGAGGGAGGAAGGGAGGGATACAGAGGAGAGAGAGAGAGAGAGGGGGGGGGGGGGGGGGCAACATACAAAGCAATGCTGCAGGACAGCACCTAAAACCCGCTCATACACAAAGCAACCTGGAGAAAAACACATTTTAAAGGCCAGGTTGGTTGCGACCTCGTCACCGACTGACGACTGGCGCAGGACGCCTAATAAAGGACACGACCCTCATCGCCGGTGGCTCACGAGCACTTGGTTCCCGCAGTGCAGCAGTCATGGAAACAACCAGTCTGGGACGTTGTCTTATCGAAGTGCACATTCCGTCGCTTTGAGCAGCGGGTAGGGGGCTGATTAGCTTAGTTTGACCAGGAACGTGCACACTTGCAGATAGACCTGGAACTTTATCGCGGGTCTCCGAGTTGGACCAGTACAGGAGCGCGATACAACGGGCGGTAGCACCTCACTCCGCCGGACCAGTGCGGCCGACCAGACGTCGTTTCTCGGTGGGCTTTGCGCAGGACGCCTGACTGACCGAGGGTGCGTCAGAGAAGGGCAGATTTGCGGACATTCACGTCACCTTAGGATTCTTCTCTCGTTCGCTTTTACAGACGTCACGTGACTTGTCGTCTTCGGTTGGATTTGCTCGTATATGTTTATATCACTCGCGTGATTTGTTCATACTCGCGTGAGATTTTCCTACACCACGGATTCCGTTGCAACAGTAGGCGTGCGTGCTTGGTTGAGTTAGGGAAATGTGTATATATAGCGTGTATTTATTTATTGAAGCCACCCCGTTGGTGTTGATGGGATGCTACTTCTTTGGACAGGTTGATATTAACAGGTCACCTTACTTTGAGCGATGTTGAAACGAGTCCCTATATTGAGCGATGTTGACGTGAAGTCTGATGTTGTGCGACGTTGACGTGGTTCTCATGAAAGTTGTTCTCTTGCAGACTCTGTCGTGCTGCAGCGACGCCGCAAGCTGCGACTGATCCGTCCAGGACAATCACTCAGTTCGTTCGGCAGCTTCTCCAGTTTCCAGTATGACAGTGAGTTCACTTTTCTTTTCTCTTGTATTACAAGGAGGCAGTCTGTTCCTAGTATTTAATTAATTAATATGATGTTCTTCAGATTAAGATAACTATATAGAAGGTACAATGCCCGCTAAATTGTATGTAGTAAGCTCGTAACAACGTTCGCAATTTGGAAGCGGGCTGTGGTCAATTGCACTGACTTAAAAGTCCTATTTTCCGCACATTCAACACAGCAGACGTCCTGTTACAAATTACTACGCTGGTTAATTCCGAGTAGCGGAAGAGACTGCTATTTGACCTATTTTTACACAAGAACATTTTGTGTAATGGTAGGCACACACCAGCCGATTTTCGGCACACACCAACCGACTAGTCGGCGTAAAAACCGTCGGCCGACGGCAGTCGGTTGGTGTGTGCCGAATTTAAGCCCGACGGTCGGCCTTATAGCGCCAACTAACCCCGATTCGAATGTTGAATCGGCGGTCGGCGTTAATCGGCAGTCGGCGTTAGATAAGGAGGTATCCGGTGACAAGTTGGCGCATATCCGATGACGAGTCGGTTGGTGTGCCATAACACGACGGTCGGCGTAACTTGGCCAATAAGAGAACATAGCGCGATCATGTGATAGTCCTCTAACTTACATCAGTCCAGCTTCTATCGGTTCTACTTGCAACGGGTTGTCTGTGTAAAGACATTGAAGAGCTCTGTAGACAGAGCATTTTACGGATACAACTAGCAACAGAGCATCTTGTCTCCGATCAACTTTAACTGCTTTTCATTGGAAAATCGTTATTAGTTACTAGAACTAGTGCATCCTCTCGGCAGAGACGCAGGATGTGTCAAGCGTTGTAAGTTGCACAGGTACAGTGTCTTTACATATGCAGCTATATGTACCGTTGCGAGATGAACTGTTACAAGTTAAGTCGTTGTAAGTTGTACGGTATAAATGCCTGTGTATGTTGAACGGCGTCAGGCGTCAGGCGTCGGTGGCAGTGGTTGTGCGATGCTATGGAAGTGACAACAGGAGCAGTAGAAAGTTGTGCAACATTGATGTGTCTTGACACCAGATTGTGTGTGTATGTGTGTGTGCGTGTGTGTGTGTGTGTGTGTGTGTGTGTGTGTGTGTGTGTGTGTGTGTGTGTGTGTGTGTGTGTGTGCGTGTACGCATACGTGTACGTGTGTGTGTGTATGTGTGTTTGTGTGTGTGTGAGTGTGTGTGTGTGTGTGTGTGTGTGTGTGTGTGTGTGTGTGTGTGTGTGTGTTTGTTTGCTTGCATGCTTGCTTATGAGCGTGCGTGCGTGCGAGCGTGCGAGCGTGCGTGCGAGCGTGCGTGCATGCGTGCGTGCGTGCATATGTGTGTGTGTGTGTGTGTGTGTGTGTGTGTGTGCCTGTGTGTGACTGTGTGTGTGTGTGTGTGTGTGTGTGTGTGTGTGTGTGTGTGTGTGTGTGTGTGTGTGTGTGTGTGTGTGTGTGTGTGTGTGTGTGTGTGTGTGTGTGTGTGTGTGTGTGTGAGTGTATGTGTTTGTTTGTGTGTGTGTGTGTTTGCGTGCGTGGGTGGTGGATGGGTATGGTGAGTGTGTGTGTGTTTGCGTGCGCGCGTGCGTGGGTGCGTGTGCATGCGTGCGTGCGTGTGTATGGTGCATGTGCGTGCGAATGTTTGTGTGTGTGCGTGCGTGTAGAATATTCGTTTTATCTAATACTAGGACACGTTATTGGTCACACCTTTATTTTAAATAACAGTGCACATTAACGCATTTTTTGTGCATTTAGATTTCGGCTATATGTGTTGATCAACGTTTCCCCGTTCTTGGAAACATGCTATTGTAATAGCATTACCAGTCATGCTATCGATACTCAGTTTGCAGTGTTAACGACGCTATTTACACAACTTTAAATGCAGAAACGTGACCATCAGTTTGCACAAGATACATCAGTAACACAACATGTTAAAGCGTGCCCGCCTTGTGTGTTCCAGACAACGTGAGCCGTACGTTCAGCGAGCGTCCACGCCGACCGTCCACTGCCGACAGCCTACTGTCCGAGGGCTCCGGCCACTGGCCCCCGGCCTGCTCGCCTCGACACACCCGACGCGTGTTCGACTTCGAGCTGCAGAATCTGCCCTCGTCGCCCCCGTCCGGGCGACGCTACCTGAGCTCCGGCGACCCGGACGTGTCCTTCGAGTGTATCCAGGAGCCGAGCGAGCGGACCGTCGGCGGCCGACGACGCTACAAAAGCGACGCCGTCTTCGATGACGTCAGAGCGCTCGCACCGATAGCGTCGACACCGGAAGTGAACACGGTGGACCTCAGTCCGACTCCGCCGGGTCGAGAATCGCCATCGACGGAAGTGACGCCAGCGCGGGTGAGAACGGTTCGCTCTAAACCGCCGCCAGCGCCGCCTACGCGCAGCTCGAGTCTCGTTTCTTCGCCGTTGTCAACGGCAACGGAGTGCACAGCGTCTACCCAGCGGTCACCGCGTCAGTCTGCGTCACCGCAGCAGTCTGCGTCACCGCAGCAGTCTGTCTCACCGCGGCAGTCTGCGTCACCGTTGCAGTCAGCGTCACCGCGGCAGTCCGCGTCACCGCAACAGTCTGCGTCACCGCCGCAGTCAGCGTCAGCGCGGCAGTCTGCGTCACCGCAACAGTCTGCGTCACCGCCGCAGTCAGCGTCACCGCGGCAGTCTGCGTCACCGCCGCAGTCAGCGTCACCGCGGCAGTCCGCATCTCCTTCCCCGCGCAGGGAAACCAACGGGGTCATTCCGTCGACACCGGAAGGGATCGTCAATCCGGCCTTCCATCCGTCCGTGTCGCTCGAGAAGCAGGTGTCGGAGTTCTTTGAACCGTCCGCAATGGAGCCGGAAGGAGACGACAACGACGACATCTGGAGGCTGATGGGCTTCAAGCTGAGTGAGCTGTGTCGTGTCATACTGAAGGAGCCAGATGAGCCGCAGGAGGAGCCGACGGAGGAGCGAGAGGTAAAGCCGCTGTCGAAGACTGTCGGGGACGAGCCGATCCGGGAGCGCCAGAGTCAGAGAGTAAGTGCATTTTCTCGCCCAATTCCGCCTACTAACATGGGAGAAAGCGTGACGTGTGTACAAGGGGGGTTGACAAGTGTGGCAGACGACACGGATGTCGCTGCTTCACATGCAGAGGAACTAATTAACCGAGTGAAACACGACGGGGAGGTCGCCTTCGGGTGGCGGCCGGAAACGACGTCACAGCGTGACGTCAGCGACGTTTCCGTTGAGCCCGGATGTCGTGCGGCGGGTCATGTCGGAACAACAGTTGATGGCATGACACGGGACAAGACCGAACATGCGGTCGATGGCCAGTGCCAGCGTAAACCCGTTGCATTTGTGTTCCCTTTCACTGCCGATTCCCCCCATGATCGTGAAACGCACGATCCCGACGACCTACTGAGAGGTGTACCGAAACACGTGGTCCCAGGTAGGCTGACCGATGACGTGTCAGATTACGACATCATAAATAATAAGGCAAGTGGGGATTTAGTTTGTCCTTTTGTTTGGCAGAATGGTGCGGTCGGACGAACACCACGTGATGTAGGCGCTGCGTTCGTCCCAAGCAGTCACATCAACGACAGGGGCACCGAATCTAGAGCAGTCAGTGTCGGGGGCAATGTCAGCAGCACCGAGGGTGACCAGACTCTTCTAAATCACTCCGATTCGGTCCGTATTGACAACACCAACTCCCGTTTAAAGAACACCAAGGATATACCCCTCATCGACACGCAACAGAGTGGTTCTAATGAAACAGGAGTAATTTCCTCCCGGAGTGGGAAGAAACAAAAGAGTACCAAGTCTCGCGATGGAAAAGAAAAGAAAAAAGGAAAGAAGCACAAAAAAGGAAAAAAGGAGTCGCCGTCTGACAGTGGAACCCTGAGAGCATCGGAGCAGAAGAAACTGCCAGGAGAGATCGCTGCACTTTCGGATATTCCAACCGAACGTACACCAATTGAATCAACCACGACATACGCAACCAACGACTCACGTGACGTCATGTATACGGAAGGCACTATTGAAATTCCTACCGTTGCTCACAACGGCGGGCGTGATTTGCCAAGAGGTTATAAGCAAGAGAACGGTAATGTGGAGAACCAGGCGATAGGTTCTGGATTACGTCCATCTTCAGAGGTAGAGGAGATATTGCAACATAAGAAGGATGTAGACAAGTACGTGCGAGAGATGGAAACGCAGCATTATCTCACCTATGGTGGCGCCACCGCTGCTACTAGTAAAGTCAGTATATCTGACGTCATCATCACAGACGGTTCTGACGTCAAGCCGAGTGGCGACTCTCCGAACGACAACAATAGTATCCACAGCGATGGCAGCAGCAATATCGCTACCGCTGAAACTACTACGACCGCTGATGTCACACCCCCTGGGTCAGGTGACACCCTGCCGGAGTCGTACGTCGACCCAGTGCGTCGACCGGCGCGCACAAAGCGGGGCAAGCTCAGGCAGATCGTCGAGTTGAACCGCGGCCGCGAAGAGCACCAAGTCGTCGAGATCCAGGTGGTGCCGGCGAGCTGTGGCTGCACCGATATACTGGCCCTCATAGAGTCGACGGAGGCCATCGACGTGGAAGCCCTCGTCGACGAGAGTCTCGGGCAGCGTTTCGCCAATATGACCTTCTCTTGCCCCGATCATCGCCTGTGTGTGGTGGACCGCGACACGGACTCCCCCGGCAAACGGGAGAACGCTGACGCCGACGTTCCGGTGAAGAGGCGAAAGCGAGAAGAGGCGAAGAACGAGAGTGACAATGCAGAAAGACAAGGAAGCAGCTCTTCCGTTACAAACAGTTATAAGGGAGACTCCACCCAACAGGAACCCCTTCCCGATCAAAGGGACGTCAACGAAATGTCAGGAAATGATGTAGGTCCAGAAGTTACGCCGGGTAGCAGTGACCAATTGGAACTAGCGCGTGCTAGTAACGAAGGCGAAACATACGTACATCAACACCAAGTTCAGCCGCCTTCGGATAACAACGAAGTGACTCGTGTGGTTGGGTCACCAGTTTGTGTGGACACCGAGGCGAGGCGGGCCTCGGAGACACTCAGTGACGATATTTTATTCGACGAAGGTTTTCGCGTGGACGACGCGCGAGAATTCGAAATGGACGCAGTGTCGGACGAGATTTCGCTGGCTAGCTTCAACACCGTCATCGCCGTAGAGGCGACGGTCACGGACACGGAGCCGAGGGAGATCGACTCGGGCGTGGTGACGGTTGACGAACTCATGCAGGCTACTGAACATCTCCAGAGCCGAGAGGCGATGGCCGAAGTTATATCAGTAGTCGGAGACAATATGACAACTTCTTCGGTTGCCACAAATGTCAATGCAGCTTCAATAGCTTTGGAAAGGACATTTAACGCGGGTACTTTCAGGGGAACGACATATGACAACGTTGAAAGGAATGGTGAACTGTCGACAGACGACGCGAATGCGCGAGAGGGCGACCATGCCTACCCACGCAGTAGTTCGTTGCCACAGAGCGAGCGATCTGAGCGCTGTGAGTACGAAGTGAGGAGTCAGATGGGTGAGAACCCCCGACTGCCCTCCTCCAAAGACTCCCCGTTGTTGTCCCGGAGCCAGTCCGGGCAACAGATCGACAGGTGTGAGAGTTTCGAATGCGAAATAAGAAAACAGATGCAACTCCCGGATATGACTTCCGGTGATCCGCCGTTTGATGATGCGAATCTGTGCGGGCTGGATGTCGAAGGACTCCGGACTGAGAGCCCTGTCAATTTGTTATGCGACTCGACCACACCGGAATCGGACAACTCGGCCGAGATACAGTTGAAAATAGTCGAGTCTGACGACGACAGTGACACAACCGCCGTCGCCACCTCTCGGGACACTCACGAGAGATTGTACACGCTGGAGAACAGTAGCGACGACTATGACGTCGTTCGTTCACACGACAACTGCGCGGCGAATGGCATGAACCACGAAGTGTCTGATTCCGACTCTGGATCTGATTGTGAGAAAGAAACAGCGACGTTTTACGCCGCTGAGGGTCGCGAGAAGACAGCTCAAGCACCAGTTGGTGACGTTATAGCATTCAACGAAAACGCAGGGAACTCGAAAACTCGCACGTATTCAGGCGGAAGTTCGTCATCTTCACAGACGGATAATGACTTCGACGCAATGGTCGCCGAAGCTGACAACACAGAGCGCAGCAACAACGTTGTCAAGGCTACGAAAGTCATCGCCAGAAATGGCGACGATCATAATGACGTCATAATTGACGAAGAAACTAACAGTTCATATAACGTCACAACCGACGAGATTCAAGAACATTCCGCTGATGGCAGGCGTGATGACGTCACGTCCATGTCAGATACCGAGGGCATAACCCGTAGCGCATACGACTACGAAACAATGTCACCCTTCCAAGAAGATACTACGTGTAACCAGAATGACCAAACATTTCAACGTGCAGCGATTCCCCATTGCTGCTCGAATAGGGTAACTCCGATAATTGTGATAACTGAATACTGTGACCCGACTCCAGATGGCGCGTCGTACGACGGTACTTTCTATGTAGACGACTGTCAGTCTAGAACCTGTGATATAAATGTTGATGAGAACGTTACGTCTGTGGAGGACGTTAGTGAAGGTGATCATTGTACGAACCGGTGTGAACCAGACTACATAGACGAAAATAGGAAAGAACCGATAGACAATGGCGGGGAGAACATGCGGGGTACAACCGAAGTACAACCCGGTGCATTGGACGATGACGCCGACGTGGAACTGTTGACGTCAGACAGCGAGGATATAGTGAGCGAAAAGAAGGAAGACATTGCGCCAGCGGACCTGCCGTCGGATGACGTCAGCGAGACCGGACTTCGGCACCGTCACGTTGGCGGCGCTGCTGTCGCGGCCGCGCCAACATCAGAGGGCGCCAGAACCGCTAAACAGACGACACCAAATACACCAGATGCCGTCGCTGCATTGCCGTGTCAACCGGAAGCTGCGTCAGCGATGATGGCCGGGCGCGGGCAGGACTTTCTCAGCGATCTGCTGGTCGAGAAGGCGTGTCTCGAAGGATTTTTCAGTAATATAGGTATGTGTCGTTTGGTGTAGCGGTGGTCGGGTGCCTCTGCTGTGTAGGCGTAGAGCATGTAGTTCTCATACTCACGGTTTGCTTCTTGGTAGCCCCTTACGCACTTGGTGATGGACCCTTACGCACTGGTGGAAGAATTAACCGTGTTACATGAATGCAGTGAGTAGATAAATACTGGTGGTGGGTGTGTACTGTAAGTGCGGACGCAGGTGGAGTGTTGTCATAATAGATGCTCTGTGTTGTAAATTAGTTGGTGTGCTAATTATAGGCGTAAACGCAGTACCGCATTCAAGTGATCTCAGGTACTTCGTTACGAAAACCAACACGTATACATTGGGGAAATCGTTTCTAAATAACACGAGTTCCTCTATTAAATTTGATGTCAAACTTTCAATTTTGCAAGATATCTATCGTACGACTAAGGAACATAATTTAAACCAAGTGTGCTTTGGTAAACAGAGCTCATTTTGAATAACAATAATGGAACTCATAAATAAATTAATCAATTTACAATAGAATGTTATGGAATTGTTTTTGCTTCCATTTATATACGAATGGTTAAACGGGAGGAACACTAAAACATTAAACTTACAATTCGCGCGAATGTGAATGAATAAGTTTTGCTAAATTGAAACAGAAGTGTTAACATAACTGTAGCTGGGACACGGCGCCTGTATCATAAAGAATATGGACTCGTTGGAATTAGTACCCGAGGGTGTGATTGGTGTATAAATTGTATCTATAATATGTATCCCGGGGTAAGAATTCTACCTCTACCTCTGTAGAATACGTGCTCCGGGGTATTAATCCTTTGTAGAACACGGGGTGTAAATTTTCTATAGCATACGTATCTCAAGATTTCAATTCCGTGTAGAAAATATATTACGGGAAATACACGTATTCTATGAAGTCCATGTTCTATACAACACCGGCGGCGTTGGAGTTGTGAATGTTACCGCGACACAGAAACCTTCGTCCGCGACTGACAGCACTATGGCGTAAACAGCCGTAAAGGGTCTACATACGGCGTGTTCGTGAACTGGTCTAATGGGTTTCATATTTCCGCTGTTTGGTAATAAACTGCCACTGACTCACACGTCGAACAACGACGACTTTGTCTCTTGCACTGCACTCTACTGTTGCCGACGGCGCCTTGCCGGGGGTCACGTCTCTGTTTGTCTTCAACACATTCGCATGTCGCGGTGACGAGGCTCGTGTATCTGTGGAACTGGACTGCGTCTCTGTTTACGTATCCTGAGTCAGTGTGGCTCCTCTTTGTATTGTAATACAGACATATAGTTTAGTGAACGCTCCATCGGACAGTTTCGTGTGTCCGTGTGTGTGTGCGCGCGTGCGTGCGTGCGTGCGTGCGTGTTTGTATGTGTGCGTGTTTGTATGTGTGCGTGCGTGCGTGCGTGCGTGTTTGTATGTCTATGTGTGTCTATGTGTGTGTAGTAGTCATGTAGATGGGGTAGATAGCGGAGTGACCAGGCGTGACCGTGTGTGTGTGTGTGTGTGTGTGTGTGTGTGTGTGTGTGTGTGTGTGTGTGTGTGTGTGTGTGTGTGTGTGTGTGTGTGTGTGTGTGTGTGTGTCTGACTGTGTGTGTCTGTGTGTGTGTCTGACTGTGTGTGTCTGACTGTGTGTGTGTGTGTGTGTGCGATGTACGAAAGTAGAACGTGTGTGTGTGTGTGTGTGTGTGTGTGTGTGTGTGTGTGTGTGTGTGTGTGTGTGTGTGTGTGTGTGTGTGTGCGATGTACGAAAGTAGAACGTGTGCGTGTGTGTGTGTGTGTGTGTGTGTGTGTGTGTGTGTGTGTGTGTGTGTGTGTGTGTGTGTGTGTGTGTGTGTGTGTGTGTGAGTGTGTGTGTGTGCGATGTACGAAAGTAGAACGTGTGTGTGTGTGTGTGTGTGAGTGTGTGTGTGTGTGTGTGTGTGTGTGTGTGTGTGTGTGTGTGTGTGTGTGTGTGTGTGTGTGTGTGTGTGTGTGTGTGTGTGTGTGTGTGTGTGTGTGTGTGTGTGTGTGTGGACGGAAGGACGGACGCATGCTAAATTAGCTGTTCAAAAAATAAACATATCGCGTTATTTGCGAATTTCCCGATAACTTAAAGCACTGGTGACGTTGATAAATGTTGTACTGTCCTTATAAACCTTTATCCCCGTGCATTGTGCTTTTAAGTTTGTAAGTGTGTAAAGCGCTTTGAGTAGGCCCAAGGACTGGATACTGCGCTATATAAGACCTCACCCTTTACATATGTACGACGTTAATTTATTAGTACAAGGGCCCCGACTGCGCACCTAGAGATTGCTGACCTTTCACATCGTCTGGTACCATCTTTGCTAGCACGCTTCAATGACGTCATTTCTAACATAAACATGCACCGTATTGCCTTCGTTAAGATTATGCGCACATTTCTCAGATATGTAAAAAGGTGTCGGTGCTGTGGTTTTGTTCGTGTGATTACGCGGTGCTGGGTAGTCTGTGTGATAAGTCGAAACCGACGCATATCACGACTATATTGAGTATGTGTACGTACGTTTCGTGTTTGCGTATATTGCAATAATCATTTGTTGATCCTATGTGTCGTTGCGTTAATATATCATTGATTCGAAACAATTATTACAAATTCGTTATGAGTATTAGCAAAAACAGATAAGCGAGCAAAAAATGAACAACTCGGGACATGTCCAAAACCACTCAATTCATCGATCGCTAGCAAACAACGGTTCATCCAATCCCAAACATATTGGTACCGTTTGAAAGATTACCTTTTCATCTACGTAGCAAATAGCGCGGTTGATCATGTTAAAGTATATTTTCACCATTATGCTGATCTGAAATATGGTTGTTTTCATCCGCTTGAACTCGGCGAACGATGTTAGCGTCGGGTATTCTTCGCCATCTGTCGGCGAATCTGCACATTTCCTGTCAATCACCGCTGCGTTACTATGGCATCGCACGTGGCCGATCTGAACAGTTGATGTTTACATGTTAAGCTCCATCTATTTTTGCATGTCAAAAAAGATGTTTCATTGAAAGTTGGCATTACATTAACGATTGCCGGACGCTGTCGGACAGTTTGTTTACTTGTGTTTATGTCGTATGCAAAGTGGGTGGGGTCTAAATAGCATGAAAGCAAGAACTTATGAAGTACGCTGAAACTTGTGCAAATTAGAATTTGCTCTCCTATCGGTAGATGGGGGAACTATGTCGACGAAACAAGTTGGTTCTCTGGTGTGTAAAAGACCGCAAACAACATGATTGCAGATATGTGTCAAGGTTCTTGTGGGAATTATTATCGGGAAACCACGTAAGTGTTAGAATAACAGAAGGTTATGGTACCAAGATTTTTGAGATCGGATGAACTCGCTGAATTGAGTTATTTTGGACATGTCCCGAGTTGTTCATTTTTCGATCGCTTATTTATTTTTTGTATTAGACAATTTGCATTAATAACCCTTCTGTTTCTAACATTTTACTGGATCTCACAGAATAGTTTAAATGTTAGATTAAACCTACACTTTGTATACTGTGGCATAATAATGTTATAATGTTACATAGTGTTACATGGTGTTACATGGTGGTGGTTACAAGGTGGTGTTGATTGTATAGTTTTTGTTCGCTGTTATCTGCCTTCAGATGTTCATGTTTGTCTCTTAGCCTTGTCATGATGCATATTGTTGTTGTCATGATGTATATTGTTGTTGTCATAGCAATCCATTAACTCAGTCAATAATTCACTCAACCCTTGTCCGAGTGGAGCGTTGGGTGTACGTTTGGAAGGTCTCTATCATGTACTGCCTCGAGATCTTTGAGATGCATATATCTGTCTGTCATTAGTTTGATGTTGTCACACCGTTTATTCATAGTATACTTTTACATATAATCATGCGTTCGTGGTCCGTGTATATACCGTTTTTCCTATTCAGATTTGAAAAAGAAAAAGGAAAAAAACCGGTTTGCACACGGACCATTTTGTCCGTTGACTTGCTTTGAATGGCGTCGTGCTCGGTGTTTGAACACTGTTGTTGTTTGTAGGTTCGCTCGTATTTCTGCTGCTCACCGTTTTCATATTCCACATGATGGACATCTTCAGCCGCAACTACTCACCTGACTGAACCACGTGTCAGGCACGTGACCGCCGTTATCCCGAGAAACTGCGAGACGAGATCGAAACGCCATGACAGTATAGGTAGAATGTTAATATTCACAATGGATTGTGCAATACAACAACTATTGATTGCAACGCTTACAACGTGTAAACACTGTACGGCTGCTAGCAAATTTCCTTAGATACCCGCCTTTCAGTGCCTTCACGTGTTCATAAGGAGACGAACAACTTTTATACATAAGGACATGTGATTCTGTGCTTGCGTTTTATGATTGTTTTAATTTTATAACGTATTTGATAAATTCGAGAGTTGATTAGTGGTTGTTTATAAATAATTAGCTAGTAGTTGTCAGAGAGACAGTTTATTCTATTTTATTATGTATATTATAAAAAATGTTTAATTGTCATTTATAAAGAGTAATTACCAGCGCAATACTTGTTAATCGGCTCGCTGTAGCGTCCGTTTTATATTATTGTTAAAATGTCACATGACGATGCAAATACATTATTTCACATCATGTTGTTATTTTATGTGAATGATATGTTAATCCCGTGTTATCATGTTACAATGTTTCAATAACTTTACGCAATTTGCTCTGATGTGAAATCGACAACGTTTCTTTGTGCAGGTTTCGTTGTCTTCAAATTATTACTACCAGCGCAACCGCAATATATTCAGAAACTAATGATTTCGCGTATCGTATATTTATGTCAAACCTACGACTGCATTGTTTTACATATGCACATGCCATGATGTGCCTAACATATGCAAATAAAGTGTATATCAAACTAACAGCTGTAGCGTTACTAAACACGCCATATTTAGCCACAAACAATAATCGATGGTGTCCAGTTCTATAGTACGCGAGTGTTTGAAGTTAGGCCCTACTTTCGCAGTCGGTTGAATAAATTAATGTACAGTTTTGTTAAAAATCGACAAAAACATTGAGTTTGATCGCTAGATTTGCTCTATTTACGAAAGTGTGAATAGTTTTATTTTATGACACCACTTTTGCGATTAGTTTTCCAATGGTTTTATCGAAACTGAAAATAAACATTTGCGCACGGGGCCGCACGCGAGCTGGCTAGTCGTAAAGGATACTTAATCGATTTTTGTGTGAGAAATTGTTCTGTAAAATAGACGAGCATCAATTAAATTGCGGATGCATATTTATTGTGTAGATTCTTGATGCTGCTAAAAGAAATGACGTAATGCGAGGAACTTTCCGTGATTCAAATGGTTTAATATTTAGAGTTCATGGGGCTTGACCTTCATTCGAGCTTTATGTTTAGAATACAGTATACTCTCACCAATTAGTCTAGAACTCCTTATATTAAGGAATATCCGCTTTAAAGGAACACCGTTAGAGTCACCGTTCTGACATGTGTTATATACCCATTTACACAAAGAACATGACACATACAGAATAGTTAGTACAAGTCCCAACTTATATCTTGCAGTGATAGTTTAATACACATATGCCAGAATGTCAATCATATTCTTTCAATGTATATGCTAATAATCCACTGTTTAATAATCTGATTTCATGACATTTAATCACCGCTCATTTAGCTGATAATCCGACGCTGATCTATAGTGTAATAACTCGCACTAATTTGCCCACATAATTGTTTCACAATGCGCCACTCTGCACCTCCTGTAACATACGTATAGTGGGTAATACGCCACTGAAATGCCCCAAAACAACACTGTCAAAATGGATACTATTATTAGACACACGTTTTTTGACATAATATAATAAATGTCGGGAAACGCCGACAGAAGTATTCATGTTACACAACTGGAATAATTTGCACAGCAGTACAAGTTAAACATCAACCGGCCGCCATGTTTGTTTTGTGTTGTCATGTTTACATTTTGGGCCCTACGTGTATTCTCCGACTGACATGTTCAAGTATTCTCATAGTCGAGGAGGCAGAAATAATTCACTTTCAAGTATCGTCGACCGCCTTAGGAAATGTCTAATTTTGGATGCGAGTGTAACCGTTACAGTTGTACATAGGCGTCAGAACTGGGAGGGGAGCTGGGGACTGAACCCTCAATATTATTGGTGGGGGTTGACTATATGTTTAGCCCCCTATATTTCGGTGAGGGGGTGCCATTGGATGTATTGGTGAGACTCATGGGAATGCATTTGAAGGGTTTGATGAGCATCAGCCCCCCGCCAATGTTTACGACGTTCCGATGCCTATGCATTCTGGTTACCTGTAAACTTCGTGATGGATGGTATCAAAACGTGTTGGATATTCATCGTACACAAAGATACGGTAAATTCCTTCGTAGCGTTGTAAAAAAAAATCCTGCCGCTGAAAAATACTGCCGCACCGACCCTTAATGCGCATGTCCGGAAGTAAAGTTTTTTCGCGGGGAGACGTCAGGGCTTGTTACAAGTAAGCAAGGGGCGACAAATCTTGCCACTGTAAACTACGGCCCAGCGACCCTGGATTCTGGCTGGCACTGGTCGGGTCCTGTTGATTTGTTTGTTTTAAGTCATGAAGTAATTTGGCGACTCCTTTTGTTGTGATGGTGATGTGTTTTATACTAGTAATCTACTGATATGTCTGTGTATACATTGGTGAATGTTGCATGTGCATTGTGCACCACACAATGTTGTATGTGTGTGCGTGTGCATGCGTGCGTGTGTGCGTGCGTGCGTGCGTGTGTGTGTAATTATGTCGTCACATTTTGAACATTCCCATGACAATAAGAGTAAAATTATTTTATCCGTGTGTCAGTCACACAATATATAACGTACACTATGCACACTAATTGAAATGTGCCCTTAGTCCTTTGTAAAGTTGATTTGATGCTAGTAATGAAACAGAGATACTGTTGGCATAGTTACTTATACGCTACCCAAGTATGCAATCCATATAGACTACATTAATTCATGTATATTTAATGCATACCATACTTATGTTTTCAAATAATTTAAATTCTAGTAATTATATAATGCGTGTGCACTGTGATCATGTAGTATAATTGGGGTATGTTTAATACATACGTTTTCAAATGTTTTATTAAATAAATGGGATTGCCATTATGCACCATTACTGAGACTCTTTAATTTTGCGAACTACGCAAAATGCAGCCCAATTACCATATGATATTTACATATTTAATTATAGCTAAGTATGCATGTGTACATTTCTGAATGTCTGCATGGGCACACGGATGTAAGCAAAAGCTCAGTGGAGTCGAGCTCAGCAGTAAACATACCAAATGCGTACGTGAGTGAACGAATATATCATCATTCTTGCAGGATTATATTCAATTATGTTCTACATCTACAAGAACACATTTATTATTTTTTTCCTAAAATATTTGAACATGCTTTAAAAACAAATCTCAATTATTTTAGCACCAAATATGTGTTTAGGCAGTTTATAGATTATTTGTACTAAATACAACTTACAACACCTTGGCTTGCTAGCATTTATAAATATTTCCACCCACACATATCCTTCTTCCAAATGTCTCAGATGAACAACATTCTAATAATTTTACACCCATCCCATCACAAATATTCATAATAAACCTTAAAGACCGCAATTAGATTAATACTTTTAGAATAGAACACAATTTTTCTTTACACAACGAACTTCTACTTGCGGACATGCGCATTAAGGTTCGGTGCGGCAGTATTTTACAGCGGCAGGATGTTTTGCTACAGTATAATTAAAGCAATTTTATTGGAGATGTAATCCATACTTACCCATACATATATATATATATGATTGGGACAGGTTGATTTAGGAGGTGCACCTTTTGAAAGAATATCATATTTTTAATAGAACTACATCAATATATAGGGCTTATATACCAAAGTTAAACTTAGCAACAACAACAAATATGAAATATTATAATTAAATCGATTATTTTTTAGTTTTGCGCATGTTCTAGAATTGTATTATATAAATGCAAAGGTAATTGTTGTTCCACGTTGCACCTGTTTGCTTCATATTTACAATGTGTTAAGACAACATTTACAATTAATGGATTTCGCGACTGTCATCAGTATCAATCAAAATTTAACGCTAAATAATGTAATCTGGATGAACGTACGTAAATGTAGGGCACTGGCTACCTGTTGGTAAAATAGTATGTGTACGTATAGCCCCTTGCTAACATGGCCCTGATGTCTCCCCACGAAAAACTGTACTTCCGGACATGCGCATTAAGGGTCGGCACGACAGTATTTTTCAGCGGCAGGGTTTTTCGCTCCGAATCAATACGAGTGATCAAAGTGTGTTTACACTTCACACCCGGCAGATCGTTCATTCTAATACACTAACATTATTCGTTCACGCACGGACACACGCACGCACGCACACACGTACGCACGCACGCACGCACGCATGTATTATATAAAACAAACACAAAACCACACGCATGCACAAACATGCGCATACGAACACACACCCGCACGCACACACACACACATACACACACCACAGTCATGTATTCGTTTACACAGCTGAGTGAACTGAAGCAAAGTGGAATGAACGAAATTGCCCAAGCTTTGAATCGGAGAAAGAGGATATGCGCCCGATGTCGCTCGATTGAGGGTCCGATGTCCTGTGCTTGGCTCAGGCAAACTGACGTTGACCTCTAACGGATGGATCCAGGGACTTACGTCACAATAAAAATTGAGTGGGCGGCCTCACACTTGCCAGACCTTATCCCTTACACTTTTCGTTTCTGAAACATTGCCCTGTGCGATTGTCGCAAATAAAAACATGTTAGGCCAGAATTTCAGCAAAATATACTTCGGAATGACGGTATTTATACAGTTGCGCTACGAAAATATGTATATTCACAGTTAGATAACTATAAACGACCTACCCTCACCGGGTTCCACGCTAACTTTCAACAAGATTCAAGAATCCAACATTGAATTCACATTACGAAACGCAATGACGTATTTCCGACGTGAAAGAATTATTGTTAAGTAGCAATGCATAAAAGGTGATTAATTATTTACGTAATATAATTGTTGTTGAACATCGCTCAATGGCCGCGTCAACCAACGTTCTGTTAGGGCAGTTGATAGTTAAATAACAAAATAACATGAAATGTGCCTAAACTACTGTAGTTTCTGTGATGATTTACCTATATTGTTTGATACATCTTGTACATTAAGATGAAACGCATGACCTAAAGATGTGTTGGCGTTTTGCACACGTATCTAGTATCTTGTCCACGCAGGGGGCAATGTTTAGTCTCCTATTAGTTTTGATGTTGTTCCGCCTATATTCTCATAGATTGACATAGGGACCTACTGGTATCATACGGTTTCTTTCCATGTCAAGCTTAACTTTATACCGGTGACTTCCCTCGTGACATTCGTCCTCCTTCCCTTCACCCTCTTTGCTCCTGTAATTCTATGGACACAATTATTCCCGCAAACTTGCGGTTTCCACTGCCGACATCTCCATTGTATCGTATAGCTGCGCATTGCATAGTATTATGTCAGTCACAACGTACGACGTTAATCCGCACGAATTCACTGATAAACTGAAAACAAGGTAGTCTTCGCATAACTACTCATATTTATTAATACATTTCCACTACTAAATCCTGATTTGCTTGCCTAACCGCTCCCGATGTATGGACATTCCTGTGTTGATTACTAGATTTCTTTAGACACATTCTTTCATTCCATGTGCACCGACGGTAGAAGCAGCAGATAGAAATAATCAAATGAGCACCTCCACCGCTAATACAAACACAAACGCACTCGTACACAATACCTTTGCTATTGTCATTTCATGTGTAACACGTTTCCTAAACTATCTGTTCTTTATGACCGACCGGCTATTTCTCATATTGTTAATGCTTCTTCGGCGGTTGTAGTAGTTGCTCGTATCTCTGTAGTTGTTGCCAGTAACACTTGCACCAGCTGCAGTTTCTGTTCGATTAGTTGTTGTCGCTGACTGAGCTACAGTAGCGCCTGGGATTGGTGCTTGAGAAACTGTCGTAGTTATTTGTGTGGTTGTTGCTGGTGTTGTCGTCGTGGTTGTTGTGTGGTCTGTATGTGTTGTTGTGGTAGGAGTTGTTGTCGTTGGTGGCGATGTAGTGTGGGTTTTGGCTGATGTTGTTGGTACTGAGGTATTTGTTGTTGTTCGTGCGAGAGTTTTTGCGGAATTGACAAATACCGTGAGTGGGCTGGTAAAGTTCGTGGCAGTGATGATATTAGTAGTAGGCGCAACTGATGATGGCAAAATGGTAGTGTTCGCCGTTGGTTTGGCAGTTGTTGTTGATGATGATGATGATGCTATCTTTGGTGTTGTGACAGTAGTAATTTCAGTCGTTGTTGATGGTGGTGCTGACGTCACAGTTTGTATTGGAGCGATAATGGTTGTTGCTGCGATAGTGTTTGCCTTTGGTAATGCAGTTGTTGCTGTTGATAATACAATAACAGGTGGCCGAGTTGTAGCAGTTGTCGCTGGTGTAGTAGTTGTTGCTGTTATTTTCGTATTATTTGTTGTTGTTATTGTTGACGACAGAGCAGTTGTACTAGCCAGTGTTATTTTTGCTGTTGTTGTTGGCGACCAGATTGTGATTGTTGTCGGTTTAGGTGTAACTGTCGTACGCGATGTCACAGGATTTGGTAGTGAAGTAGATGGGCTTGGTGGTCTATAAGTTGTTGTTGTTAGTTTTGTGGTAGTTGTTGGGATAGGAGGGGTAATCGTTTCTTTAGCAACTGCTAATGATGTTGTAATCATAGCTGTTGTTGGTGATTCAGTAGCTGTTGGCGTTGAAATACTAACTATTGTTGTTGGTGATGCAACGTTTGATTTGTTTGTTTTAATAATTGTTGTCGAATTATTTGTACGAATTGTTACTGGTCGTGATGTAAACATAATATTGGGTGATGTAGTCGTTGTTGTTGTCGTTAGTGACTGTGACATAGGTGGTGCTGTTAATTTGGTAACAGTTGTTGTTGGTGACGTAATGGTTGTTGGGTTTGTTGCTGCTGTGGTTCTTGATGACATGAGTGTTGTTGTTGTTGGAGGTGTGGTTCTTGATGACATGAGTATTGTTGTCGGTGTGGTTCTTGATGACATGAGTGTTGTTGTTGTTGGTGGTGTGGTTCTTGATGACATGAGTGTTGTTGTCGGTGTGGTTCTTGATGACATGAGTGTTGTTGTCGGTGTGGTTCTTGATGACATGAGTGTTGTTGTTGTTGGTGTTGTTTTTATTTGTGCTGGCATAGTTTTTGTTGGCGTAGCAACAGTTGTAGTTGACGGAGTTGTTGGCATAGCAACAGTTGTAGTTGTTGACCTGGTTGTTGGCGTAGCAACAGTTGTAGTTGCAGTTGTTGACGGGGTTGTTGGCCTGGCAACAATTGTAGTTGTTGTTGACGCGGTTGTTGGCGTAGCAACAGTTATAGTTGTTGTTGTTGACGGGGTTGTTGGCGTAGAAACAGTTGTAGTTGTTGTTGTTGACGGGGTTGTTGGCGTAGCAACATTTGTAGTTGTTGTTGTTGACGAGGTTGTTGGCGTAGCAACAGTTGTAGTTGTAGTTGTTGACGGGGTTGTTGGCGTAGCAACAGTTGTAGTTATTGTTGTTGACGGGGTTGTTGGCGTAGCAACAGTTACAGTTGTTGCAGTCGTACTTGGACGTTTAGATGTAGTTGCTGTTGTTTTTGACGGGGATGTGCGTCTTGCAAGTTTAGGTTTTGTTTGGTACACTTTATGAGCACGTGTGCGTTGATGTGTATTGATTGTCGTCGTCCGTGTTGTCCTTCTGGTAGTTCGTATCGATGGCGCCATATCAGTTGTCTTTCTTTTGCGGTTGTGCGTCCGGGATGGTGTGGTAGTTGTTTTCATCGCCGACTTGTCAGAAGGATTCTTGGTTCGGCTAACAGTGCGTGGAGGAGTCGCGGTGGCTAGTCCGTGTTTTGTAGGACGTGTTCTGACAGCTTGTTTCCTGCGGGGTGTATTCCGTCGTGGCTTCTGCGTAGTAGCAGGAGTTGTTTTGCTCTTGGATTTTGGCCTCGGTGGTATCATAATAGTTTTCCTCGGGTAGTTTCTTGTGCGGGGTGATTTTGTCGTTCTTAGTGCCGGCCTATTCGGTTTTTTCTTGGTTCGTGTACGTGCTGGAGTAGTGGACGTTGTCGTCTTCTTCGTCTTAGGAGTGGTGGTTGGTGACGAATTTGGAGATGCCGTTTTATCATCTTCTTGCGATGGTGTTGCCAACGTGATCGCTGTCGATGTTACGTGAAATGGTGTCTTCGTTGTTGCAAAATCGGTTCTCTCTATCTCAATATCACCCATCCCCGTATTGTTAAAGTACCCGGTAGCCTTTGCTGCTTCAGTGAGGAAATATTTCAGCACGTGTACCAAGTCGTCATCAGCTGACGTCATCCCGACAGATCTCGCGGCTTTTTTTATAACACTTGTTGTCAGTCGAATTGTCGCTGCGACGACAACGCCGCCCTGGGGGCTGTCGCTGCAACCACAGTGAAACACATTTCACGATGTTCAAAGGTGACATTAGTTACAGTTGTGGAAAGTGGGAAGATATAACTAATCCCCTAACACAAATGTTGTAGTATTGTATAGTAATCTTTAGAAAGAAAAAAATAGATAGAATTCTATAGAATAAGTGTAGAATTCTGAACAAATTCATATGGCGTTAAACGTTCTATATAATTCTACAGAAGTTAGGCTCTTCAATGTCTATGTAATTTCATAGAATACTCTCTATAATTATATTGAATTTCTGCAAACATTTATCTTCCTATAGAATAAAGCCTAAGACATATATTCTATAGATATTCTCTATAATGTTTTTCTAAGGGGTGGTTTTCTTCCGGGTTCATTGTACACAAATAATGTACCAGTGAATTTGAGCCTACAATGCCCTTCTAGGATTTTATTGGACCCCAAAAATTGTAATGAACACGGAACATGTAATGGACACCTTGGAGGACTACACCAGCTATGCTGACCACAGGCTTACATGGTGGTGGAAGGTTCCTTCGCGCAGGACAAAACACAACATCTTTTTGTTTTGGGAACAACTGACGGTGAACATATCCCATGTTGATTTTCTCGAAAAAAAATTGTAGTATTTGACGAACATTCTACAGCAGTGATAGTCCGAGCAACAACGTACGCTACTGTGATAAAACCGGAATCATTATTTTGCGTACAACTCTGACAAACGTCTACATTGTTGCCTATAAAAATCATGATTTGTCGTCGATTAGCATACGGGAGAAGGTCATAGTACTATATGCAAGAACCAACACAATATAATTATTCAAGAGTTCACAGTATATAAATATTGTCGTATGCATATTACTAGAAACAGATAAGCATGAGCTTATCTGTTTTTGATATTACACAGACGGAAAGAGCACACGTCCAATGGTGCGCGTACACTTCAGTGTTATCTGGTGTACGCCTGGTATCTATTATCAATGACTAAATAAACGTGGGAAATATATCGCGTTGATTATCACACGAAAGATAACGCAGTAGCACATATCTACGCAAGTGTACGATAACACAGTGATGTCAATATTATGACAGGTATTTTAATTAGTTGTTATGATTTATGTCTTATCCGAGGAAAGGTAACATGAGGAAATACTAGCATACACTGATCTCCAATGTGTAAACAAATCTAAATGTATTTGTTATTGCCTTCAAGTGGCGTGTACCATTTTGGCATAAATAATCGAAGACCAAGTAAACTTTGGCGATGCATCATAACGCGTTGCATCAGAAATAATTCGTACGAAAAATCAGCCCGGTAGAAATGACGTAGAATAAACGACTTACGTCAGTAGGTGCAATCGACAGCCAGCGAAGAACTTTGGAATGGCTTCGTCAACCTAGGAAAGATAGGAAACGCCATGTATCGGGTTTGCATAAACACATTTCCACTGTTAATAATGTGTGATACACATTACAAATTCGTTACATTTTTAATAAACATCTACGGGCTTAAGGTAAAACAAACTGGCAATTATTTTGAAACACAAAACTCACGTGTGTCTTACAACTTCACGTACTGCTCAACTTATTCATGTGTAATTCAAAACATCTTTAAAAAGGCACAACTCTCAACAGTAGAATACATCATCACATTACGACGATTCAACCTTCCAAAACTGAACATGACTGCATGATACTATAAGCAAACAGCGTGGGGTTACTAATTCCCTAACGGAAACTCTATAACAACAACACAGAGGTAATGTTACACATATTCCGAGAGTTCCCACAATTGATCGACAACCAACTGTACAGACACGGCTAAGAACACCAGCATGGACGGCTTCAGAAACACCTTTGACGGCATCACGTCTTACGGTCGACTAATTCCTTCATATCTACGTCATGACATGAAACCACATTTTCAAATAAACCCTTTTTGCTGTTCAATATTTTGTCTGACTAAATTTACAACGTTGTATTTAGGTAATCAATGACTTCGTATATCGAATTTACCTTATGTTGTTTGGACAGGAAAAGGTATGATTGTCGAACACACAATTTGGTTATAGTGACCCTAATGTGTTCCACTGCTACAAGAGTGGCGCCACGCAGTGGACCGTTGAATGGGGGTAGCGCCGAGCCGCAGAGACAACACCGTGGAGAGCGATAACGGAAACAAACTGTATATTTCTATTGGCACGCAAAGAGAGAGTAATAAACTACTGTAAAACTGAAAGACCGTTGCTACAAAAGAACAATGGATGACACCAGAAACTAGGAACGTATGAGGAGAACAATTTAGGTTTGTTCCGAGTTGAACGACTACGAAGATATTTATACAAATGCATTCGTCAAATAAAAAGAATGCAGAAGAACGAAAGGAAAAAAGAAACTTCACTAATGGAATCTGTATATTGGTTTTAAAGACGTAATGCTTACTTATTTCCGAAACCACTCGAGACACAGATCTACACTGCAGAGACAGAAGACGTTATGCTACAGCCACTTACTGCGTGACAGAAGGTAGTTTCGAAACGACCGAAATGTGTGTCAGTACGGGACATCGTTGTCGCGTTCCATTCAACACCTGCCAGTCGCGTCTTCACTACGAACGCCACTGTCAAGAACACAAAACGCCCTACGTTTGACTGGTCAATGGTGATTAGTGAACGCATTAAAATGTTCTGAACTGTTCCTGTTATAATTTTTTATTAATTTACATAACGTTCTTAATACTAGATTAAAAATGCTGAAGATATTGTGTTTACCATTGTTCGCATTTTGAAACATTTTCTTTCGCGAAATATACAAAAAAAGGTTCAGGTTAAAAACAACTTTGTTGCCAATAATATAATGAACGCCGACTGGTTTAACCGAAAAGCTCTTGGATATTCACGCGGTGGCAAAGTTCTCATATTCAAGCCAACAGTATTGCAAACTACCTGTTCATGATTACCACCCTGGTTGATTCGGGGTAACGGAACAGACACCCTCCCTTTAATGACGATCCCTTCTGGAAGGTAGAAGAACTAGAGGACATGAACTCGCTTCAGTAGAAGAAAACTGTAGACTGAATGCAAGAAAGTATTCAGTCTCACAGCGGACATACAATAAATGGATCACGCCTTCTGCTGATTGTATAAATGGTGGCAGTAAAAGATTGTTTAGAAACAAAAGTGACAATGTCTAAAGGAGTGGCTATACATAGATGGAAATGGATAGACTCTAAACCACCAATGGCGTCATTGTCCCATCCAGCTGCAGTCTGGTACCTTGCAAAATATTAAAAAATAATGTTGGTAATTTGTAGTTATAAAAACAGCCCTATAGTTGAACACAACGTGGGATTTGAATGTGAACTATTTCTAGAGTTCGGATACAATGTTAGGTACGCAGAGCGAAGACGACGAAACGGAAACACGTCAACCTATATTATTACTAGCGAGAACGACCAAATACGTTTGACTCACAGAAACACAACTACCAACAAACGAACAGTGGATACAAAAGAGCAAAAAGCATCATCACATCACTGATTCGAACAGACGTTCTCTTTGTGACGAAGCCAATGCATTATATATTTTATGCAAATGTGTCCAACTAACTTAACTAAAACTGCCACGATGTTCACAGTAAACTCACTGCTACCGAAACAAATCATAACAAATAATAATAATAAAGTATACATAGTAGAAAGATTACTATGATCAACGACAAAGTGTAATGCAAAGTTACAAGGGATGGTTTAAGGCAGGTCAAAACAATGACAGGAAAAATGGGAAGGAAGAATTACCAGAAAGTGAAACTAGTTGGGAACATGTCAACATTGGCAGAACATAGAATGAGAAAGA
>OZ023209.1:18990054-19007554 GCA_963995525.1 Escarpia spicata | reverse complement strand
AAAAATGGGCCAATAAGCTCTGAAGTCCTTTGGACTAATACGTCGATATATGTGACCCCGGCTGACCAATTGAGTGAAAAGTCGGAAAAATTGTAACATTGTTTTCTTACATTCTTGTAAAGGTTGGGTAGGGTGCTTTACACGGTTTCAAAAATTATGACTGCTACCAAAATTGGCGAAGTTATGGAGCATTGAACACAGTAGGGGTCAAAAAGTGAAAATGAAGAAAACGGCTGTTGAAGTTTTACATTATATATGCAAATGGATTGCATGGAAATATTACATGCATGACATTCAAATGTGGCACACAGTATGTATGTTATGTTGTAATGATACACTGGAAGTACAAATGTGCTGCTACAAAGACTTATCAAGTTATGCCAGATTATGTCTTTATGTGTAAAACTAAAAGGACAGATTGTTTGAGAGCAAAAGGTAGACTAAAGAAAAAAAAAAATTGGCGAAGTTATGGAGCATTGAACACAGTAGGGGTCAAAAAGTGAAAATGAAAAAAACGGCTGTTGAAGGTTTACATTATATATACAAATGGATTGCATGGAAATATTACATTCAAATGTGGCACACAGTATGTATGTTATGTTGCAATGTTACACTGGAAGTACAAATGTGCTGATTACAAAAACTTATCACGTTATGCTAGATTATATCTTTATGTGTAAAACTATGAGGACATATTGATAATGTTATAAATTAATACTTTAAAACAGCCCCACAGAACTAATTATAGTTATTGTTAAGATGTTTAACCTAGTTCTAGTATCTGACATTGTGTCAACAGATTGGTGTATTGGGATCATTAAGCCTATATATACAAACATAGCAGCAGACACTCTAACAGTGTGACTGCTGCCTGGCTAAATGGATGCAATGGTGCGTTGAGGTTAGTTCTTCTGCCAACTATCCTTTTCACACAAGCCTATAGGTTTAGTGGCTGTCAGCACACTACTGAGCCTAAACTACCATGCAGGTGTGAAAAACGTCCTGATGTATTTGAACTTGAGCCACTAATTAACTGTCCACCAAGCAGTAGCAGAGCAGTTTTATAATAATAATAATCCACAAGATTGCCACCCAGAGAATTAACTCTAGGTGGCAGGTGGACAAGGAAGCCCTTTGGCTTATCGAGAGTCCAACCCTTTTGTCTATGTGTATCCTGCCCTTCTGAGATATGTGTCGATTTTATTTTTAAACATATTCACGCTACTAGCACCCACACAATCAGCAGATAATATGTTCCATTCATTTACAGTCCTTTGTGAAAACGAGAACTTTCTTATATCTAATCTACACTGCTCCTTTGTTAATGTAACTTCATGTCCTCTAGTCCTTCTATCTTTCTTAACTGATAAAAAATATTTCTATTAATATTTTCATAACCATTCATTATTTTAAACACTTCTATCTGATCTCCTCTCAATCTCCTGGTCTCTAGTGTTGTTAAACCACATTCTTTTAGGCGAATTTCATAACTAAGATCCCTCAGTTTTGGTATCATTTTAGTCGCTCTCCTCTGTACTTTTTCTAGCATATCTATCTCCTTCCTGCGATACGGCCTCCACGCTTGTATACACTATTCTAAATGAGGCCTCACTATTGCTTTGTACAGCGGTAGTATTAGTTCTTTTCCTTTTACACTATATTTCGCCTAATTAATCCAAGGATTTGATTTCCCTTTGAAGCTGCAATTCCGCTCTGCTCTTCATATCAGCACTAATGGTTATCCATAAGTCCTTTTCTTTTACAGTAGTATTTAGTACAGTACCCTCCCCTCATTGTTAAGTTATGTGGCAGTGATCTTCCTTTTATCAATCATGTGATGTTTATTGTGAGCACGGCGGACAAATGGTTGTCATACGTAGACAGGTACAGAAAGAAACTGACGTTTTCTATAAAATTTCTTTTTTGATGAATCATAGTTACATATCATTAAGGGTTATGATGGAAGTAAAATGTTGACATGTTTGCTGTTCACTTATTGCACCACGTCGTGCATTTAGGGAAATAATTATAATAGAAAATAAAATGTTGTGTTTTAAATACATGCATTGATGAGAAACCGGGAATTACTTTTCTGTGGCCTAAGAATAACTAATTTCACAAACTTCCTGCTTATACAAAACAACTGCATACAACTAGATATCCATGCAAGACACAGACTCCGCACGTGACAGATGTTTTGGGAAGGGGAATAGTGTTCTGTTTCTGGCACAATACACAAAATCTACTGTTAGGGGATAGTCTCATGGGCCCTTCTCAAAACCACATCACTAGATAGTGTAAAAATTTTGCATTTTGGGGGGCTGTGTCAGCCTTTTTTTCATATGATGTGGAGTTACTACAAGGAGACTTGTCTCCTTTGTTATTTGCTATTTACCTGAATGATTTGAACACCGTTAGTCATAATTATAAGGGACTTGACATGGCAGCTGTTGAAATTTACAACAACCTTAGTGATGATGATGTAGACATTTTCTTGCAAATGTATGTTCTACAATTCAATCAAATACAGGTTTCTTGTGTATAGCGGAACTATGTCAACTCTTCTAATAGTTGACATTTGGTTGTTTCAGGATGACCCCTTAGAATGTAGGCACAACTGTCCAGGGGTTTAGTGGGCCCTGTCTATTGACACAAGCCAGTGACCAATTACAGATTACTCACAGTTCCAGCAGGCAGCCACAGTGAGGTGTGACAGATGTTATAAGAAAAGGGATTAGTTGAACAAAAGGACTGTAAGCATGATAGATCTGCTGGTGCAGCAGACAATTTAGTTAGCAAATTTAGCATTTTAGGGAACATTTGGTGCCCTTAGAACGATTCAATCAAATACAGATTTCTTATGTACAGTGGCACTACCACATGAAATGTCTATGCAGAATTAGAGAAAAGTTACTTAAGAGTTTTTGAAAAAATAGCAAAATGTGAAAATTTACCAGTTTTGGTGTCCTTTTTTGGAAGTTCTTTCACAATCTTAGTCCAGCTGTGAGTTGACGAGTCCTTCACAGATAGTTGTCTTACAATCACTTGGTATTCCACAGTGACTGACAATGTTAGCAAACAGAGTCAGGATGTTCCGAGCCAGGACGTCTTCGATGGGTAATAGGCCGAACATCAGGTAAATACCAAAGGTAGCAGTGCATGGTGGTACGTGCAACATCCGTGTCTCTGATAAGCACCAATACTGTCCTTATGAGCTGTTGTCAGTTGTAGAACCTCCAGGCCGTACATTAACTTCGGTAGTATATAACAGTCCCATGGTTTGATGCTGGCACCAACGTGGAGTCCATTGAGGCCATGCAGGTCAGCACCCATTAGCGAGTTTGTTGTGCGTCGAGCTTTTATGATGTTGGAATCCACCGACTTTGTAGCCTTGCAACTATCTGACCGTTGGATGCCGAGGTGAGTTTCGTCCGATGTTACATCCAGGGATTTATGAACCACATCAGGTAATGCTTCCAGGTAGAGATATGTGTCTCGCTGTTCATAACCATTACTTTGGTCTTCGGGCCGCTGAATTCATAAGTGTCCAGGTGATAATCATGCTCAGCAATAGGTATCAGTGCTTGCAATGATATGGGGTCGGGTGCAATCAGAATGACGTCATCTGCACACATGGGGGCTGATACGTCAATGGTGCCTATCTTGAAGCCCACCTAAGAGCGCGACAGTATCTGGAGTGCATCGTTGCCACGGGCCTTGACGATTTCCGTGGAGGGGATACCACCCTGATGTACGCCTTGCAATTCTGTTATCATAGTTGAAAAGTGGCCATTCCACTTGACCTGGGATGTAAGCTCACTGTACATGTCGTTGTACAGTGCCCACAGATCTTCTTTGATTCCAAGTGAATGTAGCTTACATAACATAGATTTGTGCCAGACGACATCGAATGCTTTACTAGCGTCTATATATGCCACAAATATAGGGTCTTCAGGTCCATTGCCTCTGGAATGAGCAATGCAGTGTTTACAGATGAGGCATGGTCACAATATCCACGCTGAAGGCCAGATATACTGTCATGTAGGATATCTTTTTGTCAGGATAACAAGGATCTTCTCGAGCAGTTTGCTAATCATGGATATAGCGGTGATGCAGCGATAGGTATCAGGAAACCGTGCTGATTTATTCTGCTTAAACACAGGCGTTATCAATACATGTCTAATTTGGCTTAGGAGAGTCCACTCTCTAACAGTGCGATTGAGGAGCAAGGTTATAACACTGATGGGGTCGGGGTGTGTGTGCTTCAGGTGTTCTGCAGACATGCCATGAATATCTGGCGATTTATGTTTCTTCAGTGAGTCTACATGATCGGAAATCATACTATGACAAATCCAAGGAATATATTGGTGGTCACACTGTGAATTATCCTTTGTCAGCTGTTCAAATTTCAGGGATACATATTTCTTATAACCGGCATGATAGTGGGGTTTCTCCTTGGGCGTGTTCTTGAAATTAGTTTGCCCACGCTTCCTGTGTTACAATCTCGTCCAAGAACTCCATTTCCCGAGGCGATCATTTTGTGGAACAGGCGCTGATCGTTGCGTGCGGCGTCCATGATCTCGCCGTGGTTGTCTTGGCGTTGCTTTACAGCAAGTTGTCATTGTGAGCTGTGTAGTCTGCGTTTTGCGCGCACCATGTCACTGGGTGTAGGGTGGTGGCGGGACGGTTTCCCTGCGAGTTCCATGATTTGTATGCAATCTTAGACAGCAACAGCACTTGTTTTAGGGATACGCGCTCCTTCTGCCTGGTCTTCCTTGCAACGGCATCTACGGAGGCTTTGTATGGTAGTTTATTCACTGCATCCAACAGGGCTTCGGTGGTTAATGTCACAAGGGTCAGCTATGGTCTTTACATACTGACCACTTAATATGTAGAATTGTTCCATATTTACGTCCTCCCAGTGGATCCTGTCAACCACAGGTGTGTGTGTGTGTGTGTGTGTGTGTGTGTGTGTGTGTGTGTGTGTGTGTGTGTGTGTGTGTGTGTGTGTGTGTGTGTGTGTGTGTGTGTGTGTGTGTGTGTGTGTGTGTGTGTGTGTGTGTGTGTGTGTGTGTGTGTGTGTGTGTGTGTGTGTGTGTGTGTGTGTGTGTGAGGGTTGAGTACCACAAGGTGCACTGCCTGGGGGGCTACAGTGGTTCAGGTCAGCTAACATGGGGTCATGTGTGGAGGTGGTGGCCACCTCTCTGGATAGGACCCGGATACCACTGATGTGCTGCTGCTGATCATTTACTGGAGAATATGATCAATTCTGGATGAAGAGCCTTGATATCCATGGAACGTTGGTGTAGTGGTATCATCAGCACATACAAATTCATGCTCTGGGGCAGAATCCACGGAGTAACATGTCTCGTTTGTGTGGTTTCGGTCGTGGAAGCGAACCATTGAGGGCTCCAAACCATATTACATCTGAAGTACACGAGTACTTCATAATCAGATCATGGACCACATCTAACACCTCTTGATACAGCGCCCCGTCTGGATGAGAGTTACCGGATGGCATATGTGTTGGTGACAACAATGTTCCTATCTACTTTCAATCTAATGGGCAGAACTCGTTCGCTACCACATTCCAGTGGTTCCACGTAGTTGTCAATATCAGTGTGCCAGTACTCCGCCTATCCTCTGTGTCTATGTGTCATAGGTTGCTTATTATATTCATCACAACATTTAACAACCTTCCTGAACTCCGGGAATTGTTGATCAACGAATGATGTTTCATATGTGAATAACCAGTTCTTGTAGAAACAGTAAACCACAATCCTTCATAGGATCATTTATGTACATATGATTGGTTTTGATGTTTTCCATGTTGAATGTTCCCAGGACTATGTTGTGTGATATCGGAGCATTGGTGCTACGTGGAGGCTGGTCAGATCTATAAAAAAACATGGCTGTTGTTTGTTTGTTTGTGTATTGCTGTTAATCGACCCTGGACACGATAGGCTCTTGTGATGGTATACGATAACAAAAGGGCCAGGGCTGGAGCAAATGTCACGATGAGACTGATCCTGACCGGGGCCATGTTGATCATCTCGGCAACATGGGTTTCTAAAAGGGAGGTCCGATTAAAAATATGTTGTTTTTATGATTTTCAGAAAGCTTTCGACAAAGGTCCACATCAAAAATCACTGCTTAAACTAAAGACTCATGACAAGGAAATGGTATAATAAACTAGATAGAAAGATGGCTGATTGACAGACGACAACGGGTAATAGCTGAATGGGAGGTTTCAAACTGGAAATCAGTTTCGAATGGGGTACCACAGGGATCAGTACTGAGACCTATATTATTCTAAATATATATCAACGGTTTGGACGATGACATAACAAGCACGGTGTTGACATTTGTGGATGATACAAAAGTGTTTAGAAGGATTAAAAGTGATGCAGATAGACAGCATTTACAAGATGATCTTGACGGGTTGATCAAATGGTCTGAAGAATGGCAGATGTTAAATTTTGGGAAATGTAAATTCCTCCGGTGCTAGTAGGGTGAATATGCTTTAAAATAAAATCGACACATACCTCAGAAGGGCGGGATACACGTCGATAAAAAGGGTTGGACTCTCGATAAACCAAAAGGCTTCCTTGTCCACCTGCCATTTACAGTTAATTCTCTGGATGGCAATCTTGGACTTGCGATTTTAGAAATGGCCCCTAAAGCCACAGCCAATAGCCGCCAGTTTCAACTGGGGTGACAGGGTTGCCAAATCATTACCCACCACGTTGCCCGTTGTCTCGTAATTATGTAATAGCATCAATGTGCATTAATATATGTTCCACTCAGTCAATAGAGGGCATCACCGCATCGATATATTTTCCTCGCGATGTGATACACAACTATCCGTATGTATTGCTACGCGAGTTTTTTGGACTTTGGGAACTAGTTATTGCAATCATCCCTTAAGGTAGCTGCACCGGCTATCATGTCAGTTGATTTATTAATTTTTTTCTTCATAGAACATTAGTAGGTGTCAGTATGCACATGTGTACTATTAAAAAAACCAAGGCACTATCACCATATGTCACCAATCAGTCCTATAAAACTAGTATTTTTAGTGTGTCTGTGGAAAGTCCCTTCAGATTCTTGGAAACTGACGATGTTTCCATAGTGACGATCACGTGTGCGTCAGCCCAGTTCAAACATAAATTAATTCACCATGAATGCAGATCATAATAGTCTGGTTATTCTCATGCCACTATGCTGTTGTATTATAATTACCTAAATACATCACGCTGTCAAATCATCAAATAGTGGCCGTAGTTTTGTTTATTCTCCAATAATGCCCGACCTCAGCCGCCATTTGCAATGACACGTGACTGACCCCAGCAGGTGTCAATCAATCTTGTCTACCACAACAAGTTCAACACATGGCCCTTCGTAACACAATATCGTGAGACAACTTGGCGGGAAAATCTTGGGGGGAAATCTCAGTAATAGAAGTGTCTGTAAAATTGTGTTGAAATAAGCCACATGCCAGTAAAAAAGTCACATTTCTAAGCAAAAAACAAGCATCTGGTGACAGTTGTATTATTGGCAACAACCAGGAAGTATTACTTAAAGTAACTGTTTTTATAAAAACTACAGTACTTACAAAGCCATAACTTGGCATAAGAACCCGACTTGTGTTTACTAAAGATTGCACGGGATGGTTTTATGTTTGGTGAAGGGATCGTGCCAAAAATGTAGTACGGATTTTTGCTGTCTTTCAACATTGTAGCAAAATGTCTATGGAGCTGCATCAAACTTAATATGCATTTGTTTACCAAAAAACCCGTCTGAATGTCAATAACATGTTTGTACTTACAACCATACACATTTTTCTTTTGGGGAGTTTCTCAAAATGAAATAAAATGCCATTTTAAGGTGATTTTTGACATATTTTTTAATTGTCTTTAAACACATTTAAATATCTATAAACAACATAAAAAATCAATTCCTTTTGGTCTGCAGTATTTATTAGTATCTGAGGCAAACTCTGAGATAAAAGGTTAGCTTATCTCCAAAACTTATATTAGAAATGATTAATTCAAAAGAAGCATATAATAGCCGATGCAGCCACCTTAACAATCGAGATGGCTATCATTATTAATGTGTTCATTTAAGTTTTTAAAACCCACCTTCATCTTGTGTTTCTGAAACAACGAAGAGAAACACAAAGCAATGTCACAACACACGTCTGCACATTCAAACGGCACAAAAACATGTATGTTTTTACAATATGCCATTGAATTATTTTTTGTGGCTAAACATATTGAGACAAGACACCATGCAACATAAGCCGAAGTGGAAGTAAGACTAGGAATTCGGAAATGCCGGCTGAACTTTATAATAAATGACGGATATTAAAAGGAGGTAGTATATTAGTAATATATAATTAACATTCACTGTTGTAATTTTAATGCATGTATTTATGAAAATAGTATTACTGTGATTTATGTTGCTGTATTTTCTTCAACTGCACATTCTGTTTTCTTTTTGTTAAATTATTCTGTTAAATTATTAGAGTGCCAGAGTTTACAATGTGAAAGCTATGTTTACATTGCGAACATTTTGCGAACTCAACATTCAAACTCCGAAACAGTTTCGGGGTTATTAAATGCAACTTCAACATATTTATTATAGTATTAAAACAGTGTATTAAACTACGAGGAAAGACAGCCTCCGCTTAAACAAGCGCACTGGTTACTTTGTCACTTACAACGCGGATCTTAGGGAATCGAGTCAGAATTGTATGGTACGTACAACATCGACAAATATACCTTTGGCCAATATCACGTGTGGTTCTCTACACGGCTAGTGATCGATACAATATACATACAATGTCATACCTTTAACTTGTATAGCAGAATCGTGTGATTTTTCTGAAAACAAAGACGCAGTTTTAAACAGAGATGATGAATTAAAGTACTGCAAAGTACTGCATGTGAACAGTTAATTAAACGTGTCTTCAAATATTCCCTTCACGTTTCTACACCCATTACTTAATCTCCGTCGTCCCTCTACTCGACTTCCATATGGTGTATTGCCATACGGCAAAGGCGTCGGAACCGACGAGGCTGACCCCACTATTGTGGTGTATATATGCTTAGCTCCCATTATTTCGACGAGGGTGTGCAGTTGGAGGTTGTTGGTGAGCCTCAGCCCCCCCAATATTCACCAGATTCTGACGCCAATGTACGAGATTAGAGAACATGTCAAGACAACGATGTGTACAACTGTAAGAATTATTAAAATACCAGCAGAAACAGATAACAAAATAATTTTAAATAGTGAAGATATTGTAGATATAAAATAATACAATTATGTTATGATAATGTCTAAAACAGCATTCATTGTGGTGGTGGTGGTGGTGGTGGTGGTGGTGGTGGTGATGGTGGTGATGATTATGATGATTATGATGGTGATGGTGATGATGGTGATGATGGTGATGATGATGGTGATGGTGATGATGGTGATGCTGATGATGGTGGTGATGGTGGTGATGGTGGTGAAGGTGGTGATGATGGTGATGATGGTGATGGTGATGATGGTGATGATGACAAGTGGTGGTGGCGATGTCGCCCAGAAACATGGTCTAATGTAAACTCGAGACGGCAACGACAACTCACTAGCAACGACGACAGCGACGATGGTGACGCTGACGGCGATGAGCGTGAGCAGGAAGACGAGCAAGACGATGAGGTTACGCTTCGACATGAACGTGTGTTTCATGTACGTTGTGTACGTGTAGACTGTGTAGTCGTCGCTAGTCTCAGAACCACCGCCGTTGGCCCACGGGTGGTACTGGTGGGGCCGGCTGGCGTGCAGTCCGTACGGCAGACCGTGGTTAGGCATACCGTACTTGAAGGCCTGGTGGGCTCCCCCGGGGAACATGTTGTTCTGAAACAGACAGGGATAGTGAGCGAATAACTTGTCAATAATGAAAAAAGGAAGATGTTAGTGCCATGGCCACCAATAAGAACACCAACGCAAGTCATGGTACTCGAAACTATCGGGAAAGAGAAAAGAATGATAACCAAGAAGCGTATCAACGAACTTCTTCTTCCATATGAGTCCAATGGAGCATTGTCGCACTGTTAGAAAGGTAAGTTCTTAAATAGCGCAGTATCCAGTCCTTAGGATTGCTCAAAGCACATTACACTCTGCTACCTGGCAGACTTGTTCAATCGAACACCATCTCGACTTCTCTGAGAAGCATTCAGCCACGCTGCAATTAAAGCGCGAAGACTATTCATTAGAACGACGCCAACAAGAACACCAAAGCAGTCATGGTACTCGAAAATACCGGGACAGAGAAAAGGAGGACAATCAAAAGAAACGTATTAACGAACGTCTCCTTCCACTGAAGTCCACTCTGGAGCATTGTCGCACTGTTGTGATTATATACAATGTGGATGAAGATTATACAAAATGTGGATGAAGAGTATATACAATGTGGATGAAGTTTATATACAATGTGGATGAAGATTATATACAATGTGGATATACAACATGGATGTGGTTTAAAAAAGGTAAATTTTTGTATGGCTAAAAGAGATAAAAGTGTATAATCGTCAAGCGTGGCCAGCCTTCCCTTGAAGGTGTCTTGGGTTGGGAATGTGTCTATGCTCCCAGGCAGCTGTTCCGTAGGCAGATACCAAACGATAGCAAGAGAGGCACAACAGCAGAACAAAGAACGTAGAAAGAATGACTGAAGACAGAGCTGGATGTACTTGCCTGCTCTCTGCCGTACTTGCTGACAGGACAGGAGTAAGTTAGTAAGTAAGAATGACTGGTGCTGGATGTACTTGCCTGCTCTCTGTCGTACCTGCTGACAGGACAGGAGTAAGTTAGTAAGTAAGAATGACTGGTGCTGGATGTACTTGCCTGCTCTCTGTCGTATCTGCTGACAGTACAGGAGTAAGTTAGTAAGTAAGAATGACTGGTGCTGGGTGTACTTGCCTGCTCTCTGCCGTACCTGCTGACAAGACAGGAGTAAGTTAGTAAGTAAGAATGACTGGTGCTGGGTGTACTTGCCTGCTCTCTGCCGTACCTGCTGACAGGACAGGAGTAAGTTAGTAAGTAAGAATGACTGGTGCTGGATGTACTTGCCTGCTCTCTGCCGTACCTGCTGACAGGACAGGAGTAAGTTAGTAAGTAAGAATGACTGGTGCTGGGTGTACTTGCCTGCTCTCTGCCGTACCTGCTGACAGGACAGGAGTAAGTTAGTAAGTAAGAATGACTGGTGCTGGGTGTACTTGCCTGCTCTCTGTCGTACCTGCTGACAGGACAGGAGTAAGTTAGTAAGTAAGAATGACTGGTGCTGGGTGTACTTGCCTGCTCTCTGCCGTACCTGCTGACAGGACAGGAGTAAGTTAGTAAGTAAGAATGACTGGTGCTGGATGTACTTGCCTGCTCTCTGCCGTACCTGCTGACAGGACAGGAGTAAGTTAGTAAGTAATAATGCAAGTATTTTCCTTTCAGCGGAAGGTGAATTGGAACGATATGTGAACAAGGCACCGCTTTTTGGTTGTCTAACATACTAGTTAACAGGTTTCTTGAGGTTGTACACCATACTGTTGGTACCATCGTATTGCTAGTACCACCACGTTATTGGTGTCATCGCTTTGTGGTACGACAACGTGGGCGGAATTACCACAACGTGTCAGATACAACCACGTGGCCGATGCCATTACACAAAACCAGTGGTGGGAGTTGACTACATTACACCTGACAGACACCCTGCGCAATGTACGGGCTTTCGTCGAGTCAGTCGTACTTCGTTCCAGTTGCTGTCTTCGTCAGTAATGCTGTGGGAACCCGGGCCCCATGTCAAAGAACAATTTAAGAAAATCACAACAATCACCTGTTCTCGAGGTTGTGTGAATTAACTTCTACTATCGGATGCGTGTATTAATAGCCTCAAATGGCCCAAACCCAAATCGACCGAACTTAAAAGGCGCTGATATTGGATAATGCTCCCAGCTATTCTTGTACGTGGGTCGCAGTGGTGCAGTGGCTAGTGCATCGGACTCTCAATCGACAGAACGCGGGTTCGAAACCTGTGCTGCCGTGTCGAACCTTGGGCAAGTTCGTTCACACTACGTTGCTTCAGTTCACTCGGCTGTATGAATGACCTAGGTGGCTATTAACAATGGTGGGTATTTGTGTATGTATTAATTGCAGCGTGCATGCTGAACGCTTCCCAGATAAGTCAAGATAGTGTTCAATTGAACAGGTCTGCCAGGGATATATATAACGCTTTAAGCAGTCTTAAGGACTGGATACTGCGCTATATAAGTACTTACCTATACCTTAGGTTACTTGCACGTTTCGACAATGCAGTATGCCAGGGGGTCCTGAGACTGACGCACGTCGTCAACAAAGCTAGTAATAGTTTATCTAACAATACAGTGGCATTCCTAATCACAATCCTTATAATAGGATATGAGACGGTTAATGAGATGAGATGGTTAATATATTATTATTATTTTGTACGATAAAATATGCATTGCGTAGGGTTACTGCCCTTATCTTGTGCAGCCTGGCACACACAGACAGGCACGTTCCACCCGACCTAATCAGACCCGACCCGACCCGACCCGATCAGACCAGACCAGACTCACTCCGGCTGAGTAATCATCGAAGCCAATATGACATCACAAACACGTTAACTTGAAAACGCGCTACTACGTCAGATCTACACGGACTAGTCCCGATCACAATCGGGCGTGTAGATACACTAGCTGACTAACACCGACCCGACCAGACTGGTAATCAGGACTGGTCTGGTCTGGTCGGGCGAAAAACCTCAGTGTATCTCGGTCTTTATGTTTATGGGCAAACCACGCACGCCATATACCTCAATGAGTCTATCACCACGGACGACGTCATAATCGTTGGTACGCCTCGTGACAATACTGAGTCAGCAGGACAATGTGATAATACTGTGGAATATTGTTACGTGTGTAGATATGCAATCACCTATACTGTATGCTAACGTTAGTGAACGGTATATCTTGTTATCACTGTCCTTAATGTTTTTTCTATAAATATGATGCGTTATTAAGCGTCTCTGACCACCGTTTCTTGACGGTTTCCCGTTGACAATTGATGTTTTCTTTGTAACGTATTTATCAAACGCTCAATCGGAACAGTTACATATTTCACCCTTGTTGAAAATTGTATTTGATTCGTTTCTATCTATTTCGTCCACCAAAGAGACAGGCTGATACTCTGGGTTCAATAATTCAGCTGTTAACATAAATTACTATGTAGATAAAACATGTGTACCTTATTTCATCAAAACCTACAGTAGTCACCGTCTTGAGCGGCGCTCCCTTCTGCATACTTTGACCGTATAAGAGGGGTGACCGTTGTACAGATGAACACATAGTCAGTCAACTACATTCTGCATAGGGGATACATAAAGTATAATGCATTTATCTGGATGCACTGACACGCAAACCCTGCTGAACACACATAAAACCTTTAACGTTCCTTGGCCGAAATCTAATATGGCCGCGATCATTGAGACCACGTGACTCGCAAACGCGAAATGCACGATGTAAAATCATGTTGTCTGGCGAGGGGGTTTCGACCACCAAGTAGCCGTTGCATAGCGGTACAATTATGAAGCACTTAATGAAACGGTAATATGACCGCTATTGGCGGGTGGCCGTTGGTAAGGGGGAAGCTCAAACGTATACGATGACGTCATGATCCACTTCTCTGCTACATCAGGATCGGGAATGCGTTGACGAAGTACCCACAAAGTACCTCCGTCCGCAAGCGCGACTGAAGTCGTTAACGGGGATTTATTCGAGCGTAAATATGGTATTTATTGCCAAATCGAGAGACAATGGCGTGGGATCCGTGTGACTAGAACCGTTAATGTCGCAATTAAGACAGGATACCAGTTGGAAAATGTTGCCGTGTGTCGCTATTTTCATGACGCGCCGTTCTCGCAACTTGTCGCCAAACACGGCTTGATACAATGACACCAAGTGCACGTTTATGGCGATAATGTTACTGAAATTGTGATACTTATGGACAAGCGGACAGGCGGGTAGACGATATTTAGACAATATTTAAGACATGGTGAACAAATGTGTATTTATAAATGTGAGCGCATTTTGGAGACCACACTGGCAGGTTTACACGAAAGTTTCAGATTTGTTAATTTTTATTTTAGTGTATTAACATTTTAAACATATTGCCTATGCGTTACGAAGACGGCTCACCGTTGTTGAAAGTTGCTACACACATCACGGCACGTTAGGATTCCATGTGTACGGAAACGGCACGCGGATGCAGTTTACGGAAAAACAAAGAACATAGCGCCCAATGGAAAGTAATAGTAGTAGTTCCATATCTACACTGGCGGATGCCTTTCTCGCGCAGATACGGATGCGGAAAATCGTACCTTTTAAACACACGAATCAGAAAGGACTTTTTCCGAAATGGCGTCGCTACAGAGGTAGTCCCTGTTCTGCATGCCGTTTACGTACAGATGGAATCCTAGTCTAACACACCTTAAAGGTAAAGATAAGTTCTAACATTGCGTAGTATCCAATCGTTGGGACTGCTCGAAGCGCTTTACATTTTACTCCCTGGCACACTTGTTCAACCGAACACCATCGCATTCAGCCACGCTGCAATTAATGCACGAAGGTCACCTTACCTGGTTGTTCGCCGTCCACACTGTCGTTTGTCCCCCGTTGCCCCACGCGGCGCCTTCTGTTGCGTCGGTCTGGCCATGCGACTGTGGCTGTAGTTCTATGCTGTTTCTTGGGGCCTGTCCGTTTGCCATACCACCGTTCCATTGCGACCAATTTCTGCCGGTTTGCCCAGCGTCGAAGTCTTGACCCACGCCGTCCTGCAAGGTGCGCATCTGCTGCTGTTGTTGATTCTGGCGTCGTTGCTGCTGTAGCTGTTGTTGCCGACGTCCGATTTGCATTTTCGCCACGTGTTGGTTCTGAAGCTGTTGTTGTTGAAGTAGTTGCTGTTGTCGCTGTTGTCGCAATTTATGTTGGCGCTGCTGTATTTGTTGCTGCTGTTGTTGTTGCTGTTGTTGTTGTTGTTGTTTCTGTTTCAGCAGTCGTTGCTGCTCGATTCGTCGCTGTTGCTGCTCTTGTTGTTGCTTTCTTTGTTGTAATATTTCTTGTTCCCTCGCTTTCAGTTTTTGCATTTGCTGCTGTTGTAGCTGTTGTTGTTGTTGCTGTTGTTGCTGCTGTTGCTGCTGTAACTGCAATTGCATTTGTTGTTGTTGCTGCTGTTGTCGCAATTGTTGAAGTTCTAATTCTTGTTGTTGTTGTATCTGTAGCTGTTGTATGTTTAGCTGCTGCAGTTGTTCTGGTTGCTGTGTTTGAACAACCAACTGTTGTTGCTGACGCTGTTGTTGCATCTGATTTTGCTGTTGTTGTTCTTGCATCTGTTGTTGCCGTCGTTGCTGTTGTTGCTGTTGTTGCTGCTGTTGCTGCATAATCTGCTGCTGCAGCACATTTACCTTGGCATCGTTGGCAGCAACGGCTGCTGCATCCAACGGCCAGCGTCCCCACTCGGCCGGTCTTGCCTGCAACCCAACGACACCTGGCGAATCAGGCATGTTCGTCTCAGCGCCTGGATACATGAACACCCGCGATGTCCTGTTCGTGATGTGGCCCTCCGTTGACCAGTCGTCCACCTTCGACGACCTCTTTAAGCCGAGTATGTCTCGGTACACCTGTCGGACGCTGTCTCGTCGGTCATTGGCGGTGTCGAAGTCGTCATCGAGGGACGACGATCCGCTCAACGACGGGTTTCCGTCATTGGGGTCGACGGCGAGACGGTCCCAGCGACAGTTCTGGCCGGCTCGCTGCAGCTGTCGCTCGCGGTTCCAGTCGTAGTAATGCGTCGACTGCTCCGTGTTGCCGGCGTCGGTCGTCTCGTCGCGTGCGTCACGTGCCGCCACCCAGCGGTGGAAACGGTCGTAGTAGTCGTAGCCGAGCGGGTGGGCGCTGCGGGACACGTCGTAGAACTTGACGAACTCCGGCTTCGAGCCGCGTCTCTCAGCCGGAACTACTTCCAAGATGGTCGGTTGGCGTGATTCGGAGCCACGAGTAAACTCCTGCTGTGTATGATAATAACCAATAAAAACTAACGTTCATATATTTAATAGGAGGATCTTAATTCTAGTTGGTTGATGAGCTTGCAATCGGAGAACAAAATTGTAGAATTATTGTTCTTACAAACGTTTGGAAATTGAATATGTTACATCATTAATAGACGTAAGTATATAAACATGGTACACTACTAAAGAACAGTATCTTTAAACTGTTCTATAATAATGATAGTTAGCCCTACTAAATATTTGTGTAATTTCTTATAAATGTACACGACAAGACATGTTTCATCTATGACAACGGATCAAACAACAAACCTTTCGTCGTTTTCTCATGTGAATTTCCTTCAACAGTGAATGACTGTGCGACCTAGATCCTGTGCCAGACGTCGGAGCGTTATCACTGAATTCCGACAGGCGGCGCTGTTGAAATCGCGGCATCAACTTGGACGGCTTCTCGCCAGGAACGTCGACGTCACTTCCGGGATCTATGTAACGACCTGTCGGGTTCAGGTAGCTGAACGGTCGTGGGATGATCCGATGGCCCGGGAACTCAGTCAATGAGTGGTCACTCTTGTGGCGGTGGTGCTGTGTTTCATGTCCGTCTTCTGGTGAACGCAAATGGCGGTGGTGCTGGGTTTCATGTTCACCTTCATGTAGACGAACGTGGCGGTGGTGCTGGGTTTCTTCTCCGTCTTGGTGTGAACGTAAGTGGCGGTGGTGCTGGTTGTCCTCTCCGTCTTCCTCTGGACGAAAGTGGCGGTGGCGCTGCATCTCCTGTCCGTCTTCACGCGGCCGCATGTTGCGGTGGTGCTGGATTTCTTGCCCGTCCTCCTGCGTATACTGGTGGCGGTGGTGCTGATTGCCCGGCCCTTCTTCCTGTGGACGCGAGTGGCGGTGATGCAGGATCTCTTCTCCGTCTTCCTGTGAACGTATGTGATGGTGGTGCTGGTTCTCTTTTCCGTCTTCCTCTGGTCGAAAGTGGCGGTGGCGCTCCTTCTCCTGTCCGTCTTCACGTGGACGCATGTTGCGGTGGTGTTGGGTTTCTTGCCCGTCCTCCTGCGTATACTGGTGGTGGTGGTGCTGATTGTCCGGCCCTTCTTCCTTTGGACGCGAGTGGCGGTGATGCTGGATCTCTTGTCCGTCTTCATGTGGACGCATGTGGCGTTGGTGCTGGGTGTCTTGCCCTTCCTCCTGCGGATGCTGGTGTCGTTGGTGCTCCTGCTGGTTGTCACCTGACCGCTGACGGCGGTGGTGCTGGTGTACGGACGGTTGTTGAGCGTGTTCGTCTACCGGCGGCTCGGGGCCATACCGCTCCAGGCCTGCCGCGTGAGGGCGGTACACGAACCTGCGGTCCCCTTTGCTCTCATCCACACGTAGCAACGTCTGTAAGTT
>OZ023209.1:18879134-18989854 GCA_963995525.1 Escarpia spicata | reverse complement strand
TATATATATACATATATATGTGTGTGTATATATATAAGACGATCTCAACCTCAACATACTAATATAAAACGATTATTAATATTATACTATGGCAGAATGACATGGCAGAATCTCCACCAAAGTACCGAGGTTTACTCGCTTCGTTCTAGGCTCAATCGCTTCCTTGAACAATTAAAGGTGAAAAGTATTACCATTGGGGCAACAGGGGCACGCACGCGCACACTCTCATTCACGCACGCACGTACTTATGCACGCACACACAAGAACACGCACGCACAAGAACACACACGCACATACACGCGCACACGCGCACACACGCACACGCACACGCACACGCACACACACACACAAACCAAAATACCAGGAATAATCTCACTCTGGCACAAACAAGAGCACTGCTACTGCACGCAGCTGTTCTTTATCGATATATTAAATCGCTAATTTAATTAAGGGGCAGTGTGGTTATATATCCTGCTAAGTACCGAAGTCCACTCGCTTCTTGTGTGTCCATTCGCTTCCTTGGACCATTGGACTCTTATCTACAAATTGGCGATGCATTTCTTAGCGATAGTACTTATTTATATTGTTTTAATTTTAGTTTCCTACCTATGGCTGATATGATTTTTCACCTGTTGGGGAAACAGTGGTCAAATAGATTAAGTCAGAAAAGAAAATAAGTCCACTTTTTCGCGAAAGGGCAAGCCCCAGTAGGGTACAATGCATTATCAAAAGGGAAAAGGATTCTGTAAACGGACACAGTATTAGGGCAACATACAAAACAGGGCATGTTCCCGATACAGAGATCACAGTTTTCCATACATTAATAATTTCCTTTCAGTTGTAGAGAGGACGAAACGTAGGACGACATGTCCAAAAATAGTATTTGTGGTCACAAAAGCAATATCTTCATTAAGTTTCTCAAAACTGCATTTTAATGCTGGCAAAATTCCTCACATTGAAAAGAAGAATGCGTGTTCCTTGTTGAGTTCGTCACATTAATTGACTACGGAAAAGACTTTGCCAACTTAACAAAATGCTTAATTTATTAAAATGCTCAGATAAATATATTGATTCACACTAAGTCTGATTAGCATCGCTGCATAACAAAACTATTACAGTTTCATACGTGACTTCCATTTATACAATATTGAATACAGAAGTGTTTATTCTTACAACACATAGTAACCTGGGTCAGTTTCATGAAGCGGCTATGATTGTTCTAGTAAATGACACCAATAAACAAATTGTGAACATGGCAGTTACGCAAACACATAACGCTAATTAAATGGTGCGAATCAAACCAATATGCATAGCATCGCGAACAAGAACACAATTGTTCATCAAAGTTATGTAGTGTTTCTCAGTTAGCGGGCGAAAATCGTTCTCACTAATAAGACACACGCACTTGTCATCAGAACAGGAAATCACACCGTTTTTTAACTAAATATATGAATGACACAGTATAAGGGGCATGTAAACCTTTTTGTTCTACGCCAATCCTACGGTTGGCACGAAGCGAGGGTGTTTTGGGGGAGGCGTGCATTTACTTGGACCTGCGGCGGATGCTGGCTCCCCAAAACTACACCCCTCGTTCAGACTGCCGACAAAAATTCAACTGCACCCCCTGAAACCGCCGCCTGCATATCCTTGAGGCTATCAAACCTCTAAATGTGTCCCAATAGAGGTTCCAAAAAACCTCCAATTGCATCCCCTTGGGCCTTGGCTTGAGGCTAAAAAAAGTCCAACTGAACCCGTTGAGGCTCCCAACAAACTTTAAACTGCACTCCCATTTGGGGATCCAAAACATTTCCAACTGCATCCCCTTTGGTTTTGGTCTTCGAAAAGTGGGCCAAGGGGGTAACAAACTCACAAAGGGGGTAAACAACTCACAAAAGTGAAACACCGACCATTAGGCCTATATTGCTCACCTGCATGTGAGTAAAATAATAGTTATGCTCCCTAAATACATTGCCAATTTGTATATCAGAGCTCAATAGTTCAAAGTAGCGAATTCATATAGAATGAGATGAGTGAATCTCGAAGCCCCGAAGGAAACATAATTACAACTGTCCTGCGTTACCAAGTCATTGGTTAATTATTATATTTTCTATCTATAAAACTATGAAAACATAGCGCTCTTTACAGCGTGGATAGTTATTTGCTAGTGGGTCCCTCTTGCGGAAACGTTTTTAAAATTTACATTCGACAGATGGCGCAGCCGTACTAATCTGCCAAAGGAATCTACATATCTATACGCCGTGACAACTTTTTCAAACTTTGATTTTGCCAAAGGTCAACTAAGCTATTATACAGATGTGTTTATATATGCAATACTTGTTTCTTAGCCAATCGTGTTAATCACCAATATCAATGCAACCGTTCTATCAGTGCACTACGTAGCGGCCGGATATCGCAGTAGCACTGTTGTCACTCGGCTCCTTCCGGTATTAACCTGAGAGGAATTTTGCGGTGGAAACTTTTCCAAATACGGCAACTTATCTTCAAACATGTCGAAGTTTAAGAAATATCTTGATGATTTGGTCGAACACAATGGAACCGAGATGGAACTCATCGAGAAAGGCATCGTTAATTTGTCAGATGTCCCAAACATTCGTAAGTCTGAGGATTTTGTAGTTGGCACAAATCTAGATCGTCCCATCGACGTCGTAAACATTTTGACAGGCGCAAGATAGCCAACTGCACTCGGTCTCACTGTCATAGACACATCTAGGCCACCGGTGGCCAGTCTAGTCCCCGCCCACATTGTGAAATACATGCACCATTCAGTGTTTGGCGATCTTTTACTTTCTCGGTTCTGACCTAACCATGAAAACGACCACCTACAGCCGCCAAACTTCTCACATATCTTCCATACATATACTGTACACACACTACGTTACAAAAATAATTATTTTACATTCCTACAACGATCAAATTTTGCAAAACAAACTCAAGTAAAACTCGACTTCTATGGCGGCGACTATCCGGTGCTCCGCGGTTACCGTAAAATTGATATTGTGTCGAGCTTCACAGAAATTCCGTCCAATGCCATGGCGCTATCATTACTGTACGCATGTTCGCGCGCGATATAAATATAATAATATATCGTTAATATATACGGACGCGTGTGCGTGTGGTAGTTAAAAAAAAAATTTAGTGGCATTGTTTCAGTTAAAAAATAGCTCGATTAATTAAGGCAACAACTACAGGAAATGTGTTCCAACTGCTTGCATCTGACGAACATGCAACTTAGGCAGATATGCACTTTCACGGAGAAGTCTATGGGAATGCAATGAAGGAGAGATACATTTCCGGCTGTGGCCACTACTTCCCAGAAACGACTTGTGTGAAAGTTGTTCATTCTCTCACGACACCGGCCCACCTGCGATTCACTACGATGGTTACATAATGCAGTTTTTTTATTGTGGGAAGAATGGATTAAACAATAAAATTCATCGTCGTAATTTCGCGGCAGTTAAACGAATTGCCGTGTTCACCGCCAATTGATGTATCACAAGTAGTTTCATTTTACATACAGAGTGGCAGCAAATTGTGCATAATTTGTTCCAAACCTGCACTTTTAATGGTGACACAAAAACTATCTGGAAATGAAGATTGGCGTCTTCTTAGTTCAGTTTGTCACATTAACTAATTATGGAAATAACTTTCCCAGCTTAGAAAAATCCACAATTTAACCAAATGTTCACATAAACGAATATCTATGATTCATCCTAAGTCTGAATGCCCCCCAAAATTGTGTAATTCATTGGAGCACTGACTCGTGCGTTGGTCATCAACTGAAAAAGAATTGACACACGGGAACACAATTATTGTGTATTCGTAAGACCTGTTTTGTTTTTTACATTAAGTAGAAAACTTTCATTACCTGCAAACCATACTGATGATAATAATCATGCCTTAATTAATCGAGCTACTTTTTAACTGAAACAATGCCAGTAACAAATTATTGTAACTACCACACACACGCGCCCGTATATATTAACGATATATTATTATATTTATATCGCGCGCGAACATGCGTACAGTAATGATAGCGCCATTGTACGGAATTTCTGTGAAGCTCGACACAATATCAATTTTACAGTAACTGCGGAGCACCGGATAGTCGCCGCCGTAGTCGCGCTAGAAGTCGAGTTTTACTTGAGTTTGTTTTGCGAAATTTGATCGTAGGAATGTAAAATAATTCTTTTTGTAACGTAGTGTGTGTATATGTATGTAAGATATGTGAGGAGAAGTTTGGCGGCTGTAGGTGGTCATTTTCATGGTTAGGTCAGAAAGTAAAAAATCGCCCAGTGTTTGCTATCAGATTTCTGAGATTTGCCACCTTTTTAAAAATAGTACTTCAACTAAAAAATAAATATCATGCTAGAACACTGGGAATTGGCTTAAATTAAGTATCACAAAACTGTTTATTTTATTAAAATATTTTTATTAGATTAAAAGTTATGATGATTTTAAGACGACCAGCGAACTGGTAAGATTACAGATTTGTGATGACACTGACAGGTTTTGGAAAGTAATGGCATTGTCTGTACCTTACACTATTTACATAGCTATATATGTCCTTCATAGATGTTAATTGAGTGAACTGTTATCAAATTTGCATGTGAATATAATATTCCTACTTATCTGCAACAAATTCTACGATTTATGTTATGTATGAAATACTCATTATATGTTAGTCTTAATTTGATTTTCAGTTACGATGCGGCAACTCACCCGGCTAACTTTGAGTCATAACAAACTCTCAGGTGAACACCACACATGTGCACTCGTAAAATCAAGCAAATGCATGTACAGATATGCACACGCACTTACACACATGCACGAACGTAGTTACATTATGGCACTCTTTGTACAGAAGACTCCCATTCTAAGTAAAAAAAATTGTAAACCTCCGTCTAGGCTGCACTGTTTTATATACCCACCAGCTGAGTGACTTTTTCACTATAGTTTTCCATTAAGCCATCTAAGACTGCAGCAACAGAAAATTTGAGTTTAAAATTACTGCTTATAGTAAAAGCTTTATAATTGTAATATTACAGTATTGAAGAATAATATATATATTTCATTAGATTGTATTATTGTAGTGTGTTGTTCCTGTTCAGTCAGCTTGACCTTGCCCTTAATTTTGTTGTCATGGTTGTATACATGATTATTTTAAAGAAACAAAAAAACAATATAAAAATAGTAGTGTAACAGATAATAATCATAATGTTGAATAATAAAAAGTAGTTTGAAAATATTGTTAACTAATGTGAATAAGATTACAGAAAATATTCCTGAAAACTGCAATGATTTGTAATTTTGATTATTAGAGGTGTGGTAATATTGTTTCGTGTGTTTCCTGTTTCTAGGTCTACCTGCTGGCATTGCTGACCTAGTGAACTTAGAGATACTTACCCTCTTCAACAATCACATTCAGGTGAGCATGGTAAAAACGTCAAATGTTTTCTACCTGTAATCAAGTTTGTGTGTGTGAGCACGCGTGCATGCATGCATGCATTTTATTATATTGAATTTTATATTTTTGTTTACCACATTGTGATATATATTTTATCCTGTTTTAACTGGCTTGTGTTTGTTCCACAGGAGCTGCCCATCACCATGAGTAGCCTGCCCAAACTAAGGATCCTGAACTTAGGGTGAGTATATTTCACCCATATCCCATAGTGTTGTGCAACATTGTGCCACATGACACACCTGCTGTCATGTGAAACTAGGTGTTCAATATGAAGCAACTTGCACCAAGTTTGCAAAAAGGGTGTATCGTGAACAGCCACTGTCAGTGGCTGTTCACTTCACAGAATAAATAATGTTGCAAAGTTTCCTAGCCTTGTTACCTTAAAAGAATTTTTATATAAAATCTCATATTTTTATCATAAAGTTATGTTAGCATTGATCTATTGTTACAGCTTTACCATCCGAATCTGTGTTAATGAACCAACGTTTCTTACCATAATCTCACTCTTATCTGTTTCTGATTATTCACTTTGTCATTCAGTATATGACATTCTGGTTAAATTTTACGAAGGTTATATGGTTTATTGAAACAGGTTTGCGCTGTCAATATGTTAGAATAGATACACCGGTACTCTACAATGTAACATGATGTTACAAAAACAATAAACAGAATCAGATAGCAGAACAATGAATTGTTTGTGTAATTACCACTATTGTTAGAAAAGCTAAAACTCTGCTGCACTGTTATACATTATGCCTTAGTTAGCATTGTCATATCTGGATGATATTATATATTATGCCTTAGTTAGCATTGTCATATATGGATGATATTATACATTATGCCTTAGTTAGCATTGTCATATATGGATGATATTATACATTATGCCTTAGTTAGCATTGTCATGTATGGATGATATTTGGAACACATGACGATAATGGCATCCTCATGACACTAGATTAATATAAAAATAAAACCTTTGTCAGAAATAAGTTAGCAACAAATTAATTGCTTGTGTAATTACTGGCATTGTTAAGGTAGGTAGTATGGATTCCACCAAAAATCTTAAGTTTTTAACACAGATCAACCATATTTGGTATGAAGATACACACCAACATAGTTAAGTTTTTTTTTCATGTTTCGCATAAATTATGCAAATTAGGTATCCAATATGGCCGCCATAATAGGGAAAATTTGGTATTTTTTGCAGCTCTCTAACCAAAATCATATTCAAGTTACAAGCTTGTAATTTAGCACAGGGATTACTGTTATGCATATCTACTGCATGAATATCACAGAAATCAGATATGTTGTGTTGTTTACGTGAAAAAAGATTTTTTGTCAAAAAAACCTATGATGTGTAACTTTTTCACATAATTAACGCCTATAATTCAAAAACCATTAAATATAGTATGATTTATTTTAATTCATGCAGTAGATATACTCATTAGGCACTGCGGTGCAAAATGTTTTGCAGTTAGACCCAGTATTTATTCTACTAGAGCGCAGCAACTTTAAGTACTCACAGCAAAAATGGTATTCCGAGAAAACGATGAGAAGGTAATTTTTATAACCAAATTTTGCCAAAAGCCATCCGAAGAAACCTCAGTATTGCCACTTTTTATTACTTTTTCAGCTAATATACTAATTGCATATTGAGGTAAGGATATAGAAGTACATAAATAGCAAAGAAAGTCCTTTTCCACAAAAAATGTAAAAAATCACTTTTTGAATCCATACTACCTACCTTAAGAAAAGGTGAAACCAGCAGCTCGTATACCATTATACATTACATTTCTTAGAGGTGTCTGTCATTAGTGGGTCAGTAAGAGTGTTATTGTTTTTATTATTAATTTATATTATCATTTTTATTATAAAAAAACTTATTCAGATTTATGAAAACATAAATACGATGAAAATTTTTTGTAATCTTCACAGTATAACACAGCAGATAGTCATATTTAATAAGAATTTTAATACCAAAGAACAATGTAACTACATAACGACAACAGATCGGTGACATTGTCCAGTAAGTCAAGTGTAGCTTCCAGACCGGCCACATCCTCGCTTGCGTGGTAGCGGCACGGTACGGTGCGCACAGCCTCGGATGCAGAGGACAGGATCGCTAGACCCTACCTGCTCAAGTGTACCCGCAGTAGTTTCTTGTTGTGGCCCCTGTTCCCCAGACGGTATAACAACAGGGTCAGTCTCCGGTGATGCCCAGACTCTTACTAACCAGGCGGTCCAGTAATAAAGGCATCTGACTCATTTCATTAAGATGGGTCACATATAGTTTTATTTTATGTCTTACACTTACTGTTTAATTTATAAATATATATGTCTACTTTAAGTAATCAATGAATACAGCGCTACATGTGTTATTTTGAAAACAGTGTATAGATACTTTTCGGAATCCAGCTTTCAGACTTGATGCAGCTTTCAAGATCTTTACGACTTCCTCAGTATCTTTGTGCTGCCCTCTGTTGTTCTGTGACCATGATGGTCGTGGTCACATGACAGCAGCTCAACTGACATCTATAAACGCTGTCTTTTATTATTGTTATAGAAATATTATTATTTTCTTGACAGGGTCAATCGTCTGTCCAGTCTTCCAAGAGGGTTTGGAGCTTTCCCTGTCCTCGAGGTGCTTGACCTGACCTACAACAACTTGGATGAAAAGTCACTGCCCGCCAACTTATTCTGTCTTGGTGAGTTGCATGTCTTGTCACTGCCCGTCAACTTCTTCAGTTTTGATTGGTTCCATGTCTTTTTACAGCCCGCCAACTTCTTTTGTCTTGGTGGGTTCCATGTCTTATGACTCTTATCACTGCCTGCCAACTTCTTCTGTCTTGGTGGGTTCCATGTCTTGTTACTGCCCATCAAATCCTTCTGTCCTGGTGGGTTCCATGTCTTATCACTGCCTGCCAACTTCTGTCTTTGGTGGGTTCCATATCTTGTCACTGCCCGCCTACTTCTTCTGTCTTGGTGGGTTCCATGTCTTGTCACTGCTTGTAAAATCCTTCTCTCCTGGTGGGTTCCATATCTTATCACTGCCTGCCAACTTCTTCCGTCTTGGTGGGTTCCATGTCTTGTCACAGCCGACCAACCTGTCTTGGTGGGTTCCATGAAGCAATTTCATCTAGCTTTGGACATTGATATTATACACTTCTGACCGATACTGTTATTATATTGGTATCATCATATCAATGTTTATAAACTTTTGTTTGTGGTGGGGGCTGAGGCCAGATGAAAGTAATTTTGTCTGCTATCGGACATCGACGTTCCCAGATGATCCCTTATATGGTGTCCATTGATGTGTTTACAGAGACGCTGCGAGCCCTCTACCTTAGTGACAATGACTTCCAGGGCCTGCCACCTGAGATTGGCAAACTCAAGAACCTGCAGATTGTAAGTAAGCCAGACAGTATCATCTGAGCACTTCTGGGCTCACATTATAGGTTTTTTTTCAGGCCTAAAATATAAAACATTGCATATTATACTTGTAGTAGTCTTAAGTTTCAAGTGCTGACCAATTATGTAACCCAGCAGATCTGCCACGTTGCATGTGGATGCTCTGTATTTAATATAAGTGGTGAGGAGTTTAGGAGGTGTACAGCCTGCGCCAACCTAGCTATAACAATCAATGCACAAACGGCAGATTTCTGGCAAAATATGATTTTGTTTGACGTAGGTGAATTCTGCACCTTTGTGCATGTCAACACTCTGTGGGAACATGGATGCTATAAGCTAATTAAACAATGAAAATTGTAATATATGCGATTTTTTATAATAGTACTTATCCAGCATCTACACCCTTCAGAACCTGAGCTAAGAGGCGCAACAAATGTGAATTATTAGGCATTAGATCATGAACAGGGACACGCCAAAATCAAGGGATTGCTGAAGATTTATTTGGCTACGTACAGAATCTGAAGTCAAAAGGGTGGATTTGAACCATCTAAATGTAGCAGGTTTGTTCCAGCCCTGGAATATAAAGTTGGGGCTGTCCTCAAAACTTTCAAAAGTCACAATAAAATTTGTTCTTCCCACAGCTCGTCCTGCGAGAGAATGACCTGATTTCACTGCCGAAGGAGATTGGGAATCTGACTCGGCTGAGGGAGCTCCACATACAAGGCAATCGACTGACAGTGCTGCCACCTGAACTTGGTGAGTGGTACTAGACAAATGCGTGTTGCCATACTCATTCGGACGATCGTGTCTTGTAAATTCACCTGTTCAGATTTAGTGTAGTGGTAGACATTGGCTTGTAAACAAACAGAAAATTGGCTGTTTCTTCAGCCATACATGTAGAATCTGCCAAAATATATTTAAAAAAAATTAAGTTATTTAATCCTCGCATGTGATGAAGTTCTGGTTGCTAGGTTTATTTTAATATTAATTTACAGTGTAACTTCACTATTAAGGTCACCTTTGCGACTGGACAAGTGACCTGAATAGGGAGGTGACCTTATTAGTGGGACTAATTTGCTATACTTTTTTGTTAAGGAAATAATTTGGGACTCGTAGGGTGATCTTAATTGCTAGGTGGCTGTATTACTGAGGTAACCATAAAGCGAGGTTTGACTATATATTACCTCTCAAGAAATATATTGCATGTGCTGCAGTCTTCATCAGTGGAGTGTGCTTTAGTACCAGTTTCACTCATGAGATGGCACCACTGGAGCAATCGATCTTTGTGTGAGGTGTGGCGATTAAACGACGACACACCAAAATGTGAAGCAACACATTTTTTTTTAACTTTGTGTTCTGATGCGAGCTGTCCTAAGACTGAGGGGTCTGTTGTAGGGAACTTGGACCTGGTCGGCACTAAACAAGTTTTTAAGGGGGAGAACAATCCTTGGGTGCCACCCATCGCAGACCAGTTCCAGATCGGCATGTCACATGTCTTTGACTACATCCGCTCGGACACGTACAAGTAGTAAGTCATGCCTGCAGCAACTCACCTCTTCGTCTTCTTCCTGGAGACGCCCACAATCATTTTGTTGATTATTCTAGCATTTTAACACCGATGGGAGTTTAATGAATGAGATCCAAGCTGGAAGACAGTTTTTTTTCCATTTCCCTGCATGAGTTTTTTACTTCCCCTGGCATAGACACCAGACAAAGGGACCACTGGCTTATAGTGGTTCTTCCAAAAGACACATGCAACATAGGGTGAACGAAACTCCCCAAGTTTTGACATGGTGGCTAGTACCGGCACTGAACCACCGATCAGTTGGAACCAGGATTAGAACCTCCATTATGCCCCAGATCAAAGGCTGATCTTTGTAGGCAAAAGCGAAGTTAATATTTGGGTATTTTTCATGTTGATTGTCGTGTCAGGAAAGGGACACTTCAGTTCAAATGGGGATTAATTGGGGAAAACCAAGTTCTCGTTTTGTTGTGTTCTTATTGTATATTGTATAAGTTAGATCATTTGTGGAAAATCAGCAGATCCGAATTTGCAAAAATCATTATTTGTGTGAAATAAATATAAAATAATACCTTTGTGATCTGTATTCCACTGTAATTGCATTCAACAGCTGTCATAGTAGCTCAAATAACCGGATGTGGTCTGCGGCTTTGTCTGATTGTGTATGCTACTTCACCACCATCTAGTCTGACTGTCTGATTCCGGCTGCATGTAGTTCTCAAAGATACAGTTTTATATCCAGTGGAACCTCACTATTAAGGTCGCCCTTGGGACTGAGGGAAAGTGGCCTGAATAGAAATGTGACCATATTATCAGGACTAATTTTGTATACTTTACTCTTATGGAAATACTTTGGGACTGTCCCAGGGTGACCTTAATTGCGAGGTGGCTGTATTACCGAGGTGACCGTAAAACGAGGTTCGACTGTAATTAATAATTTGTTTAGTCTGTCTAAATGATGCATGATGTAATGCACAAAGAGAACTTTAAAACTGCTGTGGTTTCAGTCTGTACGGACGTCATGTGACTGCGGGGTCCCCGCCACCACCGATAACAACCGACAAGTCAAAGAAGATCAGTCGCAAAGTTTAGACGGTTGGCTCCTTCGATGCAATCAAGATGAAGATGGTTACTGGGGCAAATGAACTGGCAAAAGTTCTAGTATAAGAAATGACCAATGTATAGTACATTTTATTGTACATTGACGAGGCAGTCATAATAAGATGTGTGTAGATATATACATGTACGTATGTATAGTCACCGGAGTCAAATCTGCCCCTGGCGTAGATCTGCCCCTTTTGAGACATGCTGGATATTGCATTAAAACTGCAGTTGGGATTGCAAACATCCAACAAAGTAATTTTATTTAAGGAAAATGATGTGAACAAATGTGTGTATAACTAAATTTTTCTGGCTGTACCATCTGAATATAGAAATTTGCTTTGCCTGAGTTTGAGCAGTGGTAAAACAATTATTTAATATTTTTAGCAGTGCCATAAAACGTAACATCTAACATTCTAGATCACTTTCTAATGGAAACTGCTAGGGTATCAGTTAGATATAAATGAAAAATAAGTTGTTTATTGGATTCAATGAATCGTTTTTAAATATGAACATGTTCACAGACATACAATACCTTGTGAACAGGCCATATACCTCTCCTGTCTGTTCTGTTGCTAAGGATGGTACTGTTTAGCAGGAAATTTGCTGAATACGTCTTACTTGGCCCAGTTTTGATTGTGGAAACCAGGTGTGGCCGTGCCAAGATCTAGGTTGCGCATAGCGTCATCGGTGTCTGTATAACTGCTGTGTTTACAAATTGAATGGTTTGGGCACGTTACACCTGTGCAACATTGAAATTGTGGTTGCAGTTTGTTACTTATAAAATGTAATTTGGTGGGCACATACCTTCAGCATATTTATTCTAGTACTAAGAACACTAATTTAAAAATAAGGAATAGACAAAATCTGTTTAGTTATTTTTAAGTCAGATTTAATTTGTTCAGATAGCATTAAAAAACAAATGATAAGATTTTAAAATTAATTAATAATTACTGTAATACGTAACTATATATGACAAGTTGTATTTCCTTGGTAACAGCAACATCGGTAACAGGGAATATGCAGTTTAATCCTATATGAATCAACATGACGTGTACCTATAATTATTACCAAAGATGATGAACCTGCATTTTATAATGCAATTTCTTAATTATTACGATGTGAGTCAAAGGTGGATCACATTGAGTAACATTTGGGAACTGTGCATTCATTTTAATGTTATAAATTTAAGTCTTCCATAAAGTTGGTGCTATTTATTGTCTTGGACAGTAGTGGAGGTCGTTGACTGTGCTTAATGTAGCAGCTGATGTACCTAGTGTTATTAATTCTAGCTTGTTATGAATCGTGTTTAAGAACGAATTTGTTGTTAAAGTGACTGTTGGCTTGTGTAATATTAGGAGGCAGTGTTCTTTGTTGTTATAACAGTGATCTGAGCTAATAGTTGACAGTATTTAATATAAGAATTGTATATGTGCAAGAAAGGGTATTTTTGCAGTTTAGTTTTTTCGAGGTGCGGGCCTAAACTGCAAAAGTACCCAAGAAAGCTGATGAGTGTTATCATGCTGCATCTTGACACTTCAGTGCCTGCTACAAACTACTGGCCTCACTTCTAACTGTGCGTTCAACACAACCAGCGTTTCTTGTACAAAATATTTATTGTGTGCTTTGATATTTTTATACGTCACCAGTTGGTGGCATGTTTAGTAATCAGAGATGTTTATGAGTGTAATATAAATAAATAGTGTAGCATAACGTAGAAGCCATGTATTGTATTTACTGATATTAAAATGAATTACCCTTGTTAAGAGTTTGGAGGTGTTAGCTGAGCATTGATAACTAGTGGTGATATTTTAGGGCCCTTTCATTTGTGGTAAATCCACCTTATTATCCTAGTAGAGTTCTGTGCCACATTTCTGCTAAAAAACAGTAGTTCAGATAAAGAAGAGTTTTCTTTCCCCGAATGGTAACTCGCCTATGCTTTATTATGATGCTATTTTCGAGAAATCGTTTGTCAACTGTTTCTAGTCCATATTTGGCTTTAAATATAATCCTGTGAGGCACACATTGCTCACCAGATGTCGCTAGTAGTTTGTTGAATTGTGGGTTTGGGTATTGAAGAGTTTGTAAACCCTATTACTTGACTCCGAAGAAGCTGAAAGACCAATGTTAACCAATAGATGTGTTAACTACGTCATGTGCAGATGATTTCACAGAAGGATTTTAGACAATGCGATTGGGCTTATGCAGTTCAGGAATTTGTTATCGGTGTTGGAGTTAATTCCTGACCGACCAGGAACAAGTTTTGTGTTACGCTATATAGATATCTAGTAAGCTAACTAAGTAATATATTTGTATTATATACTCCTAGAGTTTGTAACACAAACACAATGTGTAATATTAAGTGTTTGTGAATTGTGTGACTGTATTTAACATGCAGAAATTAGGTTTTATATTATATATATATATTTAATAAACACATGTAATTGCAAGCACAGCTTTTGTCACATTTTGTTTATGATATTTCTCACGTTTTTGCTTTAGAGATCCATTTAAATGAGCAAATGATATATTGTCGCCCTATTAATTGGACACATCGTTTCTAGTTTCATTCAAGCAAAAATATGTCCGACTGGTTTGGCGACAATGTGTTTTCGGACAGAAAACCGCTAGGGTAAATGGGCCTTTACTTTGTTTAATGGTACCTCCACAATGTGATCTTTTCATTAATTTCAGATTCATTTTGTGGAATGGTAACCCTACATAGTATCTGCTATATGTGCACAATTTTACAACTGTGCAATTTTTTTAATTGAAATTGACACATTTAGTGGGTAAATGTCGGCCTGACAACTGGCTTTAACAAGTTACCAGATATAACGACCATTGTGAGTTTTGTATACCACTTAAACAAATGCACACACTTTTTTATTAAACCGACTTTAGGTATTATTTAAATGATTTAGTGCTTTTCTCCTGCAATGAAATGTAGGCCTGGGATTTGATACCAGGTAAAATAATCAAAGTGCATGGTCTGCAGTTGTAATATATAATTAGTGTATCTTATGAGCGATCTTTTATACACTATGGGTTATAAACTGGCTATATGGGTTTCTGAGAAACACAATGTCCCTGTAAATGTATATATATAACACGGACATGTTTTTAGTCCTTTGGGCTGAAGGTCCAACGGACTATCTGCCATATCTCAGAAACCATTCAGTAACTTTTTCTCAAATTTTTTGTAGACGTATCTTATGGTACTGCCATTATACACAAGAAATTTGTATTTGATTGAATAATTCTAGGGGCCCCCAGGGCCCAAAAACTGGTAATTTTTTAAACATTTTGCCTGTTTTTTTTATAAAACGTTTCAGTAACTTTTTCTCTAACATATCGTGTGGTAGCGCCACTATACACAAGAAATCTGTATTTCATTGAATCATTCTAAGGGCACCAAAGATCCCCTAAAATGCTAAATTTGCTAACTAAATTGTCTACTGCAGCAGAAAGGCCTATTTATAACTGGCTGGCTAGACAATGTAACAGAGCTAATCCCTTTTCCTACAACATCTGTCGGAGTATGTGTCTTGCATGGATCAGAGGTTGTTTTTTCTATTATTTCAAAAACTGTTCAGTAACTTTTTCTCTAATTTTGTATAGACGTCTCTTAGAGTAGTGTCACTGTACAAAACAAAATTGTATTTGATTGAATCATTCTAAGGGCACCTCAGGGCCTCCCAAAAAGCTAAATGTTCACATTTTGTCTGTTTCTGCCTGGACTAGTTTGGTAGAGTGCCAATTGATTGTGTATTACATCCACCCCACCCACTGTGGAGCCTAGGTTCTCTGCCTGCTATTGTTTGATGGAAACTGTGACTAATCTGTAACTGGTCACTGGCAGAGGCTTGAGTCAACAGACAGCATTAACCCACTAAACCCATGTTAAACTGGACAGTTACATGTAGGTTTTAAGCTTTATGATCCCAGTGTCAAACAGTGGGCTGTAACTAATGTGTAATGGGAATCCCTATTGCATTGGTAGAACCTGAGGAACTTTAAAACAGCAGTAGACATAATTATCAATTCAATATAAAGATATGACCTAGAATTTAAAATAAAATAACAGGTATAAAATAATATATAAAGTAAAATAGCATAGGTATACTCGAAAAGGTTAAAGCATATTTAGCCAAAAATTATAAGGAATATTATTCAGATGTTTTACTATACATGTTGCAGTTATTCCGTCTATTCCGTTACTCCAGTTATATCAGTATTATGTCTTTACTACTGTTTTTAACTGTCATTACTACTGTTTTTAAGTTAAAATGCATGCTATGCATATGTACCTTGTTAACAAATAAAGTTTTATGATAGTTCATCTCTTTATTCTTCCCATTCTGGGGGAGGGTGGTAGGGGCAAAATGAGAACAGATAATGCGTGAGCAACAATGTTTTACTGTGCTACATGCGAGATTGCAGCTCACCAACTCTCCTGCAAGGTTTCTACAACCACTGGAAATCCGCCTAAATAGCCGAGTATTGGGATCAAATCTTTTATAATAACACATTAACTAATATATACAATATTCACGAAATGGTCTACTCGAATCCTTTATTTCCAGGTGTATCTTCACTGACTATGCATAGTCTAGAGAGCTACTAAACATGTCATCACTTTACTTCCATCATAACTTTGATCTGTAACTATGATTCACCAAAAAAAATTTCATTAATAATTACAAACTCACATTAACAAGATTGCCATCCAGAAAATTAACTCTAGATGGCAGGTGGACAAGGAAGCCTTTTGGCTTATCGAGAGTCCAATACTTTTTATCTACCTGTATCCCGCCCTTCTGAGGCATGTGCCGATTTTATTTTTAAACCACACTACTAGCACCAACACAATCAGGAGGCAATCTGTTCCATTCATTTACACTCCTTTGTGAGAATGAGAACATTCTTATATCTAATCTACGAAAATATAGTCCAAAGGACTTCAGAGCCTCTTGGCCCATTTTTTATATCTATTGCCAGTTTCTGTACTATGAAGTCATAATGTATTGTAGTTTGTAGTGCAGACCTGAGATGTAATTTAACCGTTACAAATTAGGGGACAAGCACATATGCATGTACATACACTAAGCACAGTACGAGACACGCCCATAATTTATGGGTGTGCCTCGGATAGACGGACATAAAACACTGTTGACTTGGTTGTTATGTGGAATATCACCTGTTGTGAACAACCGATCTGTCTAGCTCATATCATGATAAATATGAGTTCATGAGAATTATCGATACACCCCGTATATAACATAATGAACTAGTCAATACGTTAATTAATTCTTCCTTGGGCTTAGGCCTAGTCTAGACTCGAGTTGTGACTGTGGTGTGTAGCTTAGCCTTAGCTAAACAAGCCCTAGATCTAGTTACCGACCCACATTCCTATAAAAAAAAAAACTAGAAACATTGCTACAATGCCGCAGTGACAATGCGATATAATTCTCGTTTGATCTGCTTTAAACACCCAAGCTAGCTATGACTTACGCCAGTGCTGGGGTATGTGTACCAGGTGCTGCCCCTCTGGCAACAGCTGCGCCTGCGTAGACTTTTTCGTAGGCGGGCGCGCAATGATTTATTCGCCGGAGTGTTTCGGCGAAATACCTGCGCGCATAAATACAGTCGCTGAGTCGGTTGAGTGTACCGGCCCGCTTTGTAGAGTGGATGCATTGAGCGGTAAACCACAACATAGGCAGACGTGTAGTGGCCTTACCCAGTCCCAGGTACGTATCTTTTAACGTCAAATGTCGCACATAAACGCTACTATGGTTCTGTATGTAGTTGGCATATTGCGTCTAAATGACGCCCTGCATGTCACTAGCAGCTTGCCGGTGAAATTGTCTGTCTTAGTTAATACGAAATGCCAGTAGTAGTTAATATCGCCCAGTTTATTGTGTTGTCTTGTATGCATATTATATTGTAACATGTGAGGGGGAATCATGATGCTATTTGGGTTCTTTTGTAAAGAATATTTTATGTTTAACTGCACACGTTGTAAAGTCCGGAAGAAGTTGGGGTATAGAATAATGTGGGCGTGTCCATAAACACGTTTGTAATTCTGCCGGATTTGTTCTGCCCACTCGGAGATTACCAGAGAAGACGCATACTCGGATAATGCATGATATTACAAACTTTGTTATAATATGGTGTTAGAAACACTGATTATCTGACTCCTGGCGAAGTTTTGGCAATATCACTCGAGAAATATAAAAAAAAAACTCCGATGAAGGGCGTATTCATGATTCATCGCGCGTGTATTCCGCGTCCAGCTACCCCGCGTGTGTGTGGGTCATATACGCGCCCTAATGATTGATACGACCTGACGTACAGGCTACACTCTGGTTGAATAAGTTCCTGGTCCAAGCTGTCAATGGGGCTACAGAATTGCCCTTACTACTTCTACGGGGAGAAACCTTTCACTGCCTAAATATACATTATATAGTGTCATACATTCAACACCACGGCATAGGGCTTTAATTGTGGCTTGCTGGAAATTACTGATCTGTTGATTAGATAAAAAAAAGGCCTTGCTGTAGATGCTAAACAGTTTAGCCATTGTTTTGTATACATGTGTAGGGCCTAAATTCTAGATCACCATATTAGGTCTACACAGTATAGGCTATCAAGTGTGACTCTAAGTGTCCCAATTTGGTTTGTTATGAAATTGTTTTAGCAAAATAGGTTTAGTGCATCCATGTATATATAAAACATTTCCAATGTTCGAAATATAAAAAAACTCTGTAAATAAAAAGTGACTAAGTCTATTCATGCAGTTTCAATTAATTGCAAGTGGATGCTGATGTATGAATACTGTAGTTGAATAGTTCTAATGGAATCATTATATTCCTACTACTGTACTGTGCAAAAACCTGTGCCACAGGTCTAAAAATTGGATATGAAAGTTACTTTCTCCCAGAATGCAGCATAGTAAGGAATTATGTGTGTAAAGGAAAGGTTTCCATGTTAGTTGTGTATAAAGGAAAGGTTTCCATGTTAGTTGTGTATAAAGGAAAGGATTCCATGTTAGTTGTGTATAAAGGAAAGGATTCCATGTTAGTTGTGTATAAAAGAAAGGTTTCCAAATTCAATGTTAATTGTGTGTATAAAGGAAATGTTTCCATGTTAATTGTGCATGCCATTGCAATGCTGTACGTACTGTTCTTTGGACTGTCCCTTCTTCAAGCCCAGCGTGCCTGGATAGATTCAAGTAAACCAGGAGTGCTCCGGTGCACATTGCATTCTAGCCAACTGAAGTAATGTTAAATCATCAATGGTTGCCAACAAGTATCACATGAATGTAAAGTTCTACTTGATTTAGCATTGTCTATCAATGTTATTTTTGTTGTTCATACCCATTCTGGGGTCATTCAATATATATATATACACTATATATATATATATATATATGTGCCATATGGCATATCGTGTACAGTTGGTATTTCACAGGGCTACACATGTTTTGGGATAACCCCTATATACATTCCCAAGCATGGCAAAGGAAACCAGAGCTGCTGACATGTTTTATAGCCTCAAGAGTAGTAAGTTTATTAGTAAAATATATCAAATTAATTAATAAATTGCGTTGTTCTCTTGCAGATCTATACATTTCATTTGCCAGCCATTTGATTACCAGAACCATGTCTCGGGGTAAGTACTAAAATTCAGTGACGGAACTGATTATAATTGTTGTCTTTATAAATTGCTAACATTATCTTTATGAATGATCAGTGCTTTTTGATAGATCTGTAGCTCAAGTTATCCTCTAGGCAGTGTGATGTCATTCTTTGCTCCGGATGATTTGCTGTGTGATGTGGCTATGGCATCCTAATAAATGTATATACACTGTACAGACCTGTATTTTAAACAGCTGTATTGTCAATATCAAGTAACCAATTTAAACCCTTTAAATTTGACCTGCATGTAGATCTCACACAGCCAAAGATAATTGTTATTGTCATGTTCTACCCTGTTTGAGTGAGAAAAGGTGTGACTTAGTATTTCCTGGTACTTCACCTGCGAGTCTGATTAAATAGCTGTGCTGTGAGTGCATTGAAGTAATTCCGTCTTCATGGTTTTCTGGTAAATAATTTAGCAGCTCAACATTTAATAAATACTAAATTCCAGCAGATGTTGTTCTCATGCTGTAAGCATCAGATGTCAGTTGATGAGGACATCCTGTGCATTCCATAGATGATAATTTTGATTACCAAATGGTATAATTTGTGATGCTCTGTGCTGCATGTCAGTATACCGCGTTCAAGGGTTAACATATTCCTGGGGAAACTGCTCAGACTGGTGTGTGCTTCAATAAACAGGCTGCACACTAAATACCCGCAGTCATGCAGAACATGTGGGTTTACACCGGTTGCCCTGATGATAATTTTGACGTAATAGATGGGGAGAACAGACAATAGTTAACTTATTGTTGGGCCATATAAAGTCCCCTACCGGTAGTCTCATTGACCAGTGCTCTTTTGATGTCCATGGCAAGATAGTTGAATGACAGTTCATACTGAATTGCTAGTATGGCCATGTCAGTTATAGATGTGTGACTTGAGTCACATATACCGGTATGAGTCACACTTCCTTCTCCCATTACCATTTCTTAGCTGATGTCATATATGTTAAAACAGCGAGGTAGATAATACCATATATGGGCTCAAGGAAGTATTATTATAATGACATTACCCTGCCCACATAAACTATTTAAAGCTAGTTTCATAAATATTTGCGAAAAGGAAAAGTTTCTTCTTGATGTCATTGAATTGTGTGTCTCGGCTAGTCTAGATTTATTAAATTTATGTGATACGTGCATTAATAAAGGTTTGTACACAAGATGTCCGTTTCTCATTGGTTAACATTCATATATTGGACATTATTAGTTAATACTATAATAAATATGGTGAAGCTGTACTGCCTGCAAGTTGCAATTGGTAAACCCAAAACAATGTTCATTGTTTTAAAGTCGCACCCTCAAAACATTGAGTTTGTAAAGAAGGCTCTGGAATTTGCATGTATATGTATTGACTGTGAAGGTGATTTATTCCCATGGGCGCTCCTGACCAAATTGGGGCTAACTAGAGCTGACAGACTGAGCTTCCTGCAAATAATTACTTATGGTACAGACAACCTTCCCTTAAGTACTGTGTGTGTTTCAGCTAACGCCACCTTCCCTGCTGATTGATGCTGGCCTTAGTTGCATAAGTAAATAATTAGAACACACATGAAGCTTTAGTGGTGACTTGAGATTAACATACAATTGCAAACTTGGCTGTGGTCATTGGCTCCCTTCTCATTTGTACCTTACTCAGTTACTACCTTTGTGCAACCAAGGTGATATTACAATGTATTAAAATTATGCTTTTTTAATCATAATGATAACATATTGTGTCGTTCTCCTGTTTGTGTCAGAAGTCTGGGTTGAAACTGGCATCCTCAAATGTTTTCCCTCCGTCACTGGTCTTATTTTAATCCTCTTTCATTGCAACTCCATACATCCTAGAACTGTACATAATGCTCCAGACACAGATGCTGATGGCGCAGTCGTGGTCTTAAACCTTCGTCTCAGTCACTGTGTATTGTCTGGCTTTTTGTGACATTACAGCTTCTTTGGTTTTTGTGTCTGGACACTTTCCATAGAGATACTTTTTTTTCCAAATACTTCCTCAAACTGTTCCAGTGAAGAGCTATTTTTGTAATTTTGTCATGCAGTGTCTTGAACTTTTGCAGACTCTTTAATAGTTTTTGTCTGTGAACACTTTCAATAGATATACTTGGAAAAAACATTTCCTTAACGATGTTCTGATGATGAACAGCTGTGCTTATCTGCACGTAGTCAGCTTTAAATATAATCCCTGTTCCTTTCTTCAGGTTGGATTGAGAATTATCTGCAACAAAATATGGATGTTCATGAAAAGTTTCAAAACTGTATAATCTATTCTAATGGCGAAACATTATAAATTTATTGCTAGCTTACACCCAACCGTTGAGCAACAAATCAAGGACAGCTATTATTGCCAGTATAGTATCATATGTAGTTACTTAAACTGTTTCCTATGACCACTATCTTAATGTCTGCTGTCGCCAGATAATAATATCCTGATGTATCGATTATAACTCTACATTGTCTTCATCTGGAGAATGGCTGACCACTCAGTTTTTCCACTGAAAAACGAAATAACTCTAAATAACCACCTATAATTGTATTAAAAAACACATTGCCAGTTGGTAGACTAAAGGCCAATGTCCCAATGATGTGAATGAAGATAGAGAGATGGGAGTGGACGTCAGGGCCGGGTGGAGATACATCTACAGTGACTCCGATGTAGCATATATATGAGCTAATATTCTGTGTGGGTGTCCAGGGTTATACAGCATTCAGCATAAAATTATTGATTTTTGATAGTTTGACAACATCTGGGTGGTTTTACCAATATCTGAAGTACAAACCTGCTAACGCCTACTATCATGTGTAATGCATATGTTTCAATGGCTTAAAACTGACCCATGGTTTTCATTGTTTAATCAAACAATTGTTTTAATATGGGACATTGCAGCAATAATTTTTTGTATTGATGACATCCCACTATTTAAAAGATGTTACTATCGTACCGAGAGGTATGTCCAGTTAGCTGGTTAAACTAGCAAAAATACCCATCCTCTAGTTGATAATGCACAGATACAGAAGACAATTTCCAACGTATTAATACCGGACCGGACGTTTAGCAGACATGGTGCAAATGTTAGCAGTTTTACAACACTGCATGTCTTCTGTAGGTGATTGTTTCAAGTTACTTATAAAATTGTTGCGCATTCCTTTTAAATACACTGACCCAATGAATATGCTCATAGGATGCGTTCCGTGTCAATAACGATTGTGTTTATGAACCTGACGCTGCATCTGTAGTGATTACCACAAGTTAGCCCAGACAACTGTTGTTACTGCGTAACTGATCCGTGATCAGTCGCACCCAAAGCAGACAATGTACATGTGTACCACTTACTGCAGACAGTGTACATGTATACCACTCACTGCAGACAGTGTACATGTGTACCACTCACTGCAGACAGTGTACATGTGTACCACTCACTGCAGACAGTGTACATGTATACCACTCACTGCAGACAGTGTACATGTATACCACTCACTGCAGACAGTGTACATGTGTACCACTCACTGCAGACAGTGTACATGTATACCACTCACTGCAGACAGTGTACATGTATATCACTCACTGCAGACAGTGTACATGTATATCACTCACTGCAGACAGTGTACATGTGTACCACTCATTGCAGACAGTGTACATGTGTACCATTCAATGCAGACAGTGTACATGTGTACCACTCACTGCAGACAGTGTACATGTGTACCACTCACTGCAGACAGCGTACATGTGTACCATTCAATGCAGACAGCGTACGTGTGTACCACTCACTGCAGACAGTGTACATGTATACCACTCAATGCAGACAGTGTACATGTATACCACTCACTTCAGACAGCGTACATGTATACCACTCACTGCAGACAGTGTACATGTGTACCATTCAATGCAGACAGCGTACATGTATACCACTAAATACAGACAGTGTACATGTGTACCATTCAATGCAGACAGCGTACATGTGTACCATTCAATGCAGACAGTGTACATGTATACCATTCAATGCAGACAGCGTACATGTATACCATTCAATGCAGACAGCGTACATGTATACCACTCAATGCAGACAGCGTACATGTATACCATTCAATGCAGACAGCGTACATGTATACCACTCAATGCAGACAGCGTACATGTGTACCATTCAATGCAGACAGCGTACATGTGTACCACTCATTGCAGACAGTGTGCATGTGTACCACTCACTGCAGACAGCGTACATGTGTACCACTCACTGCAGACAGTGTACATGTGTACCACTCAATGCAGACAGTGTACATGTGTACCACTCACTGCAGACAGCATACATGTATACCATTCAATGCAGACAGCGTACATGTATACCACTCAATGCAGACAGCGAACATGTGTACCATTCAATGCAGACAGCGTACATGTATACCACTCAATGCAGACAGCGTACATGTATACCACTCACTGCAGACAGTGTACATGTGTACCACTCACTGCAGACAGTGTACATGTGTACCACTCACTGCATACAGTGCACATGTATACCACTCACTGCAGACAGTGTACATGTGTACCACTCATTGCAGACAGTGTACATGTGTACCACTCACTGCAGACAGTGTACATGTGTACCACTCAATGCAGACAGCGTACATGTGTACCATTCAATGCAGACAGCGTACATGTGTACCATTCAATGCAGACAGTGTACATGTGTACCACTCACTGCAGACAGTGTACATGTGTACCACTCACTGCAGACAGCGTACATGTGTACCACTCACTGCAGACAGTGTACATGTGTACCATTCAATGCAGACAGCGTACGTGTGTACCACTCACTGCAGACAGTGTACATGTATACCACTCAATGCAGACAGTGTACATGTGTACCATTCAATGCAGACAGTGTACATGTGTACCACTCACTGCAGACAGCGTACATGTGTACCATTCAATGCAGACAGTGTACATGTATACCATTCAATGCAGACAGCGTACATGTGTACCATTCAATGCAGACAGCGTACATGTGTACCATTCAATGCAGACAGCGTACATGTGTACCACTCAATGCAGACAGCGTACATGTATACCATTCAATGCAGACAGCGTACGTGTGTACCACTCACTGCAGACAGTGTACATGTATACCACTCAATGCAGACAGTGTACATGTGTACCATTCAATGCAGACAGTGTACATGTGTACCACTCACTGCAGACAGCGTACATGTGTACCATTCAATGCAGACAGTGTACATGTATACCATTCAATGCAGACAGCGTACATGTGTACCATTCAATGCAGACAGCGTACATGTGTACCATTCAATGCAGACAGCGTACATGTGTACCACTCAATGCAGACAGCGTACATGTATACCATTCAATGCAGACAGCGTACATGTATACTATTCAATGCAGACAGCGTACATGTATACCACTCAATTCAGACAGCGTACATGTGTACCATTCAATGCAGACAGCGTACATGTGTACCATTCAATGCAGACAGTGTACATGTGTACCATTCAATGCAGACAGCGTACATGTGTACCATTCAATGCAGACAGTGTACATGTGTACCACTCAATGCAGACAGCGTACATGTATACCATTCAATGCAGACAGCGTACATGTATACTATTCAATGCAGACAGCGTACATGTATACCACTCAATTCAGACAGCGTACATGTGTACCATTCAATGCAGACAGCGTACATGTGTACCACTCAATGCAGACAGCGTACATGTATACTATTCAATGCAGACAGCGTACATGTATACCACTCAATTCAGACAGCGTACATGTGTACCACTCAATGCAGACAGCGTACATGTATACTATTCAATGCAGACAGCGTACATGTATACCACTCAATTCAGACAGCGTACATGTGTACCATTCAATGCAGACAGCGTACATGTGTACCATTCAATGCAGACAGTGTACATGTGTACCATTCAATGCAGACAGCGTACATGTGTACCATTCAATGCAGACAGCGTACATGTGTACCATTCAATGCAGACAGTGTACATGTGTACCATTCAATGCAGACAGTGTACATGTGTACCACTCACTGGTGTTTTTGTTCTGACTCCTGTGTTGTGTGTGGGCCATTGCTCCAGCTACTGGCACATGTAGTTCTACTCATATTAACCCCCTGGCTACTATCTAGACTATCACCAACTATTGGACCTATCTGTGCTGGTGCATTTGTGTGAAATTTGTTGTTTAGGTTTGATGAAGCCATCACACAAGCTGTTGAATCATTTATGTCTGGATCTAGTCTATAGCATCACAAAAAGCAGTGGTCCATTGCTATGATAGCATTTTAGGACTATTCACATTTTTGTAAGTTACCTGATCCAGTGATCTACGTAAACTTCGTAAAGTCTTGCAATGATTTTTGCAAAAATGCACACTGTTATATATTACCACTATGTATGTTACGTAAATGATGCACATGAACACAGCAGATTTGAACATTTGTTCACTGTACCTCATTCACAGTGGGCTCATTTGTAAATCCATTAAAGATGCATTTTAAAATCATGGGATCATTGATACTTTCAGTGTAGGAAAAACCTGTCTTTGATGTTTGTTGACCCAAGGGAAACATGTTTCCTCGAGCCAGAGGCTGGTTGTTGTCGGTACCATCTGTGTTTCCTTCTTTGTCTATTTTTGCACCATGTAGTGTAAAATGAAGACTGCTTGAACAGGCATTTTTTGGTCTTACGGTTGTACTGTGTGAATCCTTTGGAGTTTCTCACTTTGTTCCATAAGCCTTGTGTGGTCTGGCCGACAGCGAAATTGATTACCATCGTTTTGGAAACAGTTGGGATTCAAACTACCAACACCTTGTGAGTTGTTTCAATCAGTCCTAGGGAAGGCAGCAACTGCACAGTGGCCCAGTTACATAGATACTGTGTACTAATTCAGTCACTGGGGTTGTACTCTGCTGCTTCGACCCTCCACATGCCTCTATTGCTGGTTCTAGCCTGGTTCTAGCCACCCACCACACATCAGGCAAACATTGCATCTGTTTCCAATCTTCTCTTCTCTCTGCATAACTTTGTTTTGTTTCTACACCAGTGCATAAGTGGCACACAGGACAACTCAACAGATCTAAGTTCTGACAAGTATGTTGCCTAAAGGGTAAATTAAATGCAGATCAGATGCAATGCTACAAAGGCTTGATTGTAGTTACAGAGTACCAGCTATAGGGCAGTATATTTGTTATAATTTGCATTAATTAAAATAATAATACCATAATTTATGCACAAGTCAATATAAGTGTATGTCATGATTCCCGGATATGAGTATCACCTTGATAAAATTTTCTTGAAATAAAATATGCACCTTGTGTTTTCTGTTGTAACATGAGCACAGCGCATTTGTGTATATTTTTGGCTAAATCATTGTCTAAGACAAACTACGAAATTAGTTCCAACCGGACCTGAGCTGGGAGACAAGGTCGACATGTGCATCCACTGGAGTGTCTAGACCTAGTTTAGAACACAGCTCCTTATATAATCAGTCAGAGAAACAGTCGCTCACATTCCATTGGGACAACATTCAAATTAGCCCTGCTTGCCCTCTGAGCACTCATGGTTTGTTTGCGAGTTGCATCCCGTAGTTCGTCATTGATTTATATAATTTTCTCTCATTGTTCGTGGTGTCTTAGGGGTGAACAGATCAGTATTGTTACCTAAATGAAATTCAATTTTAGCATTAAAATGTGTGATTATTTTTGAGTTAAACTTACTCAATCCTCTTTGTGCCTCAAAAGCCACAGTGAACAGGAACAAGAAGTTTATTTTAACCCCAAAATATAACAAATATTGACACAATAAACATATCAGGTATATGCATTTACACAAATAAAATAGCTATGCATCTTTTCTTTTAATTAATTACTATACTAGTTTTAAAAATGTGTGCATACACATTATATATGTATCATCATTGTGCAGCCGTAGTGTCCCGTGGTTGGGCGATCGAAGGCCTCAGCATGTCATGTCCAAATCTCTGCCAGATGGTGCCCTTCCAGTACTCGTCTAGTTCGTCTCGCAGGTCTTCCTCTAGATCGTTTCCCGTAAGGTCTCCAGGTTGTGATACGCGATGTCCATCGGTTATCTCGTAGTCTGCTGATGTGCCCTGCCCAGGTCCACTTCTGTCTTCTGATTTGTTCTATCACGTCTATGTCCTTTGTCTTCTCGTTTTTCTCTCCCGATATGTGATGTTTAACATACTTCTTTCCATCTTTGTTTGTGTGGCTGCTAGCTTGTTCTTTGCCTGGATGGTGAGTGCCCATGTTTCCGCCCCGTATGTAATCGCTGGAAGTAGGCATGAGTTGTAGACTTGTCTCTTCAAGCAGGTTCCAAAGTTAACCTTGAAGATGTTGCGGTGTTTGGTGAATGTGGTGATTCTTTGAATCTCCTCGTCTTGGTTTTTGTCTCTGATACTGTATCGCTGTCCCAGATAGACGTAGCTTTCAATGTTCTCCATCTACATGGTGTTGATATATATATATATATTGGTGTGTAATTTTGTAACATCACTTTTGTCTTTGAAATGTTCATCTTCAGACCTTGTTTTTCACTTTCATCAGCTAGCTCCTGCAGCATGTTTTGTAGTTCTTGCGGTGTAGTAATGCATATGAGTATGTCCTCGGCGAAGCAAATATGACTGAGATATTCTCCATCTATCATCAAGCCTCTGGTATCCCAGGTCAGTCTTCGGAATATGCTTTCGAGTGTTGCAGTAAACAGCTTAAAAAACAAACATATATATATATAAGGTGTGTATGCACCATGTTTTGAAACTAGTGTAGTAATTAATTAAAAGAAAAGAACCTATTAATTTTAACCATTAACACTGTCGTTATCATAGGACCCACGACAGTTGACAAATAATTTTGTTCAAGGCTGCCACAAGAGCAGGGTGTTGTTGGTCTGCAGCCTGTCTGGTGTTGGAGTCAGCTATGCAGCATATGGTTGTCTTGTAGGCGGCATTCAGCAAACATGTCCAAGCCACCTCCACCGCCGTGCCTTTATTGGTGTTGCTATTTATGTTATGTTGGTTTTGCGATGAAGCTTCTTGTTGGTGATTTTGTTAGCCCAATTTTGGTTAGTTAAATGTCATTACCTTTTAAAAGTTAACTTACCAATGCGTTTGCTTATTAAGGTGTACTGTAAGGTGTACACACTAATCATGCATTTCAAGGGCAGGCAATTTCTTACTCTTCACATATAATTGAGCAGGTTGAGATAATTCCTGATGATAGAGCTTTAGAAGCCACATACAACACTCTGCAAGTTTAGGCTGTGGAGACCTACTTGAGAGGAAACAACGTATGGGTGTGCACAATGCACTACACGTAATGCCTCGTGTTACAGGAGAAAGTAAGTTCAACAAAGGTTAATAATAAAGTCAGTGCACACACACACACACACACACACACACACACACACACACACACACACACACACACACACACACACACACACACACACACACACACACACACATAGTTCTCCTTATATATAGGGTATACAACAGTGTTTGCCTTCCCAGTTATCTTGCAGGGGCACTGGTGTGGGGTTTGCCCTAAGGGTATAATAGCCAGTGCTAGGTACTGCCCAATTCCCCAGCTGGTTGCGGAATTTGTGGTACCAGTAGTACCCTGGTAGTCCCTCCATGCCTTATTTAAAACCCCTGGTTCCCTCAGAAATCATAACATACAACTTGCCTTACAGGTAAAAATTACCAGGCAAAAATAATATATTGCTTGCCTTACAGAGAGTTACTGGTAAAAAGAACCTGGCAAAAATAATATATTGCTTGCCTTACAGAGAGTTACTGGTATAAAGTACCTGGCAAAAATAATATATTGCTTGCCTTACAGAGAGTTACTGGTAAAAAGTACCTGGCAAAATATTCTGTTACATAGGAGCGATCTATAGCATCGATCTATAGCAAGAGTCATGCCTGGAATACCACAGTTCTGACTACACTGTACATTTGGTGTAAAAACCTCGCTCTCACCATTGGGGACTCTATCTCTCATGACTTGGAGATCCCATTAACGTCGGTCCCGTCTCAATTTGAGACATAAAAATGATGAGGATGAATGTACTCGGGCAGTTACCAGTTCTACCACCCTCGGAGCCAGCACAGAGAGGTCAGCCTGGTGATAATGTTCAGAACAAGGGTGGCTAGTTTAAACATGTCTGTTCTTATATAGCACAGTATTTAGTTCTTAGGACTGCTCAAAGCATTTTAATACCAGGTACTTCCCCCTCTGGCAGGCTTGTGCATTCGAACACCATTTAAAGTTTAAACTTCTCTGGGAAGTATTCATCCACATAGTAATTACTGCATGAAGTCTTTGTACATAACCACAATTGTTTATTGACAGGTACACATTCATACTGCCGAATGAACCATCGGAAACTAGCAAAACAATTCAAAACCAGAATGTCTTCATTTTAGAATCCGAAGCTCTAACCAGTGCACTCCACAATTCCTATTTGTGACCTGGTAAAACTGTCAGATTCAAGTAACGACAACACGTATATATATATATATATATATATATATGCATGTACAAACTATCATAGGTAGTGACTAGTGAGTTATCAGAACATGTCACTGCTGGAAGCACATAGGGAAAGATGGAGTGATAACAGATGCCTGGAGCTAGTTTCATGAAGCGTACAAATAGTTACACAATTACTTAGCGTCACGTGTTTGCGTAAACTCCTATGTTCGCTTATATTAAAAAATCATGTCATTTACCAAGACAATAATTTTAGTGTTAAAAACGTTCTTAGCTGCTTTGTGATACCGGCCCCTGGAATCAAGGCCACATAGGCAAGTCTGCAGTCATCAGCCCATGATGTTGCCTACCTAGAACCAGATGGCTAATTGCGGTGCCTATTGTCATGGCAACCGGGGGAGATGGAGGCAACATTCCAGGAAGCTTGCCATGTGTGGGTATGCGGCACCGTCAGACAGTTGTAACTTATATTGGTGCACTGCCCATTTAACAGGTGTAATATTTAGTCTGTGATATAAATCTTCAGTTATCAATATTTACATTGCATGATTGGAAACAAATTTATACATATTGTTGTCTCTGTTCCACAATAATCTCTAGATGTAACTTGATGATGCAAATATAATAAAATATTATTATATATTTACTTATATTATCCTTTTAATGTGGTGCTATGAATTCCTTCCTGCAGTTATGGTTTGTCAGGCATTTGATAGATTAGCTCCAGAGAGCCTAGTGCACTTCTAAATGATATGTTGTAGAGTTATGTTTGGGTGACCTCTTCTAGTTCTATTAGGGCTTCTGGAGTAACCCTACTGATAAAGAAAGATGACACTGTGGCCCATGGTGTGCAATATCTGGAGGAGGGAGCCGTATAGTTTATAGCTGGTTGATGATGTGATCGCGCCATGACTCATTGAGGATTTTGTGCACTGTTCTGCCATCGAGTGATTTCTTCGGTTTGTGTCAAGGTCCATGATTTGCAGCCATATACCTACATATGAGGCCCACTTCAAGAAATATGTAGTTTTCAGACCTACATCATCGGTTTAAATAAACAAACGTACTCACTGGTAGTGATATACAACCTGCTTGTTGTAGCAGCAAATCAAGTGATTTATCGGTGGATGTGAAACATCGCAGGGACATTGTTTACATCGCAGGCTGTGGATAAGATGTTAGTTGAATGGTCAGGTCATCATAACCACTTTGTGGAATGCAGTGGTGCTGGGACTGGAGTGTCAGACTCTCAGTCGAGAGAACGTGGGATTGAATCCTGTGAATAAAGTACTCGGGCACTTTGAGCAGTTCTATGGACTGAATACTCCACTATATAACAGTATTTCCCCTGGGTAAAATGATGGGTGAGGTGGTAGGGGTGGGCTACACGAGCACAGCAGGCACGGAGCGTTGCTATGGGGTGCTCCCCCAGAAGATTTGTTAAAACTAGCTTTAAAATTGTGCTTTCTGAGGTATGTTTTAACCTTTACTGAGTTTACTCTTTAATATAGAGGGAAGATATAAAACAACAAGACTCTACTTGTAAATGTAGTAATCATGATTTATAAAAGTCAGTAATCATGATTGTTTCATCGTGTTGAGGTGTGGTTTCCATTTTACCACTGGTACTCGGTTGAGGTGTGGTTTCCACTTGTCCATTGGAACTTGAACACTGGTTGTGGTGATGTTTTTCTTGCCCTAACCCTAGGCCTTGTTACCACACTGTCAGTAAAAAAAAGTGGAAGGTAAGTTCTTATATAGCGCAGTATCCAGTCCTAAGGACTGCTCAAAGCGCCTTACACTTTACTCCCTGGCAGACCTGTTCAGTCGAACACCATCTCGACTTCTCCAGTGGTATCATCTGAAGACTCTCATCATCACCTTCAAATGATTAGAATATAATAATTAATTAATATTATGGTAAATTGGTGGATTATGTTCCAAACATTATTTTATTTGTTGCTAGCATGCTATGCAATTAATTAAACAGTCATTTACAAAGTTTTGGGCAATAGGCGTCTTTTATGAGATATGAACTTTGGTGGTTTATATTCGTAAGTATTTCACTCAAATCAACTTTTCCAAAAGTTTGTTTGCTCAACTTTGTCAGAATATGTATTATATTATTTAGCACAAAGATATCTATGAATCACATTCCTTATTTTGCTTAAAAAAACCCGGAATAGAACATTAGTTGAATAGACTTGTGGGGACTTGTATTGAATCTGGACCCACTTCGATTTCGCCGTTATAACTTGAGTTTTGCCTAACTTTTATATGTCAGTGAGATAGTCATCATTAACATTATCCTAGGCATATTTACCTTTAAGAATTGCGTCTTATGCCCATTTGAGGCGTAAATAGCGCCCCGGTTTGTATCAACATACACTGCTATATCTCTAATTTTACGCATGCTGTGCAGTAACGCACTGCCGCAGCGGTATAGACTAGCTCAAACCAGGTCATTATTTGGGCTTCAACAGGGTCTGGATTTGATACAAGTGCCAACTAATGAATGGGATGCACGGTTTTTATTTGGGCTTCAAAAGGGTCCAGATTCGACACGATTACCGACTAGTGACGTAGTGCCATCAGCCTGCACGGTTTTTACTCCCATCACCGTCATAAACCAAAACACAAGTTACCGTTTGGGTGCCATGTTACATGAATGCCTAGATTTCTAGTATGTCGAAGCTCCGCATGGTGTCACAAGGACTATTCCGTGATTGGACAACTGACAATGGAATTAACTCTAAGAGATAAATCCTAACCAGCTCTGAGCGATGTTAACACGACTAAACGATGTTGCTACAAATCTGCGATTATGCAGGAATATATAACGTAAGTGACTTTGTAGTGTCACTTCGTGTCGCTCGTCGGTGCTGAATATATCACAAAAGAAAAAAACAGGCGTTCGAAATAGCTATGAGGTGGCAATTTTGGCATATTTTGGACGAGACGGCATGGGAAAATGTCAAGGCGACTCGCATTGGTTGTCATATATACCAGGGGAAACACTAATATAAGAGCTTACCTTTACTTTGCAATCAACAAAAGTAGGTGAAAACACACTGTTGTGTAGTATTAGAGTCAGACTGACTGTAGCTCTTAGACATTTATGAGAGATACACATTTCTGTGCAGGTCTTGTGAAAGCGAAGAAGTATGACTGGAAGGACACGAACCTTGCACTCTTCGGCTCCGACACCGAGAAACAAGTCAAGAGTAAGTCCCTTCACTAATGCCAGGTGGCAGGATTGACAGCGGTGTTAATCTAAGCACCTCAGAATTAATTCTAACATGAGGAATACTCGCACACATGTTATGTTAGTCTCGCACTCCTGCATGCACCCACACGTTATGTTAGTCTCGCACTCCTGCATGCACCCACACGTTATGTTAGTCTCGCACTCCTGCATGCACCCACACGTTATGTTAGTCTTGCACTCATGCAAGCACCAACACGTTATGTTAGTCTCGCACTCCTGCATGCACCCACACGTTATGTTAGTCTCGCACTCCTGCATGCACCCACACGTATGTTAGTCTCGCACTCCTGCATGCACCCACACGTATGTTAGTCTCGCACTCCTGCATGCACCCACACGTATGTTAGTCTCGCACTCCTGCATGCACCCACACGTACAGTGTCAGAAATGCGTGCTCACCAAACATTCAATGCAGTAAGGGTGTTTTTGTTGTTGGAACGATTGCTTAACTAAAAACAATACCTATACACACTATAATTACACGGTCATCAGCACTATTTCATAGATAATAACAGCAGTCACAGTACTCTTAATTATGGCCATAATACATCGATCAAACTGTCACAGTAATTGATGAGATGATGCTATTGATAATAAATGTTACAAGTGATTTTTTATCATCAATAATATACTGAACTATTTTAGCAATATTGCGACAAAATAAAAAACTTGTACCACAAAATCAAACTGGTGCCACAAATAATGTCTGTAGTCATAGTTTGTTCTGATATAATTTTGTAATTTTACTTATTTACAACCTGACGTCAACTATCGTCAACCGTAACAGCGTCATTCATCATATATATTCAAGGCCTCAAGGCAGTGTTGCTACATATAAGTCATGTTTGGGTCTACATTTCCTGGGTATTCACTCTACATTGATACAGCAGTAATACTGTCACAGCTGCATTTTGAACATATTTCACCACCAGTAAATTCTTATTACTAAATAACTAGCAAATTACTAATAATTAACTTGCAAACAGTCATAACCAGGGTTTGGTATATATTTGTATGATTATATTTTGTCATATACATAAGCAGGTTTATAAAAACATATCAAGTTGTGCTTTTAACCTCTCAATTTCTCCACTGAAAAAAGAAAATAACTATCTTTGTATTTTCTGAAATACATCACCAGTTGGTAGATCAAATCCCACTGGCCCAAGAATGTGAATGAACATAGAAAGAAGCTAGTGGAAGTCAGCACCTGGGAGAAGATACACTAACAGTGCCTCCAGGTTAGCGTATTACCATACAGATGGTGACCATCTGCTGTTGGTGGTTTCAGAGGAATCAGCCGAGGCTGAGCCAGCGTGGCAGGGATGTGGCCAGGAAGTCGGGATCAATATCTGGAGGATTGTGGTTAGTCACTGCTCACATGTCATAACATTTTTTAGATAAAAGTATATTACTTTTATATTGTTATTTGTCCATTTTAAATTTTGTAATTTTAAAACTTAATATATATCTTGTGTTTACTTACAATAACAAATCATGCAACGTTTTATGTCATCGGTTATTTATTTTGAACGTTTTTGAATTATACACAAGCATGCATGCTTGCGTACATACATACGTGCACACGCGCACACACACACACACACACACACACACACACACACACACACACACACACACACACACACACACACACACACAACCTCCAATCACTGATTGTCTATTGTGATTTACTTTCACCCCATGTTGGAACAAATACTGACACAGTAGAATGATTCCGTCCACACCTGACAGTTCTAAATGAATTCCTTCAGTTTACATATATAATTAATTTTTTATATAGAAATTTGAGGTCACCGAATGGCCTGAACAGGATTATGGGAAGTTCTACAGTGGCGACTCCTACATTATTCTCAACGTAAGTAGAATTTTCACTTTCGTGATGAACAATGTCCTTGAATGCTGATGTACACAGTAACTTAGTTTATAGATGTGGCGGTGCTAATATGTGCAATGTGTTCACGGGGTTTTGATGCCGAGACAGCTCGCTTCTCTTCTACCGGTGATTTTAGTAAGTTGGGCGTAATGGCCCCACTTATAGGTTTAGGCTAAATCTTGATATAGTGTAACTCTTCAGCAGGTAGTTGGGATTATAGTTAGTGTGAATGAATGGTGTGCTTGGTTAGTACGGTACAGTGCATAAGGTCTACTGTGATTACAGTAGTAATGATGTTGTTTTATATATCTATAACAATACTGCTAATGTTGTATATGCCGAAATGTGGGCTCTGTCATCCAGAGGTACAGGAGACTAGTATGGGCTCAGTCACAGGCCTGGCCTTGGGATGTAGAGCCCACATTTCTCTCTCTTTAACTTAATCTCTTTAATAAACGTCATTCATTTGGCCTTCTTTCATCACTATTCATGACTTGTGTTGGTGCTTGCATAAAGGTATTTATTACACATTTTAATGATCAATACGATAATACACTTACACCAGTTGTGTTACAGACTCACCATGTTAAACATATTGGACGATATGTTTTATTGAAAGTACTTTTAAAGGCATTGAGAATACTGAAAGTCTTTAAATATAAGCCACCTGTGGTACCTTTAGTACATAATAAACACAACATTTTCAGTGATTCTCATACGATTACTGATGGAAATATTACACATAATATTGTAGTTTTAATTAGAGAATCGGGACAATTATTTATCCATGACAACGACAAGAACATTTATCCTTTTAGCAAAGAACACCTTGTACTAACAATAATGCTTACTTCAGTAAGCATTTATCACAGCGTTAGCACCAGAATGCAAAAATGATGTTTAAATAATTTAAAAAGCAACCTTGCATGCATTGGTACAAATACGGGATTGTATTGGTGAGTGACAGCCGCAGGAATTTTTTTGTCTCAGGTGTCTTATTGTTAATGTTATTCAAATTAGGTGAGCCACCCATGATTATAGACATGTCACGACATGTGATCATAAGTGATGAACTTAGTTCAGAACTGTGGTGACAACTAGTATTCTCATCGTTTCTGAAAAACAGCAGCGGAAATGTAAACTCCCATGTCATGCCATGCATTTCATGAACATGCTATCAACAGTCCACATAGCATTGTCTAGAGACCTATCTACCCATCTTCTGGATGGGCCGAGTTCATTTTTGGACAGGTGGAAATCTTAATTTGGACAGGTAAAAATGTAATCTGCGTGTCAATGTGTGTTGGGTACACCCGTCTGCTCACTGGCTGCCGTCTTATTTGACAGACGTACAAGCCAGATCCGGACAATGAGGAACTGGCATGGGATCTACACTTCTGGATCGGCAGCAGGAGTTCCCAGGTAAGGTCCAGAGACAGTCCTATTGATTACCAGGCAGGAAACAATTGATGCAACTATTTGTGTTAAGAAACAATTTTAGTTAACTTTTATTCATGGATACCATGCGTACAGGTGGCAATAAAGCCTGGTAATATAGTTTGTGCAGGGTGTTAAAATGTTTAACATTTACAAGGGAAGTGTTGTACTGTGTATATTGAACAACTGTTACATTTTTTAAATTAAGTACAATTATAGATTCCTCTCTGAATCCTGATGTGTTGCTTGGTGGAGTGTTAAAGACAGTCATGGTGCCTAGCTCGGTGTCATTGTGTGCTGCTCTCGATGTTGGTGGTTGTCACATGACATTGAGCAGCTCTCAATGATGAGGAAGGAGGAACCATTTGGGTACTGGAATTGAGATTCTGAAAAATGTAATTGGTCGTTTTCAAAATGAATGTTACAGAACCTGGTATCAGTGCATATGGAGATACATTGTCATAGTTATTTCAGGAAAATTTAATAATAATATTGAAAATTATAATTTTTTTAATTTGAAATGTAATGTTAGCAATGATAAAACCTACAATGAAAAATAATGATTATTATGCTGGCAGGTTATTTCATTATGTTATAACCATTTAGTTCATCAGTTGCAGTGACAATGCCAGGATGTAAGCATGACACTTGGTGTGCATTGACAGTAAATACAATTTTCAATACTTATAGTTTTTAATTCCAATATTAGTATGAAACTTCTACAGCTACTGGTAGGTTCAGTTGTTTTCCTGACATAGGCTTGTCCATTGATAGTAATGTAAAATTGTCATATCCTGATTACGAAAATTATACTAAAACATTATTAAGTAATGATTACTGCAATGATAATGGACATTCCATGGTGTCTCCAACTCTGCTTCTATGACAGATGTTAATCGTCTTTACAAAAAATATGCTGTGTTTATTGTACGAGATGTTGTGATCTGATGCCATTCGTAACCCAGGACGAGTATGGCAGCGCTGCGTATAAGACAGTTGAACTGGACACGTTCCTTGATGATGGCGCCGTCCAACACAGAGAAGTGCAGGGCCACGAGTCTGAACTCTTTGGCAGTTACTTCAAGGCCATTGTGTAAGTCTCCATGGCAACCATCTTTGTTGTCATGGCATCCGTCATTGTCGCAATGGCAACGGCTGCAGTACAGTGGTCATGCATCTTCTATTAACATGTTCGTTCCCGTAGCAGTGCTTGATGTAGGGATTGCATGGCGGCGACCGATGTCGTTATGGCAACGCCAGCTGTTGTCATAGTAACTGTGCATTGTTTCTGTTTTACGATAGGTTGCCTGCAATATTTTGTCACAGTTAGTCTATAAGTTGGTTCTCTCACAGATCAGGGTAGTGAAGAAGGGGTGTATTGAAAACTTGCACGCTGTTTTAAAGAAGCTCAAATTTTGAATCGCTGATCGTCTGCCATGATTTGTACATACCATATTCGTTCTATTAAGCATACAGTATGCTTTAAAAGAATATCTGACATGCAAAATATGTCAAAATATGCACTCTGATAAGCATACACCCATAAGATTAACTATTTATGTGGTTTCCAAAATGATTTCACTGTCTCAACACTTACATACACAAACATGGTGGCCAGTTTTTGTACTTTGTTATTCTACGCCGAATACACATTTTGGTCAACTATTTGTGGTTGCCATTAGTTTAAAACAAGTTATGAGAGTGAAACATTGAAGATAACTAGTAATTCTAAAGGCGGCAAAGAGACGTGTTATGTGCATTCTACAATATGGATGACACGTGCTTTGCAACCATGTGCATACGTCCATTTTGACAGTCGGACTCATCAGTGCCTGACAAACAATCCATGTATCCACAAGTAGACACCAGAACGGATAGAAGAACACTGTAATGACTGGTAATATAGGATAATGTCTTCACTGAACTGAGTCTAATGTGACATTGGTAGAAATAAAATTATAATCAATGTGCCAATTGTGCCAATAAATAAAACCCGTGTTCGGGGACAGATCACAATAACAGAATACTGGCACAGATTCTACAGTCAAGATTCATCTTCTCAAGTCATGTATGGCCATGGGCTTGGAGATAGCTGTCATGGTGTCAGACACTGATCAAAACAGGGGCGTATGTGTAATAGATCGAATATGGTACTTACAAACATATGCACCACTCGCTGGACGCACCTGTCTTGGCTTTTGTTTATGATTAAAATGAAGTACACCTTTTGCATTTGTGGTACAGTTAGTTTCAAAATCTGAATCGTGAGCAGTTTTACAAAAAACTACCACAAAAACGAATTTCAGCAAATAAAACATGACACTTTTAAGTCAGCGGGCAACTTTAGAATCATTCTTGTGTTGTCTGTTACATTAATCTTTCTTAATTTTCTAGGTGTGTGTTTGTATGTATGTGCGCGTGTGTAAAACATGTCAATGTTTGCATATGTTGCACGCACGCACAGAACATATAGAAATTAATCACATGCACATTTGTTCACTGTTCGTACTGTAAAGTTCCCTCTGTAGTTACATTTTTACATTTACCACATTTCATAACAAAGCATCCACTAAAACCAGCTAGCTCGTTTGTACATTTGGTAAATTGTTTGTTTATTTTTGGTGAAATCAGGAATAACTAAATAGTTTTCGAATCAGCTGACTCAAAATAAACCATCTGCACAAACTATTCACACACAACATGTTAACAAACCTGATTCACGATGGACAGAACAAATTAAGGAGGATACAAATGTGTATTGTGGACTAACACTGGGAATCTGCCGAGCATGACGCCTGTTAGTTATTTTGTTACAATGTTTACTAATAATCGTCATCTTATTATGTTTGGTTGCACAGTATTTCAGCATGAGGCTGTGCAGCTGCTGACATCTAGTGGTCGTCATGGTCACTATCTACTTTTCCTGCAGCTCCACCTGTGGGCAGAAATGTGTCTTGTCATTATGTTGTTTTGTTAAGGGATGGTCATGTAAGTTTGAAAAATCCCACAAAATTTTTAATTTTACATTTGGATGGGAGATAATTTGAATATATTGTCGCACCATCTAGTGACTGGAACAAATACTAATGCACATTGATGCCTTTTTGGACACCAAAACCATGCAGCATGGTGGTTAATGTCCTGGCAATCATGTCAGCTGTGGCATAATAGCTGTGGTTTTGGAAGCCATTTTGTATCCTTCAAAATGTTAAATCCCACCCCATATATTGGTGGGGCGGATGGTGGTTTGAACCAATATGAAACACTACATTTTTATAATAGTAATAATATATTTATTTGATATAGCACCAGATCCAAATTTTTCGTGGCGCTTTGCAACTTATTAAAGTTAATAAAATAGTGTAGAATTAAAAAAAAATGTAATAAAATATTTTTTTTTTTTACAAACTTATGAGACCACCCCTAAGTCGTCCATGCTACATCGTTGCTGTACATCCACACCTTGTTGTGTGTTGTCATTGCTTCTCTGGTACAAGGGTCTGATGTCTTGTCTCTGTGACGTCTCACTCTGCTTACATTGCTTGCCTTCTCAGGACGAGTATGGCACCGCAGCCTATAAGACTGTCGAACTCGATACCTTTCTCGACGATGGACCTGTCCAGCACAGAGAGGTCGAAGGTCATGAGTCGGACACATTTAAAAGTTACTTTAAAAATATTGTGTGAGTAGTCGTGCCAATTCAGGTTGCGTTTGCCCCGTTTTTATGCCCCAGCCGTCATGTGAACAGTTAATAATTATTTCTGTTAACCAACCAAATTTTTTGTTTTGTTGCCCTTGTGAATACCTCCTAATAGTTGCTGCTAAAAATAAAGATATAATTGTAGATAATTTGGGAAGATAAAGTATTGGCACGGGACAATTAGCAATGGCTTTGTGGATGACACTAATGGTGGAATGTGGCCAACTTGAAAACTAATTCTTGTGGAAAAGCGAGTCTAATTTTCAAAGAAAGCACATTTTGAAAGAAAACAGATGTGACTTAAAGGAACATAACAGCTGACAATATGGAAGAATATATTGCCTTTAAAAGAAAAGAGCTGACCTTCAAGGAAGGTTACAACGGATTGATCAGGGAAGAATAACAGTCTCCTTTGATGAAGAGTAAGGCTTCCGGTTGAAATGGACTTGTAGTTGTGTCGTACAAACATGACTGCTCATCATTATCATGACTGCCGCGGTGCTGCTTACTACGCACGAGACTTTGGAATTATGGCTAAGACTGTTATCCAATTGTTGTCTTTTAGGTTTGGTCTTTTTGGGTTTTGGCCAATCGTGGCTGATATTATATTTAATATTTGGGAAGTGGGACTAATAGAAAACACATTACTGTTGGCTTGTGGGAATAGGTGGAAGGGTAATTATGGAGATTTCATGGTTTCCTTTGAAATGGGGCATGGGCAATCATGACCGATAAAGATAGAATTTCTGGCAGGCATGTTTCCGTATGTGCAGGCGATTAACTTTCCTCTTGTCTGCAGATACACTGTGTATGAGTATGCATATAATATAATATGTTCTCTGTTTTCAATGAGGTAACCCTTCAACAATTATATCTTACGTACAGACAAAGCTTTCTCATGCACAGCACTGCACCTCTGGAGCAGTTTGTGCCTTGCCATATATGCTATAGAATACCACACTACCTTCAAGAAATAACTTGCAACACTTCTTTTTAAATGTGCTTGTTTCATTTACATCAATTTGGGGGCAGTTGTGGACTACAACATTTGTGCATATTATTCCCTTTTAACTAATATTCTATTTATAATTGCATTCTAACTGGTACTTTAACGTTATATTCTTATAAATTTATTATCATATTTGTTTATAATGTTTTAATAATATTTTTTATAAATGTTTTAATAATTCATATTATTATTATTGTACATACCAGTAGTTAATTTTATTAATATTTGCATGAATATTATCACTGCATGCTATTGTTATCAAACTGTGAAAAGATATAAGTTGTTATGTTAAAAAAGAGACGTTGGCATGTTTTATATTAAATATGTGGCTTGTTTCTTTGAAATAAGTTGTTAATGTAATTGAGCATTCTCAACTTAGTTTCACTGCACTAAACCTGCCAAATGATGTCGATAGTCAAGTTGCAGAACTAATGGTTAACACTTTGAATGAATCTGGGGTAGAAAACAATGTTTCATTGTCAGAGTTTAGGAAAACTAGTAAATTAATGTAATGACTACATTTAGTCATCTCCCAGTTAGTTTAAGAATAATTCACAGAAACAAATTGACTATCATCGTCTGTATGACTTAACTCATAGCAAACATGAAGGCTCTATCCGAAATCAATTTGAAACAATTATAGATTTAAATTTTTACATGTTATTACGACTCCTGAGACCCTTAAGTAATTGAGACCCTGATTATTCCGATGAAATATGGTTTAAGTTCTTTGAGGAAATAGTTACATTGACTTTGTTTAATTTACTTGCAATTTTCGTACTTTGAATATTCAGTTTGTCGTACATTTGACTGGTAGCCCCAGTATTTGTTTATTGTAAAAGACAAGACGTCACCTGATTATTCTCATGAAATATGGTGAAATGTTCAATGCTGGGAAAGTACAGTAATTGGATGATTTATTTTCGTTATTTTGATTTCTCACAGCTCGGAAGTGTCGATAGTGACTTCAGTATTTTATATGATGCAGCACAACCTTGTGATTCTGCTGAAGGAATATGGTGAAGTTTGCACCAATTAATTAATAGTAAATTTGTTTATATTTTTATTTAAAGACCAGTTAAACTCAATCACATCAATCAACATTTTTAATCGACTTACTTGAACCAGACGTATAATATAGTGAAATTTCTGGTTGATTTCATAGTTAAAACTTAGAGGATCGACTGTATTTATCATGCCAAATTACCCATACACAAATATTCATGCACAGATAGACATATTACACACGCAACATGTTTTTAAATAACTTAACCCAGTGTCAACTGAACAACTTTGTATCATACAGCTGTAGTTGTAGATTTAAAAAGGAAATACAGTCAAACCTCGCTACATGGTCTCAGTAATACAGCCACTGTCCTGTGGAAGTCCCATATTTTCTCTGCATTGGTAAAGTATAGGAAATTTGTCCTGCAAGTATGGTTTCCTCTCCATTCAGGTCACACTGACACAGTTCTGAGGGTGACCTTTGACACAGTTCTGAGGGTGACCTTAATAGTGAGGTTCCCTGTATTTCCCTTTTGGTAAAATCAAATCAAATATATTTTGACTCCACATATCTCTACAAAAATAAATTCAGGGGGGTTTACAAACTAAGACATGAAGTATGAACACATTATGTGATTGTAATATCAACATACATGTGTTACAAAAAAGAACTACATATTTTGATTATTTAGTAGACCGTAATTATAATATTAAAATGTATATATATATATATATAAAAAGAAAAGAAATTAAAAAAAAAGATTAAAGATAACTACTGGTAATTAGTTTAATTAGCGTAACGTGGTGTCTTTCAGGATCATGGAGGGTGGGGCGGACACTGGGTTCCGCCATGTCACCCCGGAGGAATACCGCCCTCGTCTCCTTCACTTCTCTGGACAGAAACGTCACATCACTGTCAAAGAGGTCAGAGGTTGCAACTGGTTCATCGTAAATGACATGATTTTATTTAACAAAATCTTTAAAAAAAATCATTTTCGAATTTCACCTGGTAGAGACTTCCGTCAGACGTATAACGTCAACTTCTTCAGTAGTGAAGGAGACAAAATTAACGTTGCAACGTAGTCGCCACTTACATTGGTGTTGAGATCGTCTTTGCTTATTCCCTTGTCCTTCACCTTGTCAATGACCAGCTCACCCATTGCATTGGTCACTCTGAAACAGTTAGGACATAAGTTCTCATAGTACACAGCATGTGTAATAAAAAGTAGGGTCAGGAGACTCCTCTATGACTATGAAAGTCGCTCTTGACTATTAAAAGTTTACTGAATCGATAGGTCAAAATAGTAAATTCTTCCAGGAAAACCTACGTAATAATAACATCTCTGATTCTGTAGTATATTTACCAATGTACACACAAAACGTGTGTGCATGTGTGTGTCCATTCGTGTGTGATGCGAGTGTCGACTTCTTCACTACTGAAGAAATCGACGTGATATGTCTGACGAAAGTTACTACCAGGTAAAAAAAAAAATTATATGTCAAATTAATCTTTTGAATTTAAAAAGAAACATCCTGAAGAATGTTCAATAATCTGATAAAATCTTTGACTGCATAGTCAAGGTGGCTGACTGACAAGATTTTGAATTGACCAAGTGCTTCATATTGGATTACCTCAAAGGTTACTTTGTAAACTAGATAATTGGTTTTTGTAAGTGGCTCCTAAAAATGTATTTACTCTTTATAAATCCCCACAATCGCATTATTTATAGTCTGAATGTACTGCTAATACCAGTTTGTAGATTAACTTGAGATTAACTCGAGACAGAAACGTTTGTAAGAAACTTATTGAAATTTGTTTTTGATTCGTTGGTGTATGTGTTGGCCACCAGGTGCCGCTGTGTCGCGCGAGGCTGAACTCCAACGATGTGTACATCCTTGACCTTGGTCTGAAGCTCTACCAGTGGAACGGCACAGACTGTAACAAGGACGAGAGGTTCAAGGTCAGTCAGAGGTCATATGGACAGGTCATAGAATATACATATATATCTACAATGCCTAGTTATTCTGAATAATAGGTAACAAAGATCAGGTAACAACAAAGCCAAATTGGCGGTTTTCACGCGATTGCAGGTAGACGAAGCAGCAGGAACATGTGTGATATTGTTCGAATATCTACTGTAATTAGTTCAACAAGTGATCCACAGATGTCACCTTTTGTAGGCAATGCAATTCCTCTCCGAGTTGAAGTCAGAGCGTGGGAATGCCGACTCAGAAACACTGGATGAGGACGGTCTGTCTAGCGCTGTAAGTATCTCATTTTAGTTTTCTTCGGTCTTGTTTAGGGAAGGTCGTATAAGTTTACACGGTCCCACAAATGGTGGTGGTTTGGTCACCATCATCTATCACAAGGGGAAATACACAGATACAATGGTGTCACCTTTAGAGACAAAATATATATTAATGCACAATGACACTATCCTGGGCAGTATGGTGAGTGGTGGTGTGGCAAGCCATTTGTGATCACTCAAAGTCACAAGTCCTCGTGACATATTGGAGGTGGGATGGTAACATAATGGTGGGGTTGGATGGTGACATATGGGTGGGGTTGGATGGTGACATAATGGTGGGGTTGGATGGTGACATATGGGTGGGGTTGGATGGTGACATATTGGTGGGGTTGGATGGAGACATATTGGTGGGGTTGGGTGGTGACATATTGGTGGGGTTGGATGGTGACATATTGGTGGGGTTGGATGGTGACATATTGGTGGGGTTGGATGGAGACATATGGGTGGGGTTGGATGGTGACATAATGGTGGGGTTGGATGGTGACATATGGGTGGGGTTGGATGGAGACATATGGGTGGGGTTGGATGGAGACATATGGGTGGGGTTGGGTGGTGACATATTGGTGGGGTTGGATGGTGACATATTGGTGGGGTTGGATGGTGACATAATGGTGGGGTTGGATGGTGACATAATGGTGGGGTTGGATGGTGACATATGGGTGGGGTTGGATGGAGACATATGGGTGGGGTTGGGTGGTGACATATTGGTGGGGTTGGATGGTGACATATTGGTGGGGTTGGGTGGTGACATTGGTGGGGTTGGATGGTGACATATTGGTGGTGTTGGGTGGTGACATATTGGTGGGGTTGGATGGTGACATATTGGTGGGGTTGGGTGGTGACATATTGGTGGGGTTGGATGGTGACATATTGGTGAGGTTGGGTGGTGACATATTGGTGGGGTTGGGTGGTGACATGATGGTGGGGTTGGATGGTGACATGTTGGTGGGGTTGGATGGTGACATATTGGTGGGGTTGGATGGTGACATAATGGTGGGGTTGGATGGTGACATATTGGTGGGGTTGGATGGTGACATATTGGTGGGGTTGGATGGTGACATATTGGTGGGGTTGGATGGTGACATATTGGTGGGGTTGGATGGTGACATAATGGTGGGGTTGGATGGTGACATATTGGTAGGGTTGGATGGTGACATATTGGTGGGGTTGGATGGTGACATATTGGTGGGGTTGGATGGTGACATATTGGTGGCGTATGGTGACATATTGGTGGAGTTGTATGGTGACATATTGGTGGAGTTGTATGGTGACATATTGATGGAGTTGTATGGTGACATATTGGTGGGATTGGATGTTGACATATTGGTGGGATTGGATGGTGACATATTGGTGGAGTTGGATGGTGGTTTGAACCAGTATGAAATGCTGTATGTTTTTGACTTGGCTTGAACTTATATAAAACATCCTCTTAGTATCTCCAAATCACTAAACGTCATTTTGGAATTGATTTTTTTGCAGACAACCAAACAGCAGACAACCAAATGAACACAATTAATTTGAATGACATTGTCTCAACAGTAAAGAATTTTTAAATCATATCTGATTAAAGATAACTGTGTGCACATATTTTCATGTACAAACAACTGTTAAAACTAATTGGAATTTAATTCTTCCTTGGGAATTTTAAGTTTGAATTGGAATTGATAATTTTGAATTGATTTTTTGCATGGTGGAATTGGAATTGATTTTTTTGGAATTGGTAAATTGGAATTGGCAATGCAGAATTTACTGTCATGGACTGTAGACATTGTTCGCACCAGAATCTTGGTTGTACTTGCAAGGCTCTGATGGCATAAACATAAGTTAAAAGTGGCTGTTTGTCTGTAGCATGCAAGGCTCTGATGGCATAAACATAAGTTAAAAGTGGCTGTTTGTCTGTAGCATGCAAGGCTCTGATGGCATAAACATCAGTTAAAAGTGGCTGTTTGTCTGTAGCATGCAAGGCTCTGATGGCATAAACATCAGTTAAAAGTGGCTGTTTGTCTGTAGCATGCAAGGCTCTGATGGCATAAACATCAGTTAAAAGTGGCTGTTTGTCTGTAGCATGCAAGGCTCTGATGGCATAAACATAAGTTAAAAGTGGCTGTTTGTCTGTAGCATGCAAGGCTCTGATGGCATAAACATCAGTTAAAAGTGGCTGTTTGTCTGTAGCATGCAAGGCTCTGATGGCATAAACATAAGTTAAAAGTGGCTGTTTGTCTGTAGCATGCAAGGCTCTGATGGCATAAACATCAGTTAAAAGTGGCTGTTTGTCTGTAGCATGCAAGGCTCTGATGGCATAAACATAAGTTAAAAGTGGCTGTTTGTCTGTAGCATGCAAGGCTCTGATGGCATAAACATAAGTTAAAAGTGGCTGTTTGTCTGTAGCATGCAAGGCTCTGATGGCATAAACATAAGTTAAAAGTGGCTGTTTGTCTGTAGCATGCAAGGCTCTGATGGCATAAACATCAGTTAAAAGTGGCTGTTTGTCTGTAGCATGCAAGGCTCTGATGGCATAAACATAAGGTAAAAGTGACTGTTTGTCTGTAGCATGCAAGGCTCTGATGGCATAAACATAAGTTAAAAGTGGCTGTTTGTTTGTAGCATGCATTCTATGAAGCTCTGACAGGAGAAGACGAGGAGGACGACGACGTCCCAGACGAGGGAGGCATCAAAGAACTCTACAAGTGAGGCACCTGACAGAGCTTACCATAGTCGGGGGATGACGCGGTTATTTATACACACATACATATGTATGCATGCACGGACACAAACGCACGCATGTACACACACACAATCACACATAATTGTTTTTGTGCAACAACACAATCACAGATGCTGTTATTCCGTTGAGGTTTTCTGGAAGAATTTTTTATTTTTACCCATTGTTTCAGTACAATCCTACTTTGTTTTGTAAGGTGGCTTATCGAGACCATCTTTCATACTCTTAGAGGAGTCTCCTTTTTATTTGTTATTACATATACCATGCACTATTTATGATTACAATATCACATGAATATTCTTTGAAATGTCTGGATCATATAAGCCTATTAAAACTGTTGAGAGGACGGGAACGTAAACTGTCTGGGTATTTTAATTCATGGCTTGGTTCATTCACTGATAATCGTCACATTTGTTATAACAATGTGCAGCGTACTTGCAAACAGATTGTTTTGCGTATATAATTGTTTACCTTGGCAGAAGTCAGAATTGTGGTCCTTGATCAGAAGTTACAGTTCAGTACATTGATGGTGAGTCATGTTTCAGAGTGACCGATGCATCGGGTGAGCTCGTCATTGACAAGGTGAAGGACGATGAACTAAGCAAAGACGATCTCGACAGCAATGTAAGTGGTGACTACTACAGAGTTTATTTGACCTCACCAACATTTTCCTAACAAACATTACAGCACCTCTATTGTATGGAAGTGCTGGCTGACAACAACATTTACCTCTATTATATGGAGGTGCCCGGCTGACACCAACATTTACCTCTATTATATGGAGGTGCTGGCTGACAACAACATTTACCTCTATTATATGGAGGTGCCGGTTGACACCAACATTTACCTCTATTATACGGAGGTGCTGGCTGACAACAACGTTTACAGCTATAATATGGAGGTGCCGGCTGACACCAACATTTACCTCTATTAAATGGAGGTGCCGGCTGACAACAACATTTATCTCTATTATATGGAGGTGCTGGTTGACAACAACATTTATATACATGTGATGTATACATAATATGTTGCCAATAAACATATTGATCCATGTTAGGACGGTTGGCACTGTTTCATTCGTGCTAGGCATGCATGGTGAAACTTGTTAGTTTCACTTAAAACAGATCAGTTGTACACTTAGCCCAAGCACTGAACCTTACATGGAGACTCTTCCTCTACCCAGAATTAGCCAGCATCGTAATTGTAACAGGACGTCTGCTGTATTGAATGTGTGAAAATGGGAAATCATTGAACTTCAAAGGATATTGCTGTTAACTCAGCCCGACTCTGCAATGTTGCCTATTAAGCATATTTTGAAACCGGGTGTTTTGTTTATAATTTGAACATTCTCCCGGATCGTATCTTTCAAATTGCGAATGTTGTTACAGACTAACTAAATACAATTTAGCAGGCAATATATGTTCAACATATTTATTATAGTCTTAAGAACATTATTATTAATTAATAGAAGAAAAACTAGGAAAAGACTGCCTCCTTTTAACAAAACAAGAGTTGAATGTTAATTTGTGCCCAGTCGGGCATGTGAGTGGTGCTGAAAAGTTCTTCTGTGTATACAACAGGGGTAAATAGTGGCAGAAAGATTAAAAAAAGATGTAAATTGACAGTTTTGTGTGCATTGTTTGTGTTTTCTCTGTTCAGGATGTGTTCATCATAGACGTGGGCAACCAGTGCTTCGTGTGGGTTGGCAGTGGGGCCTCGCCCTCCGAGAAGAAGAACGGACTCGGATATGCACACGTAAGTCTTTAAAGTATTTCATTTCTATGTTTCTCCTTTCGATTTGTATTTTATATTTAGTAAAATGATTTCATTACAAATACAGATATCGCTTTGCTGCAATAACAGAAACCTAATCAGTGTTAAAACATTGTTAATGTAAGTGTATTTTGAGATCGAACAATAGCGTTATTATAACTGAGTGGGATTATGATTTCATGAGTTACAATAAATTGCTTTGATAATTATGATATTACGACATGTAACCTTTACTGGAAAATTGTGTCGTTCATTATTAAGTTGCCTTAGCTTTGAAAACATGAAAGGAAGTGTATTCTCCCGTGCATTTGATGAACATCCTGTTGGCATATTCGCCAGCTGGCAGTTATAAATTTGTTATATTATGTTATGATGTAAATAATGAACAGTTTTCCATGTGAATGCAAGTTGCTTAAAGCGTCCCCATTGATCAGCATTCCTCATGACTTTGGAACACTCGCAGAAAATATGCGTAACATTACGAGCAATCGATTTATGTTTGTCTAATGTACAGAAAAAACCATAAAACCAGTCATGATCCTCAGCGAACGGGGAATTTTAAAAACAAAGGGTCATAGATTTGTTTCTTAAAATTTTGCATCCGGGATGCAAACCATCTAGGAAGAAAATGTGAACCATAATACATTACATACATACATACATACATACATACATACATACATACATACATACACAGTCTTCCGAAGAGTCAGATTAATCCCTGAAAAGTTTGGCACCAAAGATGCAAGCCATTTAGGAACATACCCCTTCCCCCCCCCCCCCCCCCCCACACACACACATATCTACATACACTTACGCTAGCTTGATTATAGTTAGATGCTTTTTTGGGTAGGGTCTGTTATTGAATAAAGATTACTTGGTTTGTTCGACAGAACCATCTGATGAAGACGTCGCATCAGCTCGTGCCTATTGTGGTTGTCAAGGAGGGGCAACGCAATGCTGACTTCGAGACCGCCATGGCTGCTTAAGCTCTCCATCGTACCAGCGGTTGATGGCCGTCACACGCTTTGCATGTTCAGATCACTTCTATTTTACACATTGCTCCCGAATCTATCCATGCTAACTGCATCTCTGTGATCCGATTCATGACGAAATAGTTATACATGTAGCGTAGTTCCCGAATGAGTTGGTAGACATTTGTAGAGGACCTGATACATTACACTGGTTACCGATTTTGCACAATAAAGACATATATTTTATATGTAGTCATTACATTATGCATTTAGATTCTATACACTGTGGATGTCTTGAGAGAGATTCTATTCATTTCGATGGCATTTATATGTAGATTGTTCACCACTGTCATGTTCGTTTAATCGTGTAAGCAATTACATAGTTGCATAAGTCATGCTAGCAATCTCAGTAAGAGTAATATTCTTGAGTTATACTTGCTACAACTTACTATGTTATATCAGTTTTGTATTTAAAAGCATATACAATGTCTTGTAGAAATTGTTCTCTGTTCTAGAAAATATCGTCTTTTTGCAGTTAATGAGCACCGGTTTTGTGGTGGCAGATAAGATATGGCAAGATATTGTTTATATTTGCCTTTTGTGGGTAAACATAATGGTGGTTTTGAGAGGGTACATAGTTACACTTGTTGCGATGACTTATACAAAGAATCTCACTCAGCAGTTCATATAGATAGAAAATATATTTGTCAGATGTGTCTGCATTTTCAACTGCCATTCTATATCGTAGTTTTGTAGTAGAAATATATGCAAATAAATGCTACCTGTTTAAAAATGCTTTGTTATTATTATTTTTATTGTATTTTGTTATTATATATTTTAGTTGGACTACTAACTTACAGGAACATTATTTTGGTCAGTAATTGATTATACATGAAAGTCTGCATAAAGGACACATAAATAGTTATGAACAAAGAAGTTAAATGCAGCAATTTTTTGTTTTTTTATTTATGTGAAACACATTTGCTCAAACTTGTCTCAATAAAATGGCTGTAATTAACAAGTCCATATCAATAATTAGCGTTATTAATATGTTGACACTGGGTGACGCCAAAAGCATCGTTTGCTTCCGCATTCGCACCTTCACGGTACATACATGAGGTGGCGCCACCGTTTGTCACTACAACGTTTTGAATAACTTCTAAATTGGACTTGCATTGAAACAGTCACACGACAAATTGATATTTGACAGTGTGTACAGTATATATATGTCATGCTGTCTTTAAAAGCGCTTACAACATTTCAACTGTGCACTTGAGTAATCAACATTATTGTGTTTCTGGTCAGTTTCCACACATACACTCCATAATTCCATGCAACTGAACTTAATATATAATACAAATATTATGAGTAACCCCTCTAGCAAATTAGATCAAACTAATATATTGCGTCAAAAAATCTGTGGCACCACTTGCCGGTATTTTTAGTTTTATTAACTTTATTTAGTCAAAATTTGTGTAAACCTGGACGTGGACAGCCACCAGTCACAGCGAATTAAAGTAGTCGGGCGAATATCGACAAAGGGGTGGTCTCATTGATTAAATATGTCCAACAAATGTAAAGTGGTTCGTACTGGAAACAATCACCCTACCCTACATTGTGTGGAACTTGAGAGTCTTATGCAAATTGGCTCCCAAAACTACTGCCAATACCCAACGGACTCACGTAATGTGACATGGTTGCCAAGATTCCTCCATGTTGTCCAATTCCGAGGTCCACATTAGCGGCATATGCATTAATTTCCACTCGATAGGTGGCGCCACTGTAGCGATTTGTTTTCCTCGCCACGTGCGTTAATGACTAAACCACCACGCACCCGTTGTGATATGCGTTTTTGGAGACTTTGTGAACGTAGTATATGCGACCACCTCTAATGGAGAACTGGGCGCTTGCTATTATGGAATATGACGTAAAAATAAAATAAAGCTACGAGTGACTCCACACCCCCAAATACTGAGTTGATTCCCAAAAGGTAAGATTATGCTATTACGTATGCAATAATACGAAATATCGCCTATTGTTTTGCCCGCCATGGGCTGCACTTGACTACCGCCGAAGTAACAGATGGAAGGATATTTTTAGCCAGTCTGTAATATTCGTAAATCCACACCCTCGTTAGCAGTGCCGTTATTTCCTGAATTGTCGTCGCCTGAACACAGCGATACACTCCTTGAATAGCCAAGATTTATTTTGTTGTCAAGGTTGGTTTAGAAAAAAGCACCGCTCGTTCAAGGTCCGTGCATTTGTATGGAACGCATTGGTAGCGACGACGATTACAGTTCGAGATCTGAATTGTGATACTTTCTTCACATAAGTAACTGTGCAAAGTCTTCACGGCGTTCGACGGTTTAGCCGGTGTCACGTAGCAAACGATTCGTCACGCTACACGGCGCAAATAGAACTGACCGTCACGCGAACGAAAGGGGTGTGGGAAATAAACTGGCAGACACGGTCGGCTTGACACGAAATTCCACCAACAATAAACACCGGCCGACGGTCTTTGTGGGTCATTCTGACGTGCTCAGTAGTCGTGTCCACCGGCTAGTGTCAACCAGTGTGTGGTGTCGCGTAGCCGTGCTGTCTACTTGGCTTCTCTTGACATTTGCCATAGGATTTACGTTCAGGTAAGCCGTGTGGTTGTTTGCGTATTGTTTCTGAAGCGTGACCATAGCTTGGTTATTGCGGGCTATTATACAGAGCAACTTGTTTGTTGGTGATTTCTGTCCATTCATTGACCACCACCACACTAGCATTCAGTGTCCACCCTACAGCGGCCGGTGAGGGTGAATATCGAAGGTGTGGTTGGGTTGTTTGCTTGGCTCAAAGGCCGGTGTAGCGGTGATATCCAACGACATCCGGCGATATTTTAATTTAACTCCCTGTAAACATGCACCCCTGATTCTATTATTACAGATATACTGGTATCTAAATAAATATGATTTGATTACAGGGGCATATGCCCATGCTGTGGTGCCTCAAGCAGATCCAATAAATTGCTATAATACTGCACAAATCTCAACTGAAATTACACAGTTCCTGTGCATTCCAACATTAAATTAGACGCCTACACTTTAGGTAGACGCGTAAATATGGCCCCGAATCAAAATGCGAAGTTGTGAGCTGCAAACCACACCTCTTGAGTAGTCGTAAATAGGGTATATCGCCTTCAAATGACGCTGGCGGTATCATGTTGCAAATTTACTGTTGCTTATACACATGCAGTCGAGCGACTCCGGCGAGGCGTGCAATGTTACAATACAGGTGTGAAAGTGATAACGTGTAACGTAAGTCTAGAGACTCACGAGTGGACAGAAATGGTTATCTGTTCGTTGTTCGTCCGACCTGATTAAAGCGGCGCAATCGACTGGAGAGTGCACAAACGGCCTTCAAGCTAACACTTAAAATGTGCAATAAAGTAGAGACATCACACATAACCTACGTGACGTACAGGGCAATTGGCCCAATAGCGTCATCGTGGACCCCAGTATAAAGCCCAGTACGTTAACGCCATCCAAACAACGTCACGCTTCAGCGATTTGCGAATATCCATGAGTACCAAATATGGCCGAATTGTCTTTCGATCACAGTCGGAACACGTGACGTAGCAACACAGTACGTGGCTGGTGTTATATTTGTTGGTGGTGCAACACTTTCTGGTTTGACTAGTGGAGAAACGTAGACGACAATTTGCAAACACATTGCAAACGATGTACCGCCAGGTATCAGTTTTCACATACTTAGTATATGACACATATGTGTGTAGTTGTGTATTTGATACGATCTGCACATCTTAATTGCTTTTGAGACGAGTTACTATGCATGTAATCAATATGTATTTATCACTTGCGCTGCACATCTCATTGTCACTGGTGTCAGTTGCCTTAACTGGTGAACCCATACTAGTTCATCCAGAAACGTGCGACAAGATAACTTGTTTTAGTCAATTACTATTACTTCGGAAATGCAGAAACTTCAAAATAATCGTTTTACTTGGTTCAGCAAACGATGACAGATAAAATGCTTTGATCTGACAGCATACACGCACCCACACGCACACACGCACACACGCACACACGCACACACGCACACACGCACACACGCACACACGCACACACGCACACACATACAAGCATGCACACACACTCACGTACCCACGCACATACACATACGCACGTGGGCGTGTGATATATAATCCATATAACGTCTGTGCTATACATGCGAAGGGGGTTGTTTACAATGGAATCATCACTATTGCACTCAACAGCCCTACGGCGTGATCGTATCGCGTGGGACTGGCCAAACACTATCGACTGGAAGGAGACCGTCATGGTTGCGTCTGCCTTTCTGGTAGCCGAACATTCAACGAGTGCGAGCATTCAACGTGTTAACATTGTCGAGGCATAATCCCTCGGCGTGGCGACTCTGTCGGTTACAGTAGAACCTTGTATTCACGACGAGCCATGTGCCCATGTCGAACGGCTGGTGCTTGTGTGTCCTGCCTCAACCCGCCGATGCTAATTCAGGTCAAAGAGCGAGAATACAGCGTTGTTGCCATCCGTGGACATTTTAGTGCTTCTGCTCGATGCAATTGTCCTTAAACGTTCATAAGTCACTAAGCATCAATCAGTGACCGGTGAGACATTTTAGTCACACATTCACACGAACGAACGAACGAACGGACCGACCGACCGACCGACCGACCGACCGACCAACAAACGATTATACAAACAAACGAACGAACAAACGAGCGAACGAACACGAACCAACCAACCAACCAACCAATAAACGATCAAACAAACGAGCAAACGAACGAGCGAAAGAAGGAAAGAACGAACGAACACAAGCATGCATCAACAACATTTAACATGCGCAGTTTGTTATTTGTTAAATATGCCCCTATAGATCTCGTGTTGATTATGACAACTGAACACCTCTTTTTGTAATTAACCTCTGTAGCGTTTACATTCAGTCTTATTCAAACACTTCCTTGCGGGGTACGAACTACCAGACGGGGTACGAACTACCAGACGGGGTACGAACTACCAGTCGGGGTACGAACTACCAGAAGAGGACACTTATTATGGTACCCTAAACGTTGTGTCGCGTTGGAGCTGAATTCATGTCGACACTGTGAAAAGCTATGGTAAATACTCACCTAAACATACTGTCTGTAAATCGCACGTTCCCATCACATTCAGCTGCAACTATTAAACAATATGAACACTGTATGACAACTATTTGCTTCTGTTGCATCGTCTGCCGCCAGGTGCCGCTAGGACACAGTTCCCTGCTCAAGATGCCCGTGGCGACATCTAACGACGGTGTTTGGGTGAAGAGTGACGTGAGGCTATTCGGTTCTGACCTGCAAGATACAATCAGTGGTGCGTGTAGTGGTTACCATTGATAAATATAATTTTTTTAAAGAAAAACTCACACACACACACACACACATATGTACATCAGACGGCAAAATATAAACTTCAGACTGCAATACATTTAGGCCTACATCAAACAGGAACACAGTGCTTGTACACCAGGCAACAACAACAACAACACGTGTACATTATAGTATAACACATATATACCAGACAACAACACATTACCATTAGATTGCAACACATATACACCAGCATATGTACGTCTCTCACAAGAAACACGTTATGCAACTTCCTACTATCTTCTAGCGTGTGCATTGTCTCTCTCAGAGGCGGAGGACGGCTACCCTGACCAGTGGCAGCACCTCAACGCCCGCGAGGTCGGGGTGCGCATCTGGAGACTTCTGGTAGGTCACTTTATCACATGTGGGTGGTCATACCAACGATTTGACCTTGTGTGTGTCTGTGTGCGTGTGCGTGTGTGTGTGCGTGTGCGTATGTGTGTGTGTGTGTGTGTGTGTGTGTGTGTGTGTGTGTGTGTGTGTGTGTGTGTGTGTGTGTGCGTGTGTGTGTGGGTGTTGCACGTGTGCGCAAGCGTGCGTATGTATATGTTGGCGTAGCTAGTAGGTATACTAGTATAGGTATGGCATTAGAATACATACATTCACAAAGATGACTGCCTTGTGCCCTGATAGAAGCACCGTGCCGTGCACTGGCCGCGGGAGTTATACGGACATTTCTTCACCGAAGATGTCTTCATCATCCTCCAAGTACGTACCTCCACGGTTGTTGACGGGTCAGTGTTGCCCTGGTGTAGTGTACGTCTTGCTATTGACACACCGAGACACTGCGCTTGTTACACTTGTGTCACAGTTCTGAAAAAGTTACTTGTATTCATGGAAGAAACAGACCAGAACGTTTTGTACAATGACAACATGTGATACATGTACATGTACATGCACCGAGTTCACTGAAACTGTTCATCCGATTGTCTAGAAATATTTATGGTGATGTTCTTCTGAGTCAGTGCGTAAGAACCCAGTTTTGATGTCGACAGGTTGCCTTATTACAATGTCAAACAGCTGAGCTGTACAGTTGACTATTTTTTGGAAAAAATTCCATTCAAACAGGTGATCTGTGGTAGTCAAATAATTTGTCAAGGCCAGAACAGAAAGGCTGCTATATTAATGTAACACTGGTAATTAGAATTCTCCGTAACTTTCTTTAGCCTAAAGTCGGCAATCCATAAAACAAAAATATAATATTTACGTATATGCATCAACATGTAGGGGAGACCGGGGATGGTTGTCATACATTTTAATTTTTTAATTTTTTTATTTGTTATAGCAGATCCCTAAGTTTTGTTGTCTTGTGACAACCTGCCCCAGCTGTCTTGTGACAACCAGCCCCAGTTGTCTTGTGACAACCAACCCCAACTGTCCTGTGAAAACCAACCCCAGCTGTCTTGTGACAACCTGCCCCAGCTGTCTCGTGACCAACCCTAGCTGTCTTGTGACAACCTGCCCCAGCTGTCTTATGACAACCAACCCCAGCTGTCTTGTGACAACCTGCCCCAGCTGTCTTGTGACAACCAACCCCAACTGTCCTGTGACAACCAACCCCAGCTGTCTTGTGACAACCTGCCCCAGCTGTCTTGTGACAACCATCCCCAACTGTCTTGTGACAACCAACCCCAACTGTCCTGTGACAACCAATCCCAGCTCTCTTGTGACAACTTGCCCCAGCTGTCTTGTGACAACCAACCCCAGCTGTCTTGTGACAAACTGCCCCAGCTGTCTTGTGACAACCAACCCCAGCTGTCTTGTGACAACCTGCCCCAGCTGTCTTGTGACAACCAACACCAGCTGTCTTGTGACAACCAACCCCAGCTGTCTTGTGACAACCAACCCCAACTGTCCTGTGAAAACCAACCCCAGCTGTCTTGTGACAACCTGCCCCAGCTGTCTTGTGACAACCAACCCCAGCTGTCTTGTGACAACCAATCCCAACTGTCTTGTGACAACCAACCCCAGCTGTCTTTGACAACCAACCCCAACTGTCTTGTGACAACCAACCCCAGCTGTCTTTGAAAACCAACCCCAACTGTTTTCTGACAACCAACCCCAGCTGTCTTTGACAACCCGCCCCTCCATCAAGATTTGGCATAACATATGATTCTTGATATGGCATTGATGTGCGAATGAGTTTGCTGTAATACATTTGAGAGTTCACAATCGGTCCTAGTAAAACTAAATACTACTCGGTGCAACCTCGTATATAGTAACATAACAAGATTTTACTACTAACCTGAAAAAAAAACGAAAACATGTCGCCAACGCGTCAATATTGAATCGCGGAACAAAAAATTACGAATGGTGGGTCATGTCTACTAAACGGTCACTACAGTGTCAATTCTGGATGCTCTCGCCATCTATAGGAAACGCCAGAGGCATTGAGACAACCAACCCGTGTGACAACCAACCCCGGGCTCCCCTATAAAACTTCGATATGTACGATGCAGTCGTAGGTGTCCCAGAATATGCATGTCGGCGAACGGAATCTTTAGTCAAGCCGTTGTCAATGGCCGAGGGTGATATCAATTGGCCCCGTCTTTTGCAGACGACCGCGCCGAAAGGAGTCCCGACCTGGAATATACATGTGTGGATAGGACAGGCGGCGTCAGAGGTAGGCACAGATCAAAGTTTTAATTATATCCAACTGAAAACCCGAGATGGAAAGTGACTGAGGAAACCCGAGGTGGAAAGTGGCTGAGTAAGCCCGAGATGGAAAGTGGCTGAGGAAGCCACAGTTTTTTTTATCGATATTTCAAAGATTATCTACGTTATCTATGCGTAATCCGCACGTATTTGATGTTAATCAATTTGTTAACGTAGACATCCTGCTAGCATTTTCACAATCAGTAAATAAACCGTTCCATTTGCTAATATGTTCCTGTGATAATGAATACGATTTAATGTCCAACTTACGCCGTCTATTTACCACTGCCACGTCGTGTTTTCTAGTTCTTATATACGTTCCAATGCCTAACACAAAGCAGTGAACAATAGCATCACATGTCTGAATTCTAAATAATGATTTCAACACGAAACATGAGTGGGGATTATTGATGTATCAATCTAATAACTAATTACTAACAACAACAACAACAGTAAAGGAATCGATTAGTTCGAAGGCAAACAGTGTATATGCAATTCAGTTGCAACAGTGTCAAATTGATTTACCGTTGATGAAGTTACGATATAACTTACTTTAGAAAAATATGACCAACGTGTTAATGATCAGCTTACGCAGTAATTAAAGAATACAATAAGTAGTCACTGTAGTAACCGGTACATATAATTACCATATGATTGTCGACCGAAGGCGGATTACGGCGCGGGGCTGTACAAGGCGGGGGAGCTGGACGAACGGATGGGATACGAGGCAGTCGTTCACAGAGAGATCGAGGGTCACGAGTCCAGTCTCTTCAAGAACTACTTCAAACCGATCACGTACGTACGATAACAAATGCGCCTCATAATCTCCGACCAAAACCAGCAGCTGTAGTACGGAAGACCACCCAGCACGGAGGCTGGGCGGTTTAATCGATACATTGCTTCTTGTGTAGACTATATGCACGGTTGTGCCATGGTTGGATATGTTGGATACAAACAGCTAACTGCGCCCTTCGTCCACAACATAAATTTACTAGCAATATAATAATATTCTTCCAGAGAAAAAATTCAGTAACATATTTTATCTTACAATTAGTTTGCTAAGACCATTATGGCAATACTAAATGTTTCTTGTTCTGACCATTTTGAGAGCATATATTTACTGGGTAGTTATCACTAGAAAATGTGTGTTTACTGACAAAACGCTACTCGGTACTTGCAGATATTGGAAGCAGAGTTCTCGCGAAAGTTTCTGGTCCATACAACATACGCCGATGACGTCATACACAGCAAGACTGCTGCGGTTCTATCGACCGGATGCTGCCTCTGACCGCTATGTCGCCAAAGAGGTGCTCACAATTTAGTCTTCGTAACATCACGTTCATGTACACATGTACATCGCGACCTTCCCTTGTGGGTCCACTCGAACACAATCCAAGTGTTTTTACATTGCTGCATCATCTAATAAGAACTATTTTAGTTAGTTCCTGTTATAAAATTTATTAAACCGGAAGTCGTTATTACATCTACGTTTGACAGATCGTTTAAGAACTAGGCATCAAGTCCACGGAAAATCCTTGATAAATGTCGTTTATTAACGTACCAGGCAATAACTCTTGTGTGTGTTTTTTATCAGGGAAGTAAAGTTGGTCTTACTTGACAAAACGAACATCATGTAGCACTAGTTTCACAACCGGTGGCACAGTTAATGCGTCACATTTCTGTTGACACTCTAGTGACGTCATTGCTGGTTGCAGGTGGACGCTGACCACAGAATACTTGACCCATCCTACATATTCTTTCTGGACCTTGGACGATCCATCATTCAGCGAAACGGCGCTCTCGCCACCAAGCGGGACATCCTTCAGGTACAGCCTCCCGGGGAAAAACCAGGGCGGTGTATGCTCTTGGTGAAGCACGCACACATGCGCGCACGCACGCACGCACGCACGCACGCACGCACGCGCGCGCGCACACATACTGTATCTTTATCTACTCTGTGTGTCTTCTCCTATCCAGGGGCTGCGCTACGTACAAGCTTTGAAGGCAGACAGACAGTCGAAGCCAAGCGTAGAAGTGTTGACGGAGAGCGACGGGCATGACGGGTCTGTAAGTACCGCTCCGGCCCGGCCGGCTCTCCTCACTCCTCACTCCTCACGACACGACCACCACTACCTGCCTCTCATCGGACCCACCACACCTCGTGACATGATGACCTCACCAAACTCAACAATACACACCGTTACAATCTATCACCCCGACCGTCGCATTCACGTAAACAACATCACTCGTCCCGTGCCTCCTATGCTGAATCATACTCCCATATCCTTCGATCTAACTCCCTCGACTATCGCCTCAGTCCGCCACGTTCCACCCATCACACCCATAATGGGTGGGGTGGGGTTTTCGAAGCTCACTCCAACTGCACCCCTTGAGGCTTGACGTCACTTATTACAGCTGTTGAAACTTGACGTATGTACGAGGATTAAAAGATAAAACACTTTCACTTAATGTCTGTTACTGGTTTACATTCTGAAAGAAAGTCAACGTAACGGTAGGCCTACATACGTACATTAATCGTCCCTGTTTATTTGTTGGCAGCACCGGTTCTACACGTATCTCACGCGCAGATCCACGATAATGGCGAATGACGTGGACTATCACGTGACAGAGAATAACTTGAATGATGCGAATGACGTCACCGACAGCGAACCGAAGCTAGTCCGGTTAGTTTGTGCCACACGAGAAATACGCTAAATAAAATTCCACACCTGTCAACACAGCAATAAGAAAGCTGGGCCATTTTAACAATAATTATTATTCTATCCTACCGTTTTGATGTGATCGTCAGATGACGTCATGGAATACGACACAAAAGGCAGTGATGATGTGACGTTGGTCATATGGACTTACTCGAACCGGAGTTCCGACTGAGGAAGTACTTTTAATACAAAAGATGAGAAGGCAGTGTAAAGGTCGATTTTTGAAAAGCGGGGATGAATTAAAAGAAGGGTGCAATTAATTATTGGAAGAAGGCAGAACTGTTCTTTCCAACATCGATCGACTTCTCTGGCGACAATTCAGTCGCGTTGCAATGATTACGCAAATACTGCCTATGCGTTTAAATTATAACCACCACCATCTATGACCAGCTACTGATATACAGCTAAGTGGAATTAGGCAACGTCGGCTGAACGAAATCCTAAAGAAGAAGAGTCCGATGTTCTGACCCTAAACATTACCGCGCTCCAATTATTTAATCAACTGAAATATAATTGGTAATAATTTGTTATGTTTCTTTCCTTTGTTTGCAGCGTGACCACCGAAGGCACTAGAAACCACTTCGCCGAGGAGAAAAGTGGACAAATAACGATGGCTCATTTTGAACAACACGTAAGTTACATGTAGACAGTCGCAACAGCCTGTCTGCTTCATCTAGACTCCGTGATGTGGCGCCACCATATGCTGCACACGCGAGCACCCATTCCCAAATAAAATGACACCACGTTGTGATGAAAATGACTGGTTTCCCCGAATCCCGGTAACCAATGTTTTACACGAAACATTCGAAAGAACTTTTAATCTCGATTCCGTTTACACAATTCCCACAATAAATATAACGGATTTGCAAATGGTAACTAACGTTTAGATCACTTGTTCAAATCCAGTAACATCACATTTTTCTCTACAGTTTTTATGTTAGTGTGCCTTGTATTTTTGTGTGAAACTGTTGGAAATGATCTCTTTGCTGTCTATCATGTCCGATGATTACATCCTTGTGATTTGGGCTTTTCGGAGAGTTCTGTCTTATCTCTCCCCCAAAAAACCTCCGCCGCAGAAGACGGTATAGAAGCACCTGGAGACGATTTGGAAGCACACCGAAGGCCGTGCCGACGATCATTATCGCGCTGATGTTTTTGTGTTAACCTTTCTTCAATATAAATCCCTGATTGGTGGCTCGGTCCTGTGGATTCCCATGTGCTAACCGGGATGTGTGTTGCTTTGAGTAACACATACTTGTATCAAAACACCTTTGGAAACTAACTATAAAAATTATCAAAAATACTTTTTATACAGAACTACTGTAATGACGATATATATTTGGACACATAAATAAAAATAATAGGTTTCCGAAAATATACAGCACATAAAATAATAATTTTTGTAGATTTTTTGGTGGCCGAAAACATATAGTGTCATTACCCTACACCCACACGTGGACCAGCGCACCAAGGGGCAGTTATCCCCACTGAAGCTGACTCCCCCACCATGCAGCAACACACTATGGCACTCAAACACCATAAACTCGTTTCCGCTGACCATTTAATTTCGTTGCGACCGTTAAGCCTTAGTGGCTCTCATCGCCCACTATTTCCATATTTTTCTAATAGATGACAAAGCATGTTCCGCAAACGCGTAAGTAAATATATGTAAATAATTACGTTTGTGTGTTTTCAATAAAAGATCAGTTGGCAAATCAATGGTCCAGGGAATGAACGTAGAAAGAGGAAAGTGGGCCTCGGCGCCTGGGAGGAGATACAACCATGCTGCCTACAACGGTAGAGTATTAATATAAACATTAACCATAAACTCCTTCAAGGTGGTCCATTGTCACGGTGCCGTTGCCTCAAGATAATTACTATCATGCCACATAATCTCGATATCAATACGCTGACTTTGAAGTAAGTTGTAATGTAAGTTCATCCCCTCCCAGGTGCCGAGATCCACCCGCCTCTTTCTATATCAATACGCTGACCTTTGAAGCAATGTAAGTTCATCCCCTCCCAGGCACCGGGATCCACCCGCCTCTTTCTATATCAATACGCTGACCTTTGAAGCAATGTAAGTTCATCCCCTCCCAGGTGCCGAGATCCACCCGCCTCTTTCTATATCAATACGCTGACCTTTGAAGCAATGTAAGTTCATCCCCTCCCAGGCGCCGAGATCCACCCGCCTCTTTCTATATCAATACGCTGACCTTTGAAGCAAAGTAAGTTCATCCCCTCCCAGGCACCGGGATCCACCCGCCTCTTTCTATATCAATACGCTGACCTTTGAAGCAATGTAAGTTCATCCCCTCCCAGGTGCCGAGATCCACCCGCCTCTTTATATATCAATACGCTGACCTTTGAAGCAATGTAAGTTCATCCCCTCCCAGGTGCCGAGATCCACCCGCCTCTTTCTATATCAATACGCTGACCTTTGAAGCAATGTAAGTTCATCCCCTCCCAGGTGCCGAGATCCACCCGCCTCTTTCTATATCAATACGCTGACCTTTGAAGCAATGTAAGTTCATCCCCTCCCAGGCGCCGAGATCCACCCGCCTCTTTCTATATCAATACGCTGACCTTTGAAGCAAAGTAAGTTCATCCCCTCCCAGGCACCGGGATCCACCCGCCTCTTTCTATATCAATACGCTGACCTTTGAAGCAATGTAAGTTCATCCCCTCCCAGGTGCCGAGATCCACCCGCCTCTTTATATATCAATACGCTGACCTTTGAAGCAATGTAAGTTCATCCCCTCCCAGGCGCCGAGATCCACCCGCCTCTTTCTATATCAATACGCTGACCTTTGAAGCAAAGTAAGTTCATCCCCTCCCAGGCACCGGGATCCACCCGCCTCTTTCTATATCAATACGCTGACCTTTGAAGCAATGTAAGTTCATCCCCTCCCAGGTGCCGAGATCCACCCGCCTCTTTATATATCAATACGCTGACCTTTGAAGCAATGTAAGTTCATCCCCTCCCAGGTGCCGAGATCCACCCGCCTCTTTCTATATCAATACGCTGACCTTTGAAGCAATGTAAGTTCATCCCCTCCCAGGTGCCGAGATCCACCCGCCTCTTTCTATATCAATACGCTGACCTTTGAAGCAATGTAAGTTCATCCCCTCCCAGGCGCCGAGATCCACCCGCCTCTTTCTATATCAATACGCTGACCTTTGAAGCAAAGTAAGTTCATCCCCTCCCAGGCACCGGGATCCACCCGCCTCTTTCTATATCAATACGCTGACCTTTGAAGCAATGTAAGTTCATCCCCTCCCAGGTGCCGAGATCCACCCGCCTCTTTATATATCAATACGCTGACCTTTGAAGCAATGTAAGTTCATCCCCTCCCAGGTGCCGAGATCCACCCGCCTCTTTCTATATCAATACGCTGACCTTTGAAGCAATGTAAGTTCATCCCCTCCCAGGTGCCGAGATCCACCCGCCTCTTTCTATATCAATACGCTGACCTTTGAAGCAATGTAAGTTCATCCCCTCCCAGGTGCCGAGATCCACACGCCTCTTTCTATATCAATACGCTGACCTTTGAAGCAATGTAAGTTCATCCCCTCCCAGGCGCCGAGATCCACCCGCCTCTTTCTATATCAATACGCTGACCTTTGAAGCAATGTAAGTTCATCCCCTCCCAGGCACCGAGATCCACCCACCTCTTTCTATATCAATACGCTGACCTTTGAAGCAATGTAAGTTCATCCCCTCCCAGGCGCCGAGATCCACCCACCTCTTTCTACGTCCTCCTCTTCTATGACAACGTTGTAGATGACGTGTATCTATGACAACGTTGTAGATGAAGTGTATCTATGAGAACGTTGTAGATGACGTGTATCTATGACAACGTTGTAGATGACGTGTATCTATGACAACGTTGTAGATGACGTGTATCTATGACAACGTTGTAGATGACGTATATCTATGACAACGTTGTAGATGACGTGTATCTATGACAACGTTGTAGATGACGTGTATCTATGACAACGTTGTAGAAGACGTGTATCTATGACAATGTTGTAGATGACGTGTATCTATGACAATGTTGTAGATGACGTGTATCTAAGACAACGTTGTAGAAGACGTGTATCTATGACAACGTTGTAGATGACGTGTATCTATGACAATGTTGTAGATGACGTGTATCTATGACAATGTTGTAGATGACGTGTATCTATGACAACGTTGTAGATGACGTGTATCTAAGACAACGTTGTAGAAGACGTGTATCTATGACAACGTTGTAGATGACGTGTATCTATGACAACGTTGTAGAAGTCGTGTATCTATGACAACGTTGTAGATGAAGTGTATCTATGACAACGTTGTAGATGACGTATATCTATGACAACGTTGTAGATGACGTGTATCTATGACAACGTTGTAGATGACGTGTATCTATGACAACGTTGTAGAAGACGTGTATCTATGACAATGTTGTAGATGACGTGTATCTATGACAATGTTGTAGATGACGTGTATCTAAGACAACGTTGTAGAAGACGTGTATCTATGACAACGTTGTAGATGACGTGTATCTATGACAATGTTGTAGATGACGTGTATCTATGACAATGTTGTAGATGACGTGTATCTATGACAACGTTGTAGATGACGTGTATCTAAGACAACGTTGTAGAAGACGTGTATCTATGACAACGTTGTAGATGACGTGTATCTATGACAACGTTGTAGAAGTCGTGTATCTATGACAACTTTGTAGATGACGTGTATCTATGACAACGCGCGAGAGTGCTTCGTGTGGGTAAGTCAGCGAGCGGCGGTCGAAGAGAAGAGACTCGGCCTGGAATACGCACATGTAAGTAGTTTCTACAAAGATCACGTGTAATATCCGATTATACTTATTTCACAGTTATTATTGTGAACCTGGCTGTAGACAGTGCTGGATACTAGTGTACGAATAGTCTTTGCGCAGTTATTGCAGCGTGGCTGAATGCTTCCCACAAATGTCGAGATGGTGTTCGGGTAAACAGGTCTAAAGCGTAATGCGCTTTGAGCATTCAACAGGACTGGGCACCGCGCTATATAAGAACTTACCTTTACTTTTGCTTACTGATTCTGACCCCCGATGCCTGCCGGGAAACGACAATATTAGTTACGAAAGATTACAGCTTTCGAGTGGTGTATGAGAAATTCGGTGTATAGAGATATCATGTACAGTTATACATTTGATTGGTGCATTTAGATACTCACTGCGATTCGTGTAAATATACACTGTGACGTCGGATAATGTGTGGCTTAAAAAGTACTCTGCTGTTATCCTTTGACTTGTGGTTGAATGCAGTTTATTGCTAATACCTAAATTACGTTGGTTGCCCACAACAGCGCTTTTTTGACTAAATATATCTGAGGTGCACCGAATGAAAAAACATTGCTGTTGGCAGTTCTTGCCACATTGCGAAATTTTTCTGACAGCCAATCGGACAGGTCACTCGCGATATCTCACGAGTGTATGCATGGTAGCTACCGACTCGTTCACTGCAGGCGAAACACAGAAATAAAACAAATCACGCACAGTTTTACTATTTGTGAAAATATGGGAACTATTATAATATTCACAACACGTCTTAGAAATGTTGTTATAGCTTAAATAATAAAAAATTTCTGAATACTTTTACGTAACAAACAAAATTAAACTAGTCTACACCCACCCGTTGTAGCAATGTTGAACAATTATCGCCATTATAATATATTGATCTTCTAAACATTTTCCCAAGTGGCACTGTCTAGAGGAGAGTAGTTCACCTCTCAATTTTCTTAGGTAGGAGAAAACCCAGAAAAGAAGAATACTAAATAATATGTCAAAAAAGCTGGAATTATTTTCGGCAAACTTGTGCGTGGTTTTGCCCTCTAGAGGTATTAGGTTTGCTGTGGTCAATTGCTAGAGAGTGGTGGAGCGCAGTGGGGCACTGGCTAATGGATCGGATTATCAGTCGAGAGAACCCGGGTTCGGATCCTATGCTGCCGTGTCGATCTTTGGGCAAGTTTGTTCACTCTGCGTTGCTCTCATTCATTCATCTGTATGGCTCTAGACAGTAGTGAATATTTGTGCACGAATAATCTTCGCGCATAAATTGCTGAATGGCTGAATGCTTTCCAGAGACGTCGAGATGGTGCTCGATTGAACTGGTCTACAGGTCTTTCAGCGGTCCTAATGAATGGATACCGCGCTATATAAGACGTTTTTAAAGAACTTACCTGATGGTGTGTTTCAGGAGTACCTGAAGTCGAAGACCAGACCATGGTTGCCCGTGACCATCCTGAGACAACACCAACCGGATGAAGCCTTCCAGCGCGCCCTGGCGGACAACAACATGTACTTCTCGTACTGAATGTCATCGTCCTATATATCTCTTGCGTTCATCTTCTCGCCTTACGAGAATCTTCATTTAGTGCATAACATCGATCGGGTTCTTCGCCAATTGTTAGCTCATCTCAATGGTTTATTCTTCCTGTGTCAAATCGACAACCAAATCGACGTTGTTGAATTAATTGTAAAGGTCCTGTAATTGGTGCATTTAGGGGAGCATTGGGCCATAGTCCCACTTGGCAATTTCTTTAAAATATTGTTCCCATATAACCTGTTGTGCCACTAGAATCTACATGTTATCACGTCAGCGTAAACATAATACGTGACTAAACGTGACCAATATTAGCCTCCGTTCCGATATCTTAAGCCAGGCGCACACGGTCAACACGTATCCCCCGAGAAACATTGTTTTCTCGTGCGATTTCAAATGGCGAATACGTCTGCAATCATAATTGTATGATTCTTTGTGAACTATGCGGTATTAAACAAATTCTGTTGACTGTGATGGCTATGTATTTCTTACACCCAATATATGGAAGACAACTAGTTCTTGTATATACGAACGAACTTTTGTTATATGGGATTCTACATCTGCACCGTCGTATCAATCCCTATCGTTTCTTGATACCAAACCTCCTGCTGGATATATAGTATCAGGAATTGACACGTTTCATGCTGCAGCCAGTGTAGCGAGATACGCAACAGAAGCGGGCACACGCGATGTTAGTTTCCACCAAATATACTACGCTACAATATGCATATATATATATATATATATATATATATATATATATATATATATATATATATATATATATATATATATATGAATGGCAATTATGACCAAGGGATGGGGCTTTTCAAAATAGTGCCTATTGCTTCATATATTTTGTGTTTGCGACTAAAAAATAGGCATTTGTTAAAAAAATTGTTACTCTTCGTCAATTACAGACCATATCTCCGTATTAGTTATATACCAAACGACTATATTCTTGCAAGCTGGCTGGAAGCATTGTCGCTACTGGCGATATAAGGACAATTACACTGTGAGTTATCGAGATGTTACATATTAATTCCCCACTAGATTACACCAACCGACAGAGCAACACACAACGGGCATCAGTTATCACAATTACTGTTGTTGGATTTTAAACACGTTTACAGAGGCGTCATCTGGAGAGATGATCACTACTCAATTCTCCAAGGTAGGAGAAAGACCCCCTAGAAAACCATAGTATATCGCAAACACGTAAGCAAGAAACTCTAAATAACTATCGTTGAGTTTGTTTAAATACATCGCCAATTGGTCGATCAAAGGCCAGTGGTTCAACGAAGTGTTTGGATATAAAAAGAAACAAGTAAACTTCGGCACCTCGGCGGCGATACTCTTACAATGCCCCAACATAGTAATATAGTTATATAGTTTTTGTATATATAGTCCATACTATATTATATTGTGGACAAATGCCGTCTTGGTGTCTCCTCCGAAAGACACACATTCAAGTTGCTGTACATGTAAGCCAGGTGCTCGCCAGACAGTACCCATTTGATATTAAACTGCTGCAATGGCAGCCGGCCTGGTTGAAACCCAGTACCTCCTGGTCACGGGGCGAGCACCGAACCATTGTGCAATCAGCCACCTACGCCATTGTACAACACACGGTTACAATAACCGAACTCAAAAACAGCTGAACACGCCCTAGTACACAGATGTCTAATGTTCGGGAGGAAATAGGATAAAGGTTCATTCCACATTTTATAAAAAAAAATTAAATTTACTATGTTTATTGTATTCTTTCTGTATGTATATCATTGGTAAATTTAGTAATGATTTTGTTTTTAATTGTAATTATATTTTAATTATTATTTGTAATAATAATTGTTGTGAAGTTTATGTTTTATCAAAAGCTGTATAAATGAGGGTGTAGGGGTGTGTTTGTCTGAGTGATGTCCCATTGATTGAAAACTACGATGTAATACGTGACATGGCCACCATCATGACATATACCCTTTACTTATGATAATAAATACCACCTATGCTTCATGAGGGTGACTTTGGAAGATGTAATAAGCAACATACCCCCGTCGTAGCGGTTGGGAAACGAGGCCAATTAACAAAATTAATGTGTGTTAGCGAACACCTGACCGCCTTGCACCTGTTGTGCCGCGTATCCGGGCACGAATATAGTGTTCTATATTCACCTCGGCTGTGTGTTCACTTCACCCCGTGATGCGTTGCGTTGCGTGGCTGGCGGGCGCTGAGGCTGCCGCTGGTGTAGTTGCGGAATACAGCTGTCGTGGAGTGATCAAAATAATGCAGCATTAACAGTGGGCGGCCAAGGGCGGGTGACAGAGAAAGTAGGCCAGAAGGTCGTGAGTACATACATACAAACAGCAGAAGGATTCGGCGCAAAATGCTGTAGCTTATACATGGTGTATTTTCTTGTAGATACTCAGAAGGATTCGTGTAGAAATGTAGTACAGTTTGACGTGATTTAATCTTTTGGATATTTAACTAATAATATGATTTTTTCTAGATTAGTTTGTAAATGTGACAAATTTCGGTATGGACATGTTTAATCCGTCCTTCAGAAATCACGTTGCGCATTGTTGTGTTGTGAAACTCATATCCACGTGCGCCGTTGAAACTTTCTACACATTATATTCTCACTGCGAAGGAAGCAAAGGACAACACGTTGATTAAAGAACCTGCGAACAAAGAAAGCTGCTTAAACAATGGATTGGACGAACACAACATGTTTATATGCGCATTGGTGTTTTACTAACGAAATCGTGTTGAGTCATGTGAACGTAAATGTATGCGTCAGACGGACATTTTCAATGCATTACAATGGAGCACAGGCCGTGTACAATTACGTGTTTTACCACGCCACCGTCTCATAAAATTATAAAAAGATAACAGCAAATTCAATTTGCAAAGCTGAAGGATGACACCATTGTTAATAAGGTTACGTACCGCAAGTAAATTGTCAATTCGTACATCAAGTATGATATTGTCATGTAGAACATGGGATTAGGAACATAATATTGTATTGTCAATTCATACACATTAACATGTATATTATATATACATTGGCTGTGTGTGTTCACTCCAACGAAAGATAAATTCATACACATTCACCCTAAAGTAACATCGGTGTGTAATTTGTGAGAACAGAGGTGCACTGTTGACCGTTTTATACGGACGTCAATAGATTGTGAATTAATTCAAACGATTATAGATGCATTATCAACGATTTCATACAAAGACACACACACGCACGTACCCACACACGCGCGCGCACACAGGAACACATACACACACGCGAGCGCGCACACACGCGCGCACGCTGTCGGTTATTTTGCATGCGAATAGGTTGCATACGAACATGTAAGTACATTATCAAACAGTTTACATAAATTCCACGCGGAATGGGTTCATGAAGTTTTCCTGGAAGTTAAGAGCAAAAGACCAGTACTTTCAGATGAGCGAATAGAGATGCACGCTGTGGCCTCTTGTTGCTTTTTCACAGGAGACGTGATGAAACATTCAGCACTAAAAGAACTAAAACAAAACTTGATAAAAAGTTCGGGACAAAGCCACACGAGTTTTTAAAACAGTCTGACACTAGCTGTTGCTGTTCAAAACATGCGTCAACCGTCGTGATGCAGTCATTTAATTTCTAACAAAATTCACCACAAGATAGCATTATCACAATTTCTGCCGTGGTTTACGGTCATTCTTCCTCGTCGTCGAAACGTCGTCGAAGGATGTGGGCCTCGTATTTTTCGGGCATGCTGCGAACCTCTTTCCGGTAGCCAATCTGCGCTTGCATAATCTTCATCTGGCGTTCCTCTCGCTCCAGCTGCGTCCGCACGTACCTGAGGTGTTCAAGCATCGTCTTCTGGCTGCTCACCATGTTGCTGACGTAAGCCCGTCCGCTCTTCACCTGGTGTGGTATAATTGTCGAGTGATACCGCGGACTACACTTAGGCAGCGGTGTTGCGTCCTGCTTTCCATTTCCTCCACCCACTTCCGGTGTTGCCTGGTTCTGGGTACCGGCATCATTGCTGCAATTAGGAACCGCGTCCGCCATTGTGTCAAATCGTCCTACAACAATTTAGTTCAAAGTAACCGAAGGACTCCGGAAAGTTGGGTTAATGGTATGTTGACTAAGCCATGTAGTTGTATTAGCATAAGAAACAGGGCTAATTTAGTTAACTTTGGAGATACGTCCTATTTAGCTATAGCTATAGTATGTGGTCATGTTTATAATGTATCTCCCTGTTCAGTATGACGATACATTAAACAATTGGTGCACCCCTACAGTCATTGCGATAGATGAAACGACATAATACAGGCGACAGCAGGGCATATACGTAATTATTAATAGTTATTGTCGATAATACTTTGAATAACAAAACAATATATAGTAAAGACAGTTTGCAAAACATTCCAGCAGAGTTTCTTATAACACGGTATACATATGTATTACTGGTCGCATCTTTCAACGAGGATAGATCGCCACCGATCGTGTATTATAATTTCGTAGTATTTCAAACCACCTTCCATCTCACCAATACGTGGTGTGGAACTTTAGATTTCGAGCGAACGATTTATTTTCCCCGGATCCGTGGTGAAGACAAAATACCACCCATCCATACGTAATACTGAACGTTGTGGGAACATTGCGACAACACCTTACACGCCGATGTTGTTGTTCGTTTTTGGTTAAAATACGGTGCAAACATGAGTTTCTGTGAAATTGCGGCGTTGCGGCCATGTCCAGTCGGTTTGGTGTTGTTTATGCGCAAACACCAATAACCCTAATCGGATGTGAATAGGGTGTTGGGGGAAGTGTGCTGAAACAGGGTCGAACCGATACAATCTCCAGCACGTATGCACCTGGCACACGCGAACATGCACACGCACACACTGGAAGGTAAAGATAAAGAGGGAAGAAAATCAACGATGCTAGCCCCTACTGGAAAACAGCGATTTATGATTCTATATAATCAATCTCTAGATAAACCTGTTTCTCGAGAGCGACGATATCGTATTTCTCACGAAAGACGTTAGTAGCGCCGGCTACTAACTGACATACACCTGTCAACTGAGGCATTACAGCGCCTGGTTTCTGCGCGGAAAGGGTCTCTCAAAAGGGAAACCATCGGATTATGTGTTTGTAAATAACACACTCTCGGCGTGTTGTCTTGCACACGTGTTGTCAGTCCATTCTCTGCGGTAGTTGGCGTCATTGCGTGGCCTTGGAAGCGACTGATTCCCAAAAAATATTGGTGACTCCATGAATGACACTGTCATTGTTAACGATTGTTGATGTTATGTTTGGTAAATATAAAAAATTACAACATGAAATAATTTAAAAAGCATGATTTTAACAAGATTTAAGAAGATTGCCGTCCAGAGCTTAAAGTTCCAGACGGCATGCGGACAAGGAAGCCTTTGGATTATCGAGAGTCAACACGTTTCCACCTACGTATAACCAGCCCTCGCCAGATAGCTGTCAATTTTATTTTTGAATATATTCACACGGCTAGCATTAACACGATCATCAGATAATTTGTTCCAGTCATTTATCTATCTAATCAACGACGACGAACATTGCGTTTGTCTGGCACTAGTAGCAATGCTCATCTGTTTGCCAACTATTGTCATACCGGTAGCTCAATCTATCTATCTATCGACGATAACTACCAAGAGTTGAATTTATGTTCAGTAGTAGGGCCTACACTGTTGTCATATTGTCTATGGCGATGTATCGATAGTTCGATGTGTGGTTACACCGTACACATGAACCCTGTAGATACAACGTGACCATAAGATGATTTGTGCTGTTTTCATATGATATAAATAATTTTTCCGATAAATTGTTATCAGGTTTCCTCTTCTGCTGACGACAAATTGTTAGTAACAGTTATTATTTTCTTCTGATGTAGGAACACAACTGAATAATTAGAACCTCTGTTCGACAAATGAAAACGTACCTTTAGCACAGAAAAAAACCTGCGTAGAGAACGTGCCAGCTAACGGTGTCTATTTGGAGAAATTTTATAATTCGATAATATTACTGCCACTTTAGTGTAGTTTACGGGAATTAGCGAAAACCTAGGAATAGCAGTCCTAAAATCACACTGTACAGGTGACATCATCGCAGGGCCTCGGAGGCCGTCGATTCTAAATGACGAGTAGTTTTAAGTGACACTGTTACAGTTGACGATTATTGACGTTAGGTCCGTAAGTAAATTTACAAAATTAAATAAACTTGTCATCAAACTCACATGCTGCGTCCAGCTCTGCTTGCATGCTGCGTCCAGCTCTGCCTACACGCTACCTCCAGCTCTGCCTGCCTGCTCAATACCGGTCAGTATTGATCAACACAGCCATGCAATGTTGCACCCGCATGTGTTGTGTTATGAGAACAATGACACACAATCACTCGGCCATTTAAGATCTTCAAAAAGTGCATAATTTCATTCAAATGCATTCTACCATAAAACTTACTAATATGTGTGATCAATTGCACTCATATTACATCGCCGTTTCTTTTTTTCAAATGTCAAATATCACAATTTCCAAGGTCCTTTTGAACACACAAAAACACAAGAGGAACGTTAACTGTTCTCTGACTCCCCTTAACTTACCCGTTTGTTGGAAGTCGCCGTTCGAAAGCTGACCGCACCGCTCTGACCGTCTCCTTCTGTTATTGTGACGTTGAAGGCTCCCGCTAGCCCAGGAGTTCCCGCAAGGTTCACAGGGAACAAGGCTGCAACAACCTCGTGGAGCAGAGCCGGTTCGAGTAAGCTGTGATTAGAATAGCCGAGGCTCGGAGGCCAAAGCAGCGTTCTATTGATAACGCTTATCAATGGAAATCCGGCCGCGTGGACGTATATATCGTGGCGCGCCAAAGGACAACGTGTATGTTGGATACAGAACCGTCTTACTTATACGAGTCGGTGGTGGCGGCGGGTAACTAGACCTACAAGCTCTCATCTCAAATATGAGTACTTTCTACTGCGCATTTGCAATTAATTAAAATGTTTCGTGCCGTTGCTCATATTAGTATGTTTATTTGTTTGAGCGAAGAAAGTTGTTTCGACGAGAAATAGATGTAACTAGTTTAGTTCATGTCACACTGGCATACCAGACGTTGTATTACACATAATCGAACCGGTCGATCTTCTGAAACATCTACAGTCGAAGGTCTCTGTAGGTCACCTTGGTAATACAGCCGTCTCGCAATTAAGGTTACCCTAAGACAGCCCCAAAGAATTTCCATATGTATACGGTAAATCACAGGACATCAATCCCGCTAATACAGTCATCTCGTCACCCAGGTTCATGCTTTATCAAGTCCCAACGGTGACCTTAATAGTGAGGATCCGCTGTACTCTTAAGTCCTTGTTGATCTACAGTTGATGGATCCACTATGTTGCGGTTTGCCTACGTCACAGATACAATTACGCGCATGACCTCCGCCAAGCAATGCCCTGTCAGTTCTCGCTTCAACAACTTTATATTGTGTTTTTGTCATATATTATAACGTTTGGGGACGGATGTTCAACAAAATATACGATAGCATATCAAAACGATCCGTGTGTTTGGCGTCGTTTATGATGGTTTGGTCGACTTTTTGCTAGGCAGCAGATTGCATGATGGATGGTCAACTGGATGTTTCCTAAGGTAGAGACCATTCGCTGACATATCATATCGGGAGACGGACAACAATTATTTTATACAATATTAAATGATCATTACGTGCTCTTCCTTTAAACAAGTATAATTATATCCAAAAATAACAAAGAGGAAATGATACGAGGTGCGAGTAGGTGCCCAATGATGACAAAAGTTACTCTGGGAGACGTGGACCATGGCGAAGGTGATGGCGAAAGTAGTTTGTTACGATGTACATTTTGACTGTTACCTATAAGTTAGCGGACACTTATGATCGCATGATATGTTGATGGGTATGATAGATATATGAGTACACATTTGGCAGTTGTAGAGGGCCGTGGTTAAGTCAGAAAATAAACGCCAATATTGATTTTCTATGCTACCGTTTCGAACCTTGGGCAAGTTCATTCAGTTTACCTTTCTTTAGTTCATTCAGCTGTATGACTGAGTACATGGCTATAGTCAGTGGTGGATATTTAACCACGAATAGTTTTCGCGCATTAATTGCAGCGTGGCTGAATGTTTCCAAGAGAAGTCGAGATGGTGTTCGATTGAACGGTTCTGCCATGGAGTAAAGCGTAACGCGTTTTGAGCAGTCCACCGGACTAGACACCGTGCTATATATGAACTTACCTTTTTATATTTGTGCATTACTGCCAATAGTCTTATTCTATTTTGCGAGGTGGATCACGTCCCCGTCACAAACAATTACCAAAGATATCGCTCAACACTCAACACTCCAGACAAATGTCGACTTAAGACACGCTGGTAATATCATGACCACCTGTTAGGTAGAATGTGATAGCAGCAATTACCCGGACTACTTTTGATTGCCTTTCCATGTACGTAACCTCTGGCTCAAGAGAGTTTATCCTGAAGATGTTGTCTCTAAGTATTACAGCATACTGTTATGACGCTACAGATAGGGAAATGTGACTCATTTTCTGAAATCGGAAGGCAATCGATGTTTTGGGGAAATATACCGATGCACGACGATTATTGAAACGGCAGCTAACCTAAACAGTTGCGAATTAGTTCTTCTAGACATATCCAATACGTGAATTTACCTAGTAGAGTCTTTCGTCGATGTGACACACCAACTTCATCAGTACATGCGACGTATGACGTCATTGTACATGTGAGATAGTTCGTAATTCCCCTCGTCTCGATTGATTAGTGTCCTGGCCTTTCTGATCCACGTGGCTTCTTCTATTTGCCGCCTTCTTCTGTTGGCTTCCTTCTCCACTATTTTCGTTCCTTCCCAGTCTGTGCGAACTATCTCACATGTACGATGACGTCATACGTAAATTCACGTATTGGATATGTTTAAAAGAACTCATTCGTACAGAAATGAACTATCCTGAAGAATGTTCACAAACATGAAACGTTATTTGAGCATCTTTTTTTTATATAGTCTGATGTCATAACATATTGGTCTATGGTAGGACAGTGAGAGTAACCGTGGATTACTTAACAAACTTCGAGTTCAGAAATGCCTCGTTGCAAAGAAATGGCATAACTACTTAGTGACAACCACTTTAATGTAACAAGACTGGCTGACCACACCATCAAGTTATCAATGATCTGATACAAACGTGGATTTACAAAAAGAAACAATAATAATAAGGTATCTTCATTCGCGCCTAAATCTTCGGAAACCGAGCTCAGAGGCGTCTCAATGCAAAAGGGTTAATTGATTTCAAAATCGATAAATACAAATAAAATTGTCAATAGAAATGTTTATGGCATCACCTACTCGCCATATATGAGGATAGGTCAAACTGACGATTCTGCTAAGGTTAGTGCGCATATGGAATAGTAAATAGCACCAAGGTACAGTGAGCGCGATCTCGCTTATCACAATTTTTACACTGCCACAAATGTTTACCATTTATTATTGAAGTAAAGACGTATAAAATATGTAAACAAAACTATATGAGTTGAGGCAGGGGTAATATGATAATTGTTCACACACACGCAGAGGTAGCTTGCGTAGAAATGGTAAGAGTATAGACAAAGTGACACGCAAGCATCAAAGTGGCCCGTAAACCGGATATGTTCTTCCGTTTACAATCAAGACCAAGTTCACCAAACATGAACAGTGGGAACCTAGTTTAAAGTTGTTCAATTTACCATTCTCAGATATTCTCCTTTGTATACGTTAACACGGGTGCGAGTGCGCACGTGCGTGTGTCTGTGCGTAAGCGTGTGCAAGAGAGAAAGTACGCGCGCGCGTATGTGTGTATGTGCGTGTGAGTGTGCGTGTGTGCGTGTGCGCGTGTGCGCGTGTGCGTGCGCGTGCGCGTGCGTGTGCGTGTGTGTGTGTACGTATGCGTTTAAAAGAAGTGTCTTACTAAAGTTTATGCCTTATTTCTAATTACCTGAAATGTGGACAGCTCTTTGTGGCATCTCATTGATTTAGCTAAATGCTGCCCAAAGAAGTCGAGTTAGTGTTCTGCCAGTCCGATGGATTGTAGGTCGTTTTTATTCAGCCAAACGACTGGATATCTCGCTATGTAATAAAATACCTAACCCCGTCACAATAGAGTGGGAGGGTGTAGCGTCCTTTTAAGGGCTGTTCAATAAAAATAGTGTCATATTTTTATCTTACCACTAGCTATTGCGTTTAGTTCGTGGAGAGTTTATGTGCACATGTTAACAAGCGAGTGTATACATGTAAACAGGCCTAAGCGCACACGTTAGCACACGTATATTTATTTATAAGCCTGTGTTTGTGCGCATCGTTTGACAAGTTGGTAACATACATTGCACGCGATGTTACCCAATTAATGTATCTGTTACACTACAATAATATTTGCTCAAAACAGCTGACCACCACTAAATGCAGCAGCTCGTCTAAAGCACGTTAGCAACACTATCAACACACTATCTTCAAAGCGTAGTCTTCACGTTGCCGCACCGCACCCGGCGCCACTGATTCAATGTGACTCCATCTGGCGGATGGTGAACGAGTGACGAGTGTTTCAACTTTGGTTCATTGCCTGTGGCGTATTTTATATGACTTTCTAAGACTCTGTGTCGTTTTTAAGTCATACAAAACATTCCTACTATTATCACATTTAATTTTGCGACTATCTTACTTGATTTTCATAATTTTTGGACTATCTTAATTGATTTTCAGATTGTTTGGCTTTATTAAATTGATCTAACAAAGTACGATGTAATTCAATGAGTTGAACTTCAAGCCAAAACCTTGAAAATCGTTCTCTCGGAAATGCTCTTGTTTTCCCACATATATGTGATGCAAACACAGTTCGCTGGGGTGATGTACGTACTGTGGTCAAACGAGTTGGAATAGACGAGTTGGGGGTAGCCTAGATTATCAAGGCGCCGTAAGGTGGCAGCACTACCCCTCACTGTTTCCCGGCGAAGTCTCGCAGCCGGGCAAGAGTTGGTTAAGATAAACTAGTTGGGGAGGACTGCGACGGGGGGAGGGTAAACTTAGTGGTCTCGGTGGGGTGAAGCTGAAGATCTCAAAGAGGTGCAGTTGGAGGTATTAGTGACTATATAATAGTGAGCTGCATCAAACAGAATATATGACTTGGCAATAGGGTCTACCAGATGTGCACGAGACGAACAGTCGACACTAACTGTCGTTTGAAGATGACATGTCGGGTGCATTACGCCGACTAACAAAACATTTTCACCTTTCCTGGTAAACAAGGATACACTTTTATCAGATAATGCTATACCATAAAAACTATTCAACATTAAGCTTATATTGAAACATGTCACACACAAACTAAACCGACATTAAATTTGTTTCGTAGTTTAGTGCATTTTTTTTACATAAAACATAGGCAGAATACGGTTTCCCAGAGTATCGTTTGAAAGCGTGTTTTGCCTTAACGTTTACGTTTACATCGATCGTCCCTAACTGGTCTTCGGAACAGTCGCAGAAAATAGGAGTAACTTTATGAAAAATTAATTTTCACCGGTCTAGCACCCGGTAAGACCCTAATACATATACAAACTATTAATCAACGGTGAATTTCAAATCGTTACTTTACTTCCGAAGAGTTGCAGATTACACTGAACATTTGGCGTCCTATATGAAACCAGCTGACAAACAACCGTGCGGTTTGGAGGGCCATGGTCGCCAACGCCTGCGACGAACTCGGTATATAGACGAAGAAGATACAAAAACAGTCTATGACAAAAACGTTAATTATTAATATACCCCCACGCGCTCTACCTTAGCTCGGTTACAATTAGATATCACATATGGCTTGGCGATTCATATTTTGGTCGCGACCCAGGGGTTAAGAACCGCTGCCGTGGAACATACTTCAATTAAAAGGCATTCTGTAGGTGGCGCAGCCAACTGAACAAATATTCGTTTGTGGGGCACGCACTATATGCCATGGGCCGTTGGATTGTTCATTGAATTTCTTTTTACAAAAGACAATCCAGATTTTATCATTCAAACAGTTTCTTTAACGACGCTGGACGTTAACAAATTCAGTACTTCTCTTTTATGCTTTAGTCGTTTTGTTAATGATATATGTTGGAATTACCTGTCATGACGCTTTTGGATTCCTAGCTACATATCCCTGTAAACACCTAATGTCAATCTTGTCAAAAGTACCTTCAAACTAACCCTACCCCTATGTCACCTTAGATCCACGCTGGTTGCCAGTTGACAAGAGGGTGATCATTCGATAGTTGTCCTAACGTTAAGTTGTATGCACAGGACTGTTGATTGTTTGCGGGTGTTCGTTTTTGGGCCTCCAAAAAAATTGCACATATCCGCCAAAATCCAACAGCTCAGCCGAATATTAACTGTTAACTTTTTAACAATCTAGCAGAACTGTTTGTGTGTGTGTGTGTGTGTGTGTGTGTGTGTGTGTGTGTGTGTGTGTGTGTGTGTGTGTGTGTGTGTGTGCGTGCGTGCCTGTGTGTATGTGTGGTGCGCGTGCTTGCGTGTATGTATGCTAAAAGTACAATGCACACTCAAGCCTCGATTACCCAGGCGCCGTGAGGTGGCAGTAATAGCCCCTCACTACGGCCTGGAATATTAATGCCCTGTCAATGTTACCGGTAGGGGGCTTTACCCCAGATTCGGGTAGAGACGATGAATGGCTCTCAGGCCAACTATGAAATAACAAATTAAATAAGGATACACCTTTATTAGATAATACTATACTATAACAACTATTCAACATTAAGCTTATATTAAAACATGTCACACACAAAAATACAAATAAACTAACATAAACTTTTATCGTAGTTTAGTGCCTTTTTAATCACATGCACATTCACAGGTGGCAGCTCTCATGGTTGTCAACAAATCGGCAGTCAAAACGCGATTCTGAGCCAGACTATCTTCCTGGCGAAGTCACGCAGCCAGGCGAGGGTCGGTTAAGCGAGACTATGCACACTCGGACTCCCAATGACAGATTGTTCGTATACCTAGCTACAAGTCTAAATTATCCACACTCCGTGATGTGGCGCCACGGTCTGTCGCACGTATAACGAAGAAGATTGTTCACCCAGAATCACGGTAATCAACGAAACTGACTTTCGTCCTATGTCGTCAAACAAAGGCTAATCTTTTCAGGTGTTGCGATGCATTCGAACCAACTCATAATCACGACAATGTTGACACTAATGACATAATAAAATAAACTTAATTGCAAACGATAACGTTTAGGTCAAAATGTTCAAATCCCCTAACGATACACTATTTACAACATTTTTATTTAGGTACCTTTTAAATACTGTAAATCTATTAGATACGTAATTGCATGATTTAAAACAGTTTTAATATCGCATCAACTACGATATTTTTAAATTGTACACGTAAATTTATGCTGAATCGCAGCATGAAGTGGTGCCATCTGGCGCCGTAATATGGATACATTCGTTTTGACGGACGCCATGTATAAAATGGCGGATGCTAATGTCAGCGAAGATCAAACGAAAGCTATTTAATGTATTTTAGATTGCAACCCGATTACCTACATTTTGGCTCTGACACGACTGTTCAACTTGCATTTTGTATACGGGGCAGTCTCCGCTGATGGTGTGCTTAGCTGTTTGGGTGCCCCACAGTCGCAGCGGTCGCTCTGGCCCAGGCCACAGCGCAGCGTGGAGCTCCGATGCCTGACCAAAAACGTTTGAGTCATGTCCAGACTCGGCGTGAGAAGTCGACACCTACTGCGCTGGCTGATGGAGTGAGGAGGAAACGACGTAGTGGTGTATGGTGGATGACTACGATTCCACCCATCTTGCTCCTGCCCAGTGTGTCACGGACTTCTGTGAGGCGGCAGCAGAGACGAGCCGTCGCGCATGCTGAATGAGCAGGTTGTGTGACTTTATTACATCCGTTTCAATATTGTATGTTGGACATCAATAATTGCGTCCTGGTGATTTCTCTGGAAAGTGCGTCGGCCGACCGCTGGGGCATCTCGCCTCATTGCTAGAGGTGCGATACCGGCCAGTACATTTAACAAGATTTAACAAGATTGCCACCCAGAGAATTAACTCTAGGTGGCAGGTGGACAATGAAGCCGTTGGCTTATCGAGAGTCCAACCCTTTTATCTATGTGTATCCCGCCCTTCTGAGGTATGTGTCGATTTAATTTTTAAACATATTCACGCTACCACACAATCAGCAGATAATATGTTCCATTCATTTACAGTCCTTTGTGAAAATGAGAACTTTCTTATATCTAATCTACACTGCTCCTTTGCTAAAGTAACTTCATGTCCTCTAGTCCTTCTATCTTTCTTAACTGAGAAAAAATTGTTCTATCAATATTTTCATAACTATTTATTATTTTAAACATTTCTCTCTGATCTCCTCTCAATCTCCTGGTCTCTAATGTTGTTAAACCACATTCTTTTAGGCGAATTTCATAACTAAGATCCCTCAGTTTTGGTATCATTTTAGTCGCTCTCCTCTGTACACTTTCTAGCATATCTATGTCCTTCTTGCGATATGGCATCCACGCTTGTATACAATATTCTAAATGAGGCCTCACTATAGTTTTGTACAGCGGTATTATTACTTCTTTTTCCTTATATGCTATATTTCGCCTAATTAATCCAATGATTTGATTTCCCTTTGAAGCTGCAATTCCGCACTGCTCTCAAACCTTCATATCAGCACTAATGGTTAACCCTAAGTCCTTTTCTTTTACAGTAGTACTTAGTACAGTAACCCCCCCATTGTATATTCTACCTCTTCGTTCCCATGTCCTTAGTGGAGGCATTTACATTTCCCAAAATTGAACAGCATTTGCCAATTTTCAGACCATTTGATCAACCTGTCAAGATCATCTTGTAAATGCTGTCTATCTCCATCACTTTTAATCCTTCTAAACACTTTTGTATCATCCGCAAATTTCAACACCTTGCTTGTTATTTCATCATCCAAATTGTTGATATATATTAACAATAGTATAGATCCTAGTACTGATCCCTGTGGTACCCCACTCAATACGGATTTCCAGTTTGAAGCCTCCCCGTCAACTACTACACGTTGTCTTCTGTCAATCAGCCATTTTTCTATCCAGATTATTATACCATTTCCTATGCCATGGGCCTTCAGTTTAAGCAGTAATCTTTGATGTGGCACTTTGTCGAAAGCTTTTTGAAAATCTAAGTAGACGATATCTACTGGTGATCCCTCGTATACCCACTTAGTGATGTCTTCCAAAAAACATAACATATTTGTTAAGCATGACCTCACTTTTAAAAACCCATGTTGAGATGGGTTTATCAAGTTAAGTTTAACAAGAAAATCCACCATGTGATATTTAATTAGTCTTTCTAATAATTTGCAAATCACTGATGTTAAACTCACTGGTCTACAGTTCTCTGACTTGTTTCTCGCACCTTTTTTAAATAACGGTATAATGTTTGCCTCTTTCCATTCTAAAGGAACAACTCCCTCTTCTAATGACAAGTTGAAAACTACGGTACGTTAATTTGTTCTATAATTTCCAATAGTAGTTTGGACGGAATCCCATCCACTCCAGGTGATTTATAATCCTTCATAGCCCTTATTTTCTTAGCTACCATTTCCGGGGTTACAATTAACTGTCCTATATAGTCTGAATCTGCCCCTTTAAACTTAGCCTCTGGTACTGGCAGTGAACTAATATCTTCCCTGGTAAACACTGAACTAAAATACTCATTCAGGTCTTTTGCCATTAAGAATCCCTCTGATATTATATTTCCAGCAATATCATCTAGAGAACCAACCTTATCCTGAACTTTCTGTTTGCTTCGAACATACGCAAAACAACTCTTGCTGTCATGTTTTATATTACTAGCTAATTGTTATTCATAGCTTCTCTTTGAATATCTAATTTCAGATGTAGCTTGGTTAATTGCTTCTTTATAAATATTGTAGTCTTCATCATGTCCAGTACATCTATATAACTTCCACATCATTTGTTTATACTTAATTTTCCTAATGGCTTCTTTCGATAAGTGTTTCTTTTTGGACCGTTTCCCTTGTTTTTTGAAGGGTACAAATTTATAGACCATGCACTTAATTTAACTCTTTAATATATTCCAGTATTCTGTTGCTGTCTTATTTTTCAGTGTGTTATTCCAGTCTATCTTTGCTAAATATTTCCTCGTGTCCTTATACCTTCCTTTGTGGAAATTTCTCCCATACTGCTTTTTACTATTCCTTTCTGATTTTACTTTGATGGTAAAATGTATCTGGTTGTGATCACTACTCCCCAGTGGCTCACATATCTTGACATTGTCAACTAATTCATTCTGTGAGGACAAAACTATGTCTAACACATTCTCACCCCTGGTTGGTTCTAGCACATGTTGAGAAAGGTAAGTATATTGAACTAAAACTAAAAACTTGTGGTCCTCACTCCCCATACTCTGTAGATATTTCCATTCTATATGCCCGTGGTTAAAATCCCCCATAATAATACAGTCCCGTTTGCTTACTTTCCATATAGCGTTTTGTATTTTTTCATTCTCTTCTATGCTTATGTTTGGACTTCGATAAACTAACCCAACTGTTAACGTTGAGTTTCCTGTAACTATGTTACACCAAACAGCTTCTTCGCAATCTGCTTCTCTTTCTAATTTTATTTCATTAGCCTGGATAGATTCTTTAATATATAAAATAACTCCACCTCCCTTTCTTCCTATTTGATCTCTCCTGAACATTACATATCCTGTCAGTCCCAATTCGGCATCTGATATATCGGTGGTGGTCCAGGATTCGGTTATACCTATTATGTGAGGGTCAATATCTTCTACCATAATGTTTAGTTCATTACTTTTGTTTACTATACTCCTTGCATTTAAACAAACACATTTATATCCAGCTTCAGAAGAGTTTTCCAGACTGTTCTTTGCTGATTTATTTGTGCTGTCTTCTTCTATGCCTTCAGTTTCAGGCTTCTCTGTGTGTCCCCCTGTGAATCTAGTTTAAATAGATGCAACCTGTCCCACTGTCAACAGATCGCAGCAGGTTCTCTGAGAAAACTGCTGCGCCTTTCCACAAACATGGAGCCCATCTCTCATGCACATATCTTCTCTCCCACAAAGTATCCCCATAAATCTGTGAATCCCACGCCCTCTACTTCACACATCTGCTCGACTAGTGCATTGATCGCCATCCTCTTGCAGTTTCTATACGTTGTCCCCTTCCTCCCATTACTGGCAAAATTCCTGACAGAATAATCTGTTCAACTCTTGTCTTCTTTAGCTTCCTCACTAACTGTCTATACTTCTGTACAATCCCAGTTGTTCCCTCCCTGTCTGCATTATGTGTTCCTACGTGTACTAATATAGACCCTCCCTTGTCATGCCTCAATACCTTTTTTACCCTTTCAGTCACATGTTCTATCCTAGCCGCCGGTAGACAAACAACGACGTCCTTCCCCTCGCTTAGTGTCTTGTCCGTCTTTCTCATAATGGAGTCGCCCATAAACACCCTCTCTTTCCTCATTGCCCCCTCAGTCACTGCCTCAGAGTAGCTCCTTCTCCGGTTTGCAACTGTCTGGTTGTTGTCTTTTCCCCCTGCCGTCTTATCTCCTGTCACATTCTCTTCCGATCCGTTCTTTCCTGTCGTGTTTTCTCTTGTCACCTTTCCTCCTGTCATTGTCCCTTTTGTCGACTCTCTTCTATCACATTTGCTCTCACTTCCTTTCGTCTCTTCATCTTTCCTCCCATCTCATTTTCTTCTCTCCTCTCCCGTCCCATCTTCCCTTCCTCCTTCTCTACGGTCACTTTCTCCCCTGTCACCTTCACGCTTGTCACGTTTTCTGTCGTAGGTTTTCTCATTTCTTCCCCTCCAATCACCTTTCCTCCTCTCAATGTCCTTTCCTCAGTCTTCTTGCCACTGCTATTCTCCTTCAGTCTTGCATTATTCCCACCTCTCTCCCTGTCGTCTCTCTCCACTCCACCCGTCTCCTTCCAAATTCCCATCTCCATCCCTTTCACAATATATGTCAACCTAACGATCTCCTTCTGCAGACACTCCACCTTCCAACACCCCGTGGAGTAGTATACAGGTGTCTTAAGGTATACGACCACGAGGTGGGTGCTCTTCGACGCCACTCTGGGGCACAGTATTCCGTCTGGGAAAACACAAGGGCGAAAGTTAATGTTCTTAAAGTAATTTCGCTTACTTCCCGTTTAGCGTCACAGGTGTTCAGGTGGAAGGCTGCCGACACTATTCTGGCTTCGTTTAGTTTGAGTCGTCGGCATCAAACCAAACTTAGCATACTTCCTGGTCCGGTATCTTCAACTGCGACCGTAGGTGGGCAGACCTTGTGTTGTACTTCACCTGTCCATTCTTGTTGCTCGTCGTTCATAATAGTCGAGTGTTGGAAGATTTTGTGTTGGTTTTGGTGGGTCTGCTTGGTCAGTCCAGTCTGCGTTCACACATGCGCACGCGCACGCACATACGCACACACAGGATAACATTCGGTTTATGTTTGGTTCTCGGTGTAGATGTTGTTGTGCTGATACATTTGGTCCTCGGTGTAGATATTGTTGTGTTGATGCTTGGTCTTCGGCATAGATGTTGTTGTGTTGATGTTTGGTCCTCGGTGTAGATGTTGTTGTGCTGATACGTTTGGTCATCGGTGTAGATGTTGTTGTGTTGATGTTTGGTCCTCGGTGTAGATGTTGTGTTCTATGTTTGCAGATGACGTTTTTAAACAAGCAAGTGACAAGTTAAGTACATGTTTAATCGGTCCACCACACAAGCGCCCCCTTTCGCATCATTCGAACGACTTTAACAGCACCAGGGTACAGATCACTGTTATATTAACTGCGTTATACAACATCTCCCCTTTTCAGTAAGGATATGAAATGTCCTTGTAAATTAGAATAAATGTTCATTTAAATGAAAGAGTTCTTTTCGTATTTAGACAGATGCGCACATCACATTTCAATATAAAATGTTTCAATTAAACAAAAATGTTCATTTCACATTTCTAAGAGACTATGCGCAACTTAACACTCTTCTATATATCGTGTCGGTTTTCTGGTTGCTCTGCGAGACTTCCTGGACACAGGTGGTTCGTGTGCTGGCACCGACTGTTCCTGGTAACGTCCGACCACAGGAAGACGTTCATGGTCGTCTGTCTCAAGCATGCCATCTGGCTGGAGCGAGGTTAGCTGTAATTAATTCATGACATCTTGACCACTGTATAAGATGGGTTGGCATAGATTTGGTAAGTCCAACCTACGGATCATTCGCCGGTTACGTCGTACACGACTTCTCCGTGTCTCGATGAGTACAGATCGAGGATGCTGAAGATCGCTAACCACTTCGCCTTGCGTCTTCAGGTTGGGGACCCACACTCGGTCTGCGGGTGATAAGGTTTCGCCTTCAACGACTCTATGTTTGCGATTGTAGTTGTGAGCCATAATCTCCCGATACTGTCTCTCCCTTTTGCGAACGCCATTGAAGTCCGTGAACTGGCACTCTGGTTTTCAACTTCCGCCCCATGTTCAGTTGTGCTGGAGAATATCCATTGTGAAGGGGAGTGTTCCGGTATGTTAGGAGAGCGAGATACTCGTCATCACATTTATTCAGGATAGTTTTCATCGTTTGGACTGCGCGTTCGACTTCGCCGTTTGACTGAGGGTATTTCGGGGATGATGTGACATGCTCGAATCCCCAGGATTTCGAAAAAGTCTTTGAATTCCTCTGAATCGAACTGGGGCCCATCGTCCGAAAAGAAAATATCCGGTATTTCCTGACGAATGAACATTTGTTTCCAGTTTGGACACAGTTTCCCCGTTGTTAACATTTGTTAACATTTGTTGCAGATGTCGATATCTCGCGAATAGTAGTCAACAGTCAGTAGGTACATGTGACTTTTGTGTGTGAAAATTCTGGACCAAGGTCTGTGAGGGAATTCTGTTCCTTTCATGGGCCCAATGCGATCTTTACAGTATTGTTCGCATATGGCACAGTTTTGACCATCTTCTCGATATTTCACGATATCCCTGGCTACCACACGGATGATGCAGCGCTTTCACGAGTTTTCATGATTCCCTGGTGGCAGTCGTGAATATATCTAAGAAAGTCAATTATCAGACCAGGCGGTATAACCAGTCGTTGTCCACGCATCAAAAGTCCTTCATTGACTGACAGGTTGCCTCCTTCCTGCCAGTATTTCACGAGAGATCCTTGCCTTTTTCGCTTGTCTTCTGGCCATCCATTTCGGGCATAATGGAGGACAATTTTTAACAAGTCGTCTTTGTTGAGTTCACGTCTGATTTCTTCCAGGCTTTGGTCAGATGCAGGTCGATGCAGCACAACCGCATTGACGTAGCTGTCCACCTCCTGACGGAACTCCTCTGTCTGCTGGTCGCCAGTATGTTTCATGGGAGCACGTGACAGTGCATCAGCAGTGTACAGGTGCTTTCCTGAAACATGGTCGATGCTGAACGTATACCTCATCAGGCGCATCCTGAAACGTTGAATACGTACAGGAAGTTCGTGCAGAAGCTTCGCGGAGAGTAGAGAAACGAGCGATTTATGGTCCCTCTCCACCTTGAATTTCATGCCGATGAAAAGGTCAGACCAGTGTTTGAGTGCCCACGTGGTTGCTAACGCCCTTTTTTCCATCTGGGCGTAACGACATTTGGTCTCGGTCATTGGCCTGCTTGCAAATGCAACGGGTCGCATTTCCCCTGAAGACTTTCATTGTAGTAACACAGCTCTCCAAGACCAAAGCTGCTGGCGTCCGCCGAGACAACTGTGTTTTTCTCGGTGTCATACAGGGCAAGTACTCTTTCAGTTGTCAGTTCCAAATTCAGGTCTTTGAAGGCTTGCTGCTGTGTCTGGCCCCATAGCCATGCAATTTTCTTCTTTAACAGCTCTCTTAGCGGATGTATCATCTCTGCTAAGCTTGGACAGAATTTCATGAGCTGATTTATCATTCCCAGAAATCGTCGGAGATCCACAATGTCTGTTGGCTCAGCAATCTCAACGATCGCTTTCACTTTAGCTGGATCTTTGTGGATTCCGTTGTTGTCTATGATATGTCCCAGATACGATAATTTGGTCTGTGAGAAGACGCATTTCTCTAGATTGAGCGTCAGACCACTTTTTGCCAGTCTGTCGAGACCAGCTTGCAACCTCTGGTCATGTTCGCTTTGGTTGCGTCCAACAACAAGTATGTCTTCCAGATGACAAACGACTCCGTTAAGCCTCGACAGTTTACGGTCCATACGCTTCTGGAAATACTCCGGCGGTCAAGATATCACGAAAGGAAGACGTCGGAACATGAATCTGCCGTATGGCATTATGACGTTGTCAACGTAGCCCTCTCGTCACTGAGCATGATGAAATCCTGAGTTTACTTTCGTTCAGTTTCGTCAAGTCTACACATAGTCTGACAGCACCTGAAGGGTTTAGATTGGAGCATACCAGTCGGTGGGGTTATTCACTGGTTCGATCACTCCGCAATCTACCATTCGGTCGATCTCGTCTTTCACCTTTTTCAGCGGGAGAGGCATTCTTCTTGGTGTGGTAAGACAGAATGGTGTCGCGTTCTCTTTCAGGTGAATTGTGTGTTCCCCTTGTAGTTTCCCCAAACCGGAAAACAACTTCGTGTATTCGTTCACCACACTTTGCTTACTCATATGTGGTGATAGATCAACTACGTTGACAGCTTTGATACTGTCTGTACCTGGGAGGTCATGTATGAGACCCAGTTTGCGGATCCCTGGTACTCCCAGTAGTAGCTTTGACGCACCCTTGACAATGTACACTTGCTCTGTGATTTACGTTGTATCATGAACAAGTAACATATTGACAAATCCCACAGTGTCGAGTTGTGTGTCTGTAGCTCCGATGAGAACTGTCTCAGTCTCAGTTCACCGAAGGACGGCTGATAAACTTGTTTTGGCATGATCGATACCTGGGCACCAGTATCAATACACCATTGAAGTTTCTCCTCTCCTGCGCACAGCTGTACACGCCACCCTGGATCAGGATGTGCATCGACACTAAGCTCATCAATTTCTCCAACGAACATTGGTGCAGTTGTCGGTGTTACGTCATCATGACATGTGACCTCGTTGACGCGTCGCGCACTCCGACAAACAAATTGAAAATGTCAGGTTTTCTGGCATAACCGACATTTATTTTTTGCAGCTGGGCAGTTTTTTTCCTATAGACGTGATGCATATTGCAGTAACCACATCTCTTGTTAACACTAGGAGCGTGTTTATCTCGCTGGTCAACAAACTGCGTTGTGCGTTTTTGACACGTATCCTTGTTTACGCTTGACGTAATCGATACTTGCGGTTTTCGACTCTCTCAGCTCGCGGTATGTAGTTTCCTTCAACGAGAGTATTTGGACGGCTTTGTCCAACAATAAGTCTGCGCCTGCATCATACAGGTTGAGTTTGGCGCTATCTTCACTGCAGGCAAATGCTATTTTGTCTCTCATTGCCTGCTCGTGAAATTCAGGAGGAAACGTGTACTCATTTGCTCTCTCGCGCACAGTGTTCACCCGCGAATCAGTTGTCTGTCCTGGTTCACGTTTCAAATTATACCAGTACTTTTCTCGCAACATTAACTGCGGGTCACGTTTAGTGAAATATTGGTCATATATGTCGTAACAATTTTTAACAGTTTCGTAACTTTTGAAAATATAGTAACTTAACTTTCCGAGTCCTATGTTGCTCTGAACGGAGCTTTCGACGTCTTCACGATGTCTTCATCAGCGTTGGTGTGCGCCACTCTCCGTTCAGAGCAACATAGGACTCGGAAAGGTAACTTACCATATTTTCAAAGCTATGAATGTAACCGAGTCGGAAGCAATTTACATGTGATGTCCTCTTAAGGCAAAAACGTGAAATTTGTGGAACTTTCGATTCCGTTTTCACCAGTATGATGAAGTAGTAGTCCTACGTTTTGTTCTCCTGGCTTTTCGGTTGACCGGGTGGCTTGGAGGTAGATCTGGAATCTCCTCTTCCATCTTTTCCACGAGTGTGATGGGTAGCCAGTCGTCGTCACTTCTAAAATATTTAGTGGCTTGACGAATGGTTCCGCCATCTTGTCTTGTTGTCGAGTCGGCTGGCTGACGTTGTAGTAGTATGCAGGTTCTGCTTGTATTGGCTTTACAGCGGTTTCACATTTATTCTGTACAACATACTGCTAGACATACATTGTCTGCAGTATTTGGTGTACATCCCAATCATTTCACCATGGTCTAATACTGCATATGACGTTTTTAGACAAGCAAATAACACGTTAAGTATATATTTAATCGGTCCACCACAAAAGCGCCCCCTTTCGCATCATTCGAACAACTTCCAAAACACCAGGGTACAGATTACTATTATATTAACTATGTTATACAACATGTTGTTGTGTTGATGTTTGGTCCCCGGTGTAGATGTTGTTGTGCTGATGTTCGGTCCTCGGTGTATATATTGTTGCGTTGATGTTCGGTCCTCGGTGTAGATGTTGTTGTGTTGATGTTTGGTCCTCGGTGTAGATGTTATTGTGTTGGTGTTTGGTTCTCGGTGTAGATGTTGTTGTGTTGATGTTTGGTCCCCGGTGTAGATGTGGTGTTGATGTTTGGTCATCGGTGTAAATGTTGTTGTGTTGATGTTTGGTACCCGGTGTAGATGTTGTGTTGATGTTTGGTCCCCGGTGTAGATGTTGTTGTGCTGATGTTCGGTCCTCGGTGTATATATTGTTGCGTTGATGTTCGGTCCTCGGTGTAGATGTTGTTGTGTTGATGTTTGGTCCTCGGTGTAGATGTGGTGTTGATGTTTGGTCCTCGGTGTAGATGTTATTGTGTTGGTGTTTGGTTCTCGGTGTAGATGTTGTGTTGATGTTTGGTCCCCGGTGTAGATGTTGTGTTGATGTTTGGTCCTCGGTGTAAACGTTCTTCACATCGCGTCTCCTCTTGGTTTCTGTAATGTGCTCTGCTCGAAGAACGCAGCACCCTTTTCTGTTGATCGACCACAAGCCATCCTCTTCCATGATGATATAACTCTTCAAGATTCTTTTAAGGTGTCTCCCTATTGTTTTATGGCCTCAGCGAGAGCGTGTCCCGTTCGTCAGCACACAATACAATATCCTCTCTGGCAGACGTGTGTCTGGCATTCTGGTCACGCGGCCAGTCCATCTCCCCTGTGACAGCGTCAGCATTATGTCGGTTCTTCACAAATTTCTCCGCTGGCATAGATGGTCACTACACACAACCATCCTCGAACGACAGGGGGCGTCGTTAATTACACCAGTATCAATAACCCCTGGAAGATTGCATTGCGAAACGTTTGATTTAAGCTGAGCCAATAATATCGTTTCATTCCAAGACTCGGCTGTTTTCGCTTCGTGACTGACATTATATGTAGTCTTCAGGAAGTAGACGTAATTATAAAGTAATTACTCCTCTGCCGCATGTAAGAATGATCGAACGGGTAGTTACAGGTTATTGGTATTTCTAGTAAAGAGCCCATCTTTGAGCAAGGACACGGACGTTTGTTCTTCATTGTTCCCTCAACACGGCAAAACAGACTGACAATTCTAGGTTCAAGTACAACTACTCTTAAACTAATTCAGCAAACTTCGGCATATTGCGTGGGGTATCCGCCAGGGGTGGTCAACTACCATCCCTGGCTTCTGAAGATGTCTGCCAGTAGTAGTGTGGTCAATTAACACCCTAGCTTGTGAGGATATCTGCCAGGAGTAATCAATTACCACCCCTTGCCTGTGATATCTGCCAGGGGCAATGTAGTCAACTACCACCCCTGGTTTGTTAGGATATCTGCCAGAGTTAGTCAACTACCACCCCTGACAATTGTGAGGATGTCTTTCAGAGGTAGTACAGTCAACTACCACCCCTGGCTTGTGAGGCTGTCTGCCAGGGGTAGTATAGTCAACTACCACCACTGGCTTGTGAGGATGTCTGTCAGGGGTAGTACAGTCAACTACCACCCCTGGCTTGTGAGGATGTCTGCCAGGGGTAATGTAGTCAACTACCACCCCTGGCTTGTGAGGATGTATGTCAGGGGTAGCATAGTCAACTATCACCCCTGGCTTGTGAGGATGTCTGCCAGGGGTAGTATAGTCAACTACCACCCCTGGCTTGTGATGATGTATGTCAGGGGTAGCATAGTCAACTACCACCCCTGGCTTGTGAAGATGTCTTCCAGGGGTAGTATAGTCAACTACCACCCCTGGCGTGTGAGGATGTCTGTCAGGGGTAGTGTAGTTAACTGCCACCCCTGGCTTGTGAGGATGTCTGTCAGGGGTAGGGTAGTCACCTACCACCCCAGGCTTGTGATATCTGTCAGGGGTAGTGTAGTCAACTACCACCCCTGACTTGTGAGGCTGTCTGCCAGGGGTAGTATAGTCAACTACCACCACTGGCTTGTGAGGATGTCTGTCAGGGGTAGTACAGTCAACTACCACCCCTGGCTTGTGAGGATGTATGTCAGGGGTAGCATAGTGAACTACCACCCCTGGCTTGTGAGGATGTCTGCCAGGGGTAGTATAGTCAACTACCACCCCTGGCTAGTGAGGATGTCTGTCAGGGGTAGTATTGTCAACTACCACCCCTGGCTTGTGAGGATGTCTGTCAGGGGTAGTACAGTCAACTACCACCCCTGGCTTGTGAGGATGTCTGTCAGGGGTAGTGTAGTCAACTACCACCCCTGGCTTGTGAGGATGTATGTCAGGGGTAGCATAGTCAACTACCACCCCTGGCTTGTGAGGATGTCTGCCAGGGGTAGTGTAGTTAACTACCACAACGGCTTGTGAGGATGTCTGCCAGGGGTAGTATAGTCAACTACCACCCCTGGCTTGTGAGGATGTATGTCAGGGGTAGCATAGTCAACTACCACCCCTGGCTTGTGAGGATGTCTGCCAGGGGTAGTGTAGTCAACTACCACCCCGGCTTGTGAGGATGTCTGCCAGGGGTAGTATAGTCAACTACCACCCCTGGCTTGTGAGGATGTATGTCAGGGGTAGCATAGTCAACTACCACCCCTGGCTTGTGAGGATGTCTGCCAGGGGTAGTGTAGTCAACTACCACCCCGGCTTGTGAGGATGTCTGCCAGGGGTAGTATAGTCAACTACCACCCCTGGCTTGTGAGGATGTATGTCAGGGGTAGCATAGTCAACTACCACCCCTGGCGTGTGAGGATGTCTTCCAGGGTTAGTATAGTCAACTACCACCCCTGGCGTGTGAGGATGTCTGTCAGGGGTAGTATAGTCAACTACCACCCCTGGCTTGTGAGGATGTCTGTCAGGGGTAGTGTAGTTAACTGCCACCCCTGGCTTGTGAGGATGTCTGTCAGGGGTGGTAGGTGACTACCACCCCGGCTTGTGAGGATGTCTGCCAGGGGTAGTATAGTCAACTACCACCCCTGGCTTGTGAGGATGTATGTCAGGGGTAGCATAGTCAACTACCACCCCTGGCTTGTGAGGATATCTGCCAGGGGTAGTGTAGTCAACTACCACCCCGGCTTGTGAGGATGTCTGCCAGGGGTAGTATAGTCAACTACCACCCCTGGCTTGTGAGGATGTATGTCAGGGGTAGCATAGTCAACTACCACCCCTGGCGTGTGAGGATGTCTTCCAGGGTTAGTATAGTCAACTACCACCCCTGGCGTGTGAGGATGTCTGTCAGGGGTAGTATAGTCAACTACCACCCCTGGCTTGTGAGGATGTCTGTCAGGGGTAGTGTAGTTAACTGCCACCCCTGGCTTGTGAGGATGTCTGTCAGGGGTAGTGTAGTCAACTACCACCCCTGGCTTGTGAGGATGTATGTCAGGGGTAGCATAGTCAACTACCACCCCTGGCTTGTGAGGATGTCTGCCAGGGGTAGTGTAGTTAACTACCACAACGGCTTGTGAGGATGTCTGCCAGGGGTAGTATAGTCAACTACCACCCCTGGCTTGTGAGGATGTATGTCAGGGGTAGCATAGTCAACTACCACCCCTGGCTTGTGAGGATGTCTGCCAGGGGTAGTGTAGTCAACTACCACCCCGGCTTGTGAGGATGTCTGCCAGGGGTAGTATAGTCAACTACCACCCCTGGCTTGTGAGGATGTATGTCAGGGGTAGCATAGTCAACTACCACCCCTGGCTTGTGAGGATGTCTGCCAGGGGTAGTGTAGTCAACTACCACCCCGGCTTGTGAGGATGTCTGCCAGGGGTAGTATAGTCAACTACCACCACTGGCTTGTGAGGATGTATGTCAGGGGTAGCATAGTCAACTACCACCCCTGGCTTGTGAGGATGTCTGCCAGGGGTAGTGTAGTCAACTACCACCCCGGCTTGTGAGGATGTCTGCCAGGGGTAGTATAGTCAACTACCACCCCTGGCTTGTGAGGATGTATGTCAGGGGTAGCATAGTCAACTACCACCCCTGGCTTGTGAGGATGTCTGCCAGGGGTAGTGTAGTCAACTACCACCCCGGCTTGTGAGGATGTCTGCCAGGGGTAGTATAGTCAACTACCACCCCTGGCTTGTGAGGATGTATGTCAGGGGTAGCATAGTCAACTACCACCCCTGGCGTGTGAGGATGTCTTCCAGGGTTAGTATAGTCAACTACCACCCCTGGCGATTGAGGATGTCTGTCAGGGGTAGTATAGTCAACTACCACCCCTGGCTTGTGAGGATGTCTGTCAGGGGTAGTGTAGTTAACTGCCACCCCTGGCTTGTGAGGATGTCTGTCAGGGGTGGTAGGTGACTACCACCCCGGCTTGTGAGGATGTCTGCCAGGGGTAGTATAGTCAACTACCACCCCTGGCTTGTGAGGATGTATGTCAGGGGTAGCATAGTCAACTACCACCCCTGGCTTGTGAGGATATCTGCCAGGGGTAGTGTAGTCAACTACCACCCCGGCTTGTGAGGATGTCTGCCAGGGGTAGTATAGTCAACTACCACCCCTGGCTTGTGAGGATGTATGTCAGGGGTAGCATAGTCAACTACCACCCCTGGCGTGTGAGGATGTCTTCCAGGGTTAGTATAGTCAACTACCACCCCTGGCGTGTGAGGATGTCTGTCAGGGGTAGTATAGTCAACTACCACCCCTGGCTTGTGAGGATGTCTGTCAGGGGTAGTGTAGTTAACTGCCACCCCTGGCTTGTGATATCTGTCAGGGGTAGTGTAGTCAACTACCACCCCGGCTTGTACACGACACGAGCAAGCCGAGTAGTCGGCCTTTATTTGCGTCTTCTGGTGATGCGGTGAACTGAAGGGATAGACGTCCAACCGCCCGTAGAATAACTTCCTCGTAATTAGGTTAGGCCAAAAGATTGGGGTTGCTAACCGGGGGCTGGGGAGGGGCGGCCGCAGTTACTCGGAAGATGAACGCTACAGGCTGTCGACGTGAGATTTGATTGGTGTTAGTCATTACAATATTAGCTACTGCTCGGTGTAGGGGAACGGCATGCACAACTGGCCCCCAGCCGTTTGGCGGTATTGTACTACAAACAGCTAAATTTGTGGTGGCACTGTTAAGTAACTCATAAATGGGCCCTCATGGATACTGATCGGAAGTGAGAAACGCTCATTCAAAGAGGTGAGCGCAAAATAATAGTTTTTCACACTTCTTAAAATTTTATCTGTATTTAAAACAAATCACATTACCGTTTTGTACGTTTTGAAAACAACGTAAACTGTGGTATGCATAAGCCAAACGTACATGCTCTGATATATTCGTATTAGTTTTTAAAAAACATGGAGAGTTTGTATTCAAATTGATAATCAACCCGAGGCCTATCAGGGGTTAGCTATCGTCGATATGCTGTTGGTACACACCTGCATTTGTAAGGTTTTATGGTATTAAATTAATTTACACAGGGTATCATATAATACCCAGTTATGCATTAATAATAATAATAATAATATATTTGTAAGCAAAACACTAATATTACTAATATATTTATTTGCAACGTCAATATGAGCTGTATGGGTACATATTATATTATTATATTATCAAGTGGTGTAATGTATAAGTATATTTTTAAGTTGCAAAACCATGATAACAAACCCCGTAGCGGATGTCACCTATACTGAAAGGAGATCAGCCAACAAAGTGAAAGTCGAGTAACTGAAAAAAAGACATGCATCACCACGCTCAATCCATACAAACGTCAACTTCGATTGAGAACAAATCTGCCAAACATCCTACAATGCGGAAGAAGCCTCAAATCAACACGAGTGGAACTACACGGGGAACGAAGATGTCGTTCGCCATGCCACTGCGTAGCTTCGAAAACAAGCGAGACAACTGGATGCAGAAACAATAATGCACCAACTGTTTTCGGACAGTACGGACATGGAAGAAAGGATAAAATGTGACTAATGTGCACCATGGGCACACCTTGGCTGACCAGGGTCCACCATGACTGGCCAGGGTCCACCATGACTGGCCAGGGTCCACCATGACTGACCAGGGTCCACCATGACTGGCCAGGGTCCACCATGACTGACCAGGGTCCACCATGACTGACCAGGGTCCACGATGACTGGCCAGGGTCCACCATGACTGGCCAGGGTCCACCATGACTGACCAGGGTGACGACGTAATTCCGACGTCGGGTGACGACGTTATTCCGGCGTCGGGTGACGACGTTGTTCCGATGTCGGGTAACGACGTTGTTCCGACGTCGAGTGACGACGTTGTTCCGACGTCCGGTACCGACGTCGAAACAACGTCGATACCCGACGTCGGAACAGCATCAGTTACCGACGTCGTTCCGACGTCAGGTACCGACGTCGAAACAACGTTGAAAACAAGTTGTATCAACGTCGGGTGTCGGTGTCGTTCCATGTTGTATCAACGGCTAGTTCGGGGAGCGTTTTTTTGGTAATGTAGTTGTTGCCATGTTTCAAACTAGTATGCATAATCGGGCTCACTGTGGAGCTTGCGATGAACATGCAGGTCCTAAGCTGAAGGGGAGACACCTCACCTAAAAAGTTAATAAAAAATACTGTAGTCACCGTATTCTGACAGCTTTCTATATTAGCTGTCAATAAAGGAAACAAACTATCTAAACAAATGTGTGGAATATCTTGGGAGTATGGTTATTTGTTCGAATTTATAACGGTATAATAGTGAAAAAATATACTTTCAAATGTTTTAAGGTTTAGTGATGACTGGGACAACAAAAAATGTCCATAATTGCGCAATAAAATAAAATGATACTATGTCAGCGTATCTATACAATTAAAAATAAAGATATTCATTATGTTGTGGAACAAATCACATCATTTTATTTCGTACAAATAAAACAATTATTAAAATTAAAACACTACCAACTACACAAGCAGGAATTTGATCTAGTTGTGAATCTTCCGTCCACCACCTCCAGCCCGGTCTGGTGCATATTTAAGGCATGCAGAGATGGCTGCAGTGACTTCTGTCTCCGTTCCGACCTGGTTCTTCAGGACACTTGCTGAAACATAATATTCACCACAGCATTGAAATCTTGTACGTTTGAATATCACACCCTTTAAGCATAACCGATATAATTTTGTTGTGCCCATATGGTAGAGAAGGTCTTACTGAGTAAAAAATATACTGAAATTTTTTCTGACCGACCCCCTGTTTCCATGGTAACAAGCAAAACGGCCGCTAAAATACAGCACATCTGACAATTATAAACTTTGGAAGTAACAATGATATGGCAATCTGGCTTGGATTGTCGTGAATTTTCAAACTATGTAATTGTGTACGTAACAATTTTAGACACATTTTGGGATATTACACCAAATATAAAGCATAAAACCAAAATGTTTTTATACAGATTGTTGAGATTATTAAAGAGAACGCAGTAATACAAACCAAACAGAGAATGCTCGCATTGATTGCTTGTAAGAGCCACACCTCATCCACCAATAAACGTGTTTTAGAGATGTGTAACTGTTATAAAAGGGATCTTTACTGAAACACGCAAAACTACTGAAATATGCAAGAAACACATTTAAAGTATTTTTTATCAAAAGCCATAATTCTAGCTGTCATATATCCTGTTCGAAACATCAAGCTTTTGGTATAACTTGAAAAGATACATATTGACGAACATATATTTAACTGACACAGGAAGTATTTGCGATGACGTTACAGAAAATGATAGTATAGCATAGCGATATGATTAACTCGTTATTGGGACGAAGTCCGATGAACGCTTGTTGTCTGCACTGGCCACCGTCACACAAGTACACTGGGATCGCGATACTACCTACCTATAATAAATTTAAACATACCAGTCATACAATCTGTGTATGTCTTCCTCTTTGTTTTCCTCTTCTCATCCTCGTCGCTGACCTCGGTCGTTGAGGTGAAATCATATCGTTCGCACTCCTTTTTATCATCTGAAACGAAACAATGGTGAATTAATTTATCCCAATGCACAGTAAAACAATCACAAATCTATATTTTGCAAACCCCAACTTGATTTGGATACCAAAAACCATTTAAACGCCTAAAGTCACCAGGATATATATAATGACATAGTATTGCCAGAGAAGTAACTGTCACAGATTAAAAATGTAATTAACTCTATTAACATAAACTTTGAATAAATACATGTCAAACTATGTTAGCGACATGTTATTTAAAATCAAGGTTGTGTATATCATTTATAACGATTAAACGTCAGGTCACACATTGTGAGAAATGCAATTTAGCTAGGCACAGGTTTCAAATTACTGTCACATTTGCAACTACATAGTCACAACTTCGAGCCATACAGTTACCTGATGTTATCTTTCATTTGAGCAAAGGGAACTGCAACCACTGGTCAGTTGGTGTCGCCTGCTCTCTTTATCTTATGTTTGTGGCATCTTTGACGGATGGCCAATCAACCATCCTCCTCTCCCTGTTGATCCAGCAGTGTGTAGGGGTCATTAAAATACCATTAGTAAGCAGGGGCAGAAGTAATGGGCCCAGGGCTAAAGCTGTGAGCACTGACCATTTCAAACTAGCCAATGGGTAACTCTCATAATCCCACCGCTACTTAACTACAGCTTCTAAAGTGACTACCATGTGTGTGTGTGTGACATGTGCCCCTGTCCACTGTGTATAACAGTTTGTACGTCACCTTGAGAGCAATCTTATCTGACTGCCCTTTCTGTTATCTGCTAATGGAGTAGAAAGATGTCACATTGTGCAGATGACTTGTGACAGACCAAGCCTTGTCATATGTTACTACACAATATAACATTAATTAATATAGAGTATATAATATATATATATAATGTTGGTACATTTTGTGGAGAAAGGGTGGATACACTTAAGAGTGGTGACGTATCCATGGAAATCATATTTTTGACAAATTTATATAAATCTGGTTGTTTAAATTTTCACGTCGGATAACAAGTACCAATTTGCCGTTTTTCGAGAAAAAATCTATAATTTGAAAAGTTTATTTGTGGTGATCATAATTTTTGGGTTGTTGATGCCAATTGGGCATATCTTTCTAATGAACCTTTTGTTATCATTCGGTATAGCTAGGGTTTAAAACCAATGCATGAGTGAGTTTTGTTAACATTTTACCAATTGCAAAAAAACGGACGAGATTGCATTCCGTGGTCCATAATTTGAAACCAATCCATGGCGGATGTATACAACGTATATAAAACGTAATTATCGACACATGGCTGGATGATCACTGGCGGACGTGGCGACAGCGCAATATCGTTACGTTGTTGCTACGTATTGGTACACGTTTGTAGAATGCGTGTATAGAACGTACATATAAAACGTAATTCATAATGTTACGAAACCATTACCAGTTTCCCCAGTTCCACACTTGAATGAACAAGTGAATTCACGTGAATAGTCGATCCACTAGCACCGTACGTACCAGTGTCCCCAGTTCCACACGTAAATGAACACTTTAATTCATGTGAATACACCATCCATTATGACCGTACCAGCTCCCCTAGTTCCACACGTGAATGAACACCTGAATTCACGTGAATACTCGTTCTCCTACAGCCGTACCAGTGTCCCCAGTTCTACACGTGAACGAACCCCTGAATTCATGTGAATACTCATTCTGCTAGAACCGTACCAGTTTCCAAGTTCCACACGGGAACGAACACGTTAATTCACGTGATTACTCGTTCCCCTGGTCAATAAATTGCATGTGATTTACTGGACGACACAATTATTAAGTATAAACAGTTTGACAATTTTTATTGTACTGAAAATTGTATAAATGCTGTCTTTGAAAACGCCACCCACGCCAATTCAAGCGGGACCAGACAACAAGCGGGACCGTTTAGAAACTATAAATAAAACTAAATATTTGCAATTGCATTTGAATCATCTAATTTGAAACATTTGCATTTGAATATAGTTTCAAACACTTAAATTGCATATTTGCATTTGGCTAATCTAAAACACTTGCATTTGCATTTAAATGCCTTTAAATGCCATCGAGGAGTGCTGTTGGACATGTTTTGCCGCTGCGCCGCCTAGCTATTACGGCATGGAACGGGGGCAGAAAACCATATGTCTACCCTCCAATTGTACACACCTTTTACAGTAGAACAAAATACACATTAATCGTCTCATAAAATTTTAATTTCCACCCGCCATTGATGCTCGCCACAAATACAAACATTCACGTTCATATTTAATGGGGGGGGGGGGGGTGCAACCATATGTCTGCCGCTGGAGAAATTACAGCTAAGGAGGCATCTGCCAAATCTGCCTCCTGTTCCCCCGCCTATATGTTCATATGTTTCCCGTTTACAAAATCTTCGGTTTTAGCTGCCGACATGATTTAAACCTTAGAAAGTTGTTAACTACATCCGACGTCAAAATGACGCCCGCGCAGCGTTGATGACCCGACATTATACATAGACACGGATTTGGTTGTCGACGTCATTTCAACGTCGTGATAACGTCAAGTTTCGATGCCCTTACAACGCTGATGACCTTACGTTTTCAAGACGGCAGTTTTGGTTGTCGGCGTTATTTCAACGTCGTGATAACTTCGTGTTTCGACTTCCTTACCACATCGATGAGTTGACGTTGTAAAGACGTCGGATTTGGTTGTTGACGTTATTTCAACATCGTGACAACGTCAAGTTTCGACGTCCTTACAACGCTGATGACCCTATAGTATATGTTGTCAAGACATCAGTTTTTGATTGTCGACGTTATTTCAACGTCGTGATATATAACAACTTCGTGTTTCGACTGTCTTACAACGTCGATGAGCTGACATTGTAAAGACGTCGGATTTGGTTGTCGACGTTATTTCAACGTCGTGACAACGTTAAGTTTCGACGTCCTTACAACGTTGATTACCCGACGTTGTAAAGACGTCGGATTTGGTTGTCGACGTAATTCCAATGTCATGATGACGTCGCGTTTCGACGTCCTTACAACGTCGATCACCCGACGTTGTAAAGACGTCGCATTTGGTTGTCGACGTGATTTCAACGTTGAGATAACGTCTGTGTTTCGACGTCCTTACAACGTTGATTATCCGACGTTGCAAAGATGTCGGGTTTGGTTGTCGACGTGATTTCGACGTCGCGATAACGTCAGGTTTCGACGTCCTCACAACGTTGATTACCCGACGTTGTAAAGACGTCGGATTTGGTTGTCGACGTGATTTCAACGTCGTTATAACGTCGCGTTTCGACGTCGTCACAACGTTGATTACCCGACGTTGTAAATACGCCGTATCTGGTTGTCAACGTTATTTCAACGTCGTGGCAACGTCACGTTTTCGACGTCCTTAAAACGTTGATTACCCGACGTTGTAGCGAAATCCGGTTTGGTTGTCGACGTTATTTCAACGTCGTTATAACGTCGCGTTTCGACGTCCTTACAACGTCGATGATCCGACGTTGCATAGATGTTGGGTTTGGTTGTCGACGTGATTTCGACGTCGCGACAACGTCAGGTTTCGACGTCCTCACAACGTTGATTACCCGACGTTGTAAAGACGTCAGATTTGGTTGTCGACGTGATTTCAACGTCGTTATAACGTCGTGTTTCGACGTCCTTACAACGTCGGGTCATCGACGTTGTAAAGACGTCGTATCTGGTTGTCAACGTTATTTCAACGTCGTGGCAACGTCACGTTTTTGACGTCCTTAAAACGTTGATTACCCGACGTTGTAGCGAAATCCGGTTTGGTTGTCGACGTTATTTCAACGTCGTTATAACGTCGCGTTTCGACGTCCTTACAACGTCGATGATCCGACGTTATAAAGACGTCGGATTTGGTTGCCGACGTTATTTCAACGTGTGATGGGTTGCCAGTCGTCGTCACTTCTAAAATATTTAGTGGCTTGACGAATGGTTCCGCCATCTTGTCTTGTTGTCGAGTCGGCTGACTGACGTTGTAGTAGTATGCAGGTTCTGCTTGTATTGGCTTTACAGCGGTCTCACATTTATTCTGTACAACATACTGCTAGACATACATTGTCTGCAGTATTTGGTGTACATCCCAATCATTTCACCATGGTCTAATATTGCATATGACGTTTTTAGACAAGCAAATAACACGTTAAGTATATATTTAATCGGTCCACCACAAAAGCGCCCCCTTTCGCATCATTCGAACAACTTCCAAAACACCAGGGTACAGATTACTATTATATTAACTATGTTATACAACATGTTGTTGTGTTGATGTTTGGTCCCCGGTGTAGATGTTGTTGTGTTGATGTTTGGTCCTCGGTGTAGATGTTATTGTGTTGGTGTTTGGTTCTCGGTGTAGATGTTGTTGTGTTGATGTTTGGTCCTCGGTGTAGATGTTATTGTGTTGGTGTTTGGTTCTCGGTGTAGATGTTGTTGTGTTGATGTTTGGTCCCCGGTGTAGATGTTGTGTTGATGTTCGGTCCTCGTTGTAGATGTTATTGTGTTGGTGTTTGGTTCTCGGTGTAGATGTTGTTGTGTTGATGTTTGGTCCTCGGTGTAGATATTATTGTGTTGGTGTTTGGTTCTCGGTGTAGATGTTGTTGTGTTGATGTTTGGTCCCCGGTGTAGATGTTGTGTTGATGTTTGGTCCTCGGTGTAAATGTTGTTGTGCTGATACGTTCTTCACATCGCGTCTCCTCTTGGTTTCTGTAATGTGTCTCTGCTCGAAGAAAGCAGCACCCTTTTCTGTTGATCGACCACAAGCCATCCTCTTGATGATGATATAACTCTTCAATATTCTTTTAAGGTGTCTCCCTATTCTTTTATGGCCTCAGCGAGAGCGTGTCCCGTTCGTCAGCACACAATACAATATCCTCTCTGGCAGACGTGTGTCTGGCATTCTGGTCACGCGGCCAGTCCATCTCCCCTGTGACAGCGTCAGCATTATGTCGGTTCTTCACAAATTTCTCCGCTGGCATAGATGGTCACTACACACAACCATCCTCGAACGACAGGGGGCGTCGTTGATTACACCAGTATCAATAACCCCTGGAAGATTGCATTGCGAAACGTTTGATTTAAGCTGAGCCAATAATATCGTTTCATTCCAAGACTCGGCTGTTTTCGCTTCGTGACTGACATTATATGTAGTCTTCAGGAAGTAGACGTAATTATAAAGTAATTACTCCTCTGCCGCATGTAAGAATGATCGAACGGGTAGTTACAGGTTATTGGTATTTCTAGTAAAGAGCCCATCTTTGAGCAAGGACACGGACGTTTGTTCTTCATTGTTCCCTCAACACGGCAAAACAGACTGACAATTCTAGGTTCAAGTACAACTACTCTTAAACTAATTCAGCAAACTTCGGCATATTGCGTGGGGTATCCGCCAGGGGTGGTCAACTACCACCCCTGGCTTCTGAAGATGTCTGCCAGTAGTAGTGTGGTCAATTAACACCCTGGCTTGTGAGGATATCTGCCAGGAGTAATCAATTACCACCCCTTACCTGTGATATCTGCCAGTGGCAATGTAGTCAACTACCACCCCTGGTTTGTTAAGATATCTGCCAGAGGTAGTTAACTACCACCCCTGACAATTGTGAGGATGTCTTTCAGAGGTAGTACAGTCAACTACCACCCCTGGCTTGTGAGGCTGTCTGCCAGGGGTAGTATAGTCAACTACCACCCCTGGCTTGTGAGGATGTCTGTCAGAGGTAGTATTGTCAACTACCACCCCTGGCTTGTGAGGATGTCTGTCAGGGGTAGTACAGTCAACTACCACCCCTGGCTTGTGAGGATGTCTGTCAGGGGTAGTGTAGTCAACTACCACCCCTGGCGTGTGAGGATGTCTTCCAGGGGTAGTATAGTCAACTACCACCCCTGGCGTGTGAGGATGTCTGTCAGGGGTAGTATAGTCAACTACCACCCCTGGCTTGTGAGAATGTCTGTCAGGGGTAGTGTAGTTAACTGCCACCCCTGGCTTGTGAGGATGTCTGTCAGGGGTAGGGTAGTCACCTACCACCCCAGGCTTGTGATAGCTGTCAGGGGTAGTGTAGTCAACTACCACCCCTGACTTGTGAGAATGTCTGTCAGAGGTAGGGTAGTCAACTACCACCCCGGCTAGTACACGACACGAGCAAGCCGAGTAGTCGGCCTTTATTTGCGTCTTCTGGTGATGCGGTGAACTGAAGGGATAGACGTCCAACCGCCCGTAGAATAACTTCCTCGTAATTAGGTTAGGCCAAAAGATTGGGGTTGCTACCCGGGGGCTGGGGAGGGGCGGCCGCAGTTACTCGGAAGATGAACGCTACAGGCTGTCGACGTGAGATTTGATTGGTGTGAGTCATTACAATATTAGCTACTGCTCGGTGTAGGGGAACGGCATGCAAAACTGGCCCCCAGCCGTTTGGCGGTATTGTACTACAAACAGCTAAATTTGTGGTGGCACTGTTATGTAACTCATAAATGGGCCCCCATGGACACTGATCGGAAGTGAGAAACGCTCATTCAAAGAGGTGAGCGCAAAATAATAGTTTTTCACATTTCTTAAAATTTTAGCTCTATTTAAAACAAATCATATTTCCGTTTTGTACGTTTTGAAAACAACGTAAACTGTGGTATGCATAAGCCAAACGTACATGCTGTGATATATTCGTATTAGTTTAAAAAAACATGGAGAGTTTGTATTCAAATTGATAATCAACCCGAGGCCTATCAGGGGTTAGCTATCGTCGATATGCTGTTGGTACACACCTGCATTTGTAAGGTTTTATGGTATTAAATTAATTTACACAGGGTATCATATAATACCCAGTTATGCATTAATAATAATAATAATAATAAATTTTTAAGCAAAACACTAATATTACTAATATATTTATTTGCAACCTCAATATGAGCTGTATGGGTACATATTATATTATTATATTATCAAGTGGTGTAATGTATAAGTATATTTTTAAGTTGCCAAACCATGATAATAAACCCCGTAGCGGATGTCACCTATACTGGAAGGAGATCAGCCAACAAAGTGAAAGTCGAGTAACTGAAAAAAAGACATGCATCACCACGCTCAGTCCATACAAACGTCAACTTCGATTGAGAACAAATCTGCCAAACACCCTACAACGCGGAAGAAGCCTCAAATCAACACGAGTGGAACTACACGGGGAACGAGGATGTCGTTCGCCATGCCACTGCGTAGCTTCGAAAACAAGCGAGACAACTGGATGCAGAAACAATAATGCACCAACTGTTTTCGGACAGTACGGACATGGAAGAAAGGATAAAATGTGACTAATGTGCACCATGGGCACACCATGACTGACCAGGGTCCACCATGACTGGCCAGGGTCCACCATGACTGACCAGGGTCCACCATGACTGACCAGGGTCCACCATGACTGGCCAGGGTCCACCATGACTGACCAGGGTCCACCATGACTGACCAGGATCCACCATGACTGGCCAGGGTCCACCATGACTGACCAGGGTCCACCATGACTGACCAGGGTCCACCATGACTGGCCAGGGTCCACCATGACTGACCAGGGTCCACCATGACTGGCCAGGGTCCACCATGACTGACCAGGGTCCACCATGACTGACCAGGGTCCACCATGACTGGCCAGGGTCCACCATGACTTGCCAGGGTCCACCATGACTGACCAGGGTCCACCATGACTGGCCAGGGTCCACCATGACTGACCAGGGTCCACCATGACTGGCCAGGGTCCACTATGACTGACCATGGTCCACCATGACTGGCCAGGGTCCACCATGACTGGCCAGGGTCCGAATATATGCAGAGTGTGTTTGCGAAATGTGTGATGATGGCTAAATAATACAAGTGGATGTGCAGGGAGCCCGTTTAGGAAGCACCTTTTAGCGAGTCAGAAATCGGGTGGTGTTCTGAAACATCTCGTACATTCAGTAATTTAATAGAAATACGCTAAATGTTAACACAGACGTAGTGGGATAAGTGGAGAAGATGATCCCGTAGAGAATTTTTTTTATTTGAATGAAAAATGTCAACTTGATGTCAAATTTCGCTTAAGGGGCCCATTTTGCACGCCGTTCACCCACTTCTGCTGGTAGAATTGATGGATCCAGTACGTTGCGGTTAGTCTAAGTCATAATCAAAATCTTTGCCAACCATATTGATAACAGTAAGAGGCCTATAAGTGGATTACATTACTATGGCGGCTTGACATCTGCTATGTCAAACATGCACGAAATCAACCAGTAAAATATCGCCCGGTATCACTGATTCACTTCTATATGCTGCTAGGTACCCGAACACATCGTGGTCTCACAGACAATGAACCACCTGGATAAATATCGTATCCTAGTTGACTGTCAGCATGGATTCAGACGCAGACGATCCTGTGAGACCCAATTATTGATTACGTCCAACGATTTTGCCGCCAGCGTATTAAACAGACACACCCAAACCGGTGTAGTAATTTTTGGTTTCTCCAAGGCTTTACATCGTGTGCCACACCATCATCTCCTCCTCCAGAAGCTTAGATACTACAAGTTGGACAACGATATTGTTATGTGTACCTAAGACGTGTTGTCAAATAACATGCGACAGCGAGTTGCGGTTGGCGGCTATACCTCATCTTAAGCCCAGGTTTTGTCAGATGTACCACAAGGAACATATTGGGCCGTCGACTCTCCCTGTTGTTCATAAATGACATCTCCAACGGCATAACCTCGAAAATCTCGTTATTCTCCGATGACTGCCTGGTCTATCGCAAAATCAAGAAAGCAGCAGACAACAGTGCACTGCAAGACGACCTGAACACGTTGTACCAATGGAACAAGACCTGGCTGTTGGAGTTGAATACAGCCAAGTGTAACATCATGATCATCACAAGCAAGAAGTCTAAACAAACCGACACTTACACCATGGAGATTCTCCACTGAAACGCACAATCAACATGACCTAGTTTGGCGTAAACATCAGCTCAACCTTGAAGTGGCACCAGCACATCCACAACGTGGCCTGTGCTGCTAATAGGACCACCAGTTTCCCGTGGAGCACCGTGCGTCAGTGTCATTTACAACTTAAGGAGCATATGTACAAAACGTTGGTGCGACTCAAAGTAGAATACTGTGCTACCGTCTGGGATCAGTGCCAACAGAAACACCTCAGCGAAAACAGAAATGGTGCAATGGAAAGCAAAGCAGCAAGGTTTGTACTCAGTCAGCGATATCGAATATCGATACGAAGTGAATCAGAGGTCAGTATGCGACACGGTACTCGATTTAAAGTGGGAGTCCCTCCAAACCAGGAGGATACGTGCCAGACTTGGCATGATTTACAGAGTTCTGAAAGAATTTGTAGTTATCCCCATTCTGTACCATCCTGCGACACGCCCTGTACACCATGTCAATCGCAGGACTTCCAGACATCTCGTCACACTAGATCCTGAGGTAGACGCCTACAAGTTCACCTTCCTGCCAAGGAGTATTGTAACGTGGAACTCTCCAACAGACAATATCATTGTTGTGGCCGAGCCAGTCGACGTGTTCCGCCGCCAACTCCGAGAAACGTGTAAAGAGTGTAAATAGTTAGCGCATGTACGTATAGGATACAGGACCGATCACGTGGTCACCTCAGCACATTATCATAAGATCCAGGTTTATATCCTGATCCAGATACAGTTCTCACTTAACAACATTCTCATTATGTTTTTATCATATAGAAAAGCGTTTGGGAACAGAATGTCAACAAAATGTACGACGGAATGTTCGGACGCTACATGCGTTCGACATCTATTTTCGATGGCTTGATGAATTTTTTGTAAGGCATCAGGTCACGTGTTAGATAGTTCAACAGATTAAATTTGGTGTGGTAACGGAGAGAACATCTGAAGGCAGATGGACGTAGTCGCCCGCTGAGTTTATGACCGTTCGCCATGAATATGTCATATGAAATCATAACGTTTTACCTTCGCCCATACTGAAGACAGATTTTAAACAAGTCGATGTCAACTTGCGATAGTGCCTAGATCATATGTGTCAACTCGGTATCATTCGTACGCAGTCTATTCTAGAATTCAACTGACGTTTCTGACAGATATTAATGCTTCTCATACGCATGTCAAATGACTATCGATCAACGCTGAAAACGATATCCATAAAGCACGAACCGCTACGAATTACAATGTCAACACTATTTTACTATAGACCATTATGTCCAGATAAACATGTTTAGCTTCCTTAACAAAATGTTATAATTAAGACTAAATAAAACACGATAATAAAAGATATCAAGATATTTTAAGAACATGGAACTGGGTTGGGCAACTCCTGAGACTGTACAAAGACAACAACTGCCTATAACTGCTTTAACGTGGACACATGAACGCAGTCAAAATGTGGGTTTACCAAAGAACGTGACGAGAAACTGCAGGAAAGAACAACTATAAGTACCGGTGGGAGTCTTGAAATGATGCCAAACAGATGGCCAGAGACAATGTGTGCTGATAAAGTTTAATTTTCCTTGTAGGTACACTCGGCCTGAAGAGGATAGACATGTATCGTAGGTAGAAACATGTTGACACATTGCGGGATGAATTCGTGGATTCTGCCATTGCAACTGACGCTGACCTACCGTGGATAGACCAGACCAGGACCTTATACTGTTTGGACCACCTAATCTGGGTTGTCATGGCAAACATACTTCCTATACGGGTACGTATATGCTCGCCACGCTGTCAAAACTAAATTAATAAAATGTATCTCATTACACGTTCACCTCGGGTCTAACCGATTGTAAGCAAGATTGGCACCGAGTAACGGTCAGATTTGGCGAAGGAGATAATTGCTACCTCGTAACAGGTCTGACTGGACTAAAACGGTCACCATCACTATTAGCATATTTCCAACGTAAACAGTGTACAAATGCATTGTGTCTGTTGGATATGTTGTTGTGTTTGCTTTGTTGGAATATACCCGGCATGTGCACGGGTGGAACGGTCGGTCTCGTATGTACGGGGAGGAAGGTGTCAATCAGCAAGCGAGGGTGGCGCGTAAACGAAAATTTAATGTGGTCATTGCAATGTGCAAAATCCATGGCCAGATTCACGGAACTGATTGCGATGTTGGCCTAGTTAATTAAGGAAATGTCTATGTTCGAAAATGCCAATCTGCTAAATTTAGGAATAATGTAGCTATTAACCAGGAGTTCAGTATGGAAAACGTAAAAGTATATTGACCGACGTGCATTCGGAATACCCCGTCCGGCCCAGGGAGATTGGCTTAAATAAATCAGCCCCTTAATAGATTCAAATAGTCACGGGCCGATGTGATTCTAGTCCATTCCTCGTAGAGACCAGTCGGCTGTTGTAGCCGGGTGATTACATTCTAAACATTGTTTAAGTGGGTGTAACGGACCCGAGATCCCCCGTGGCAATACACGGGGTAACCTCGCATTGAGACACGGTAATCGAACCAGCTCATAGGCCCCATTGAAACCATATCGCCCAGTTGCCATAGGCGGATTTCTTTCAGTCCGATCGAATCAATTCGGGCGTCGTCACGTGGGAAATAAGACACCGTTTATGGCACATCGAATTTCTACCCCGCCTTTGTTTACGGAATTGATCCTTTATAATTGTTGGTGTGATTAGTTGATACGGCCAGAGCTGTCCGCTTTACTTCCCAAGAACAACTTTAATAAAAATGGAGTCCCTTTTTAGATGGTTTTCTCAGAAAATACATTTAAACAGTACTAAGTTATATACATAGGGCAATATATCGCCCAATATTTAGCCTTTACAAATGATTTAATTCCCCTGCTCTTTCTACGGGATAGACATAAATGATCGCCACATGAACTTCGCTTAATCATACACACGCGCGCATGCGAATCAGGGTTGGAATCCTGTGCTGCGGTGTCGAACCTTGGGCAAGTTCGTTCACTTTGTTGTTCCAGTTCACTCAGCTGTTTGAATGATTACCTGGCTATAAACAGTGGTGGATATTTTTGTACGAATAGTATTCCCGCATTAATTGCATAGCTGAGTTCTCCGAGAATGGTGTTCGAATGGATTGAACAGGTCTGCCATGGAGTCAAATGTAAAGCGCTCTGAGCAGTTCTAAGGACTGGATACTGCGCTATGTAAGAAACTTATATTTTTACACACGCG
>OZ023209.1:18818108-18878934 GCA_963995525.1 Escarpia spicata | reverse complement strand
CCTCTCCCTCTCCCTCTCCCTCTCCCTTCCTCCCTTCTTCCCTTCCCCCCTCCCTCCCTCCCTCCCTCCCTCCCTCCCTCCCTCCCTCCCTCCCTCCCTCCCTCCCCCCTCTCCCTCCCTCCGTCCATTTATCTCCCCCCCTCCTCCCCCTCTCTCTCTCCGTCTTTGAGATTAAAAGTTTTTTCACCAAACGTAATTTTGTCAACTTAATACAATAACCCATCGCTGACGTTGCAGGATACATGGGTGACGCGTGTGCCACTATCGAAGAGTGTGAATTCGTAGCGAACAGTCACTGTGAGGATGCGACGTGTTCGTGCGACTCCGGTTACCAGGCAACTTACGACGACACCCTGTGCGAGCTACGTAAGTGGTTACTTGTGCAATTATACACACCTTTTCACCATATATATTGTGAAATAATATTAATAATAACAAGCGCTCTTTTGATAAAAGGGGCACCGCTGCCACAATCAGCAATCGCACTTTCTCTTAACTGCATGGCTTGTCGATTTACACTATTCTATTATGTGGAATAACAACTTTTAATAGTCGTATGTGTACTGATTTAAAACGTAGCTGTGCATGCTTTCTCCCTTGATGTCGGATGCTGCTTGGTGGCGCTGTTAAATGAATACAACAGTTGGTGTCCCCACCTGGCGAGCATAATAGAACTACTAAGACAACTTGGCACACATGCACTCTCCACGCATGCAAGCACGCACGCACGCACGCACGCACGCACGCACGCACGCACGCACGCACGCACGCACGCACGCACGCACACTCATGATTGTTGCGTAGAAAATATGCATGCAATACAAACCTATTAATCCTAACAAAATTATAATTATTTTGTTTAAAGTAACTTTCAATAGGTTGTAATTCATTCGAGTCAAACACATTGTGCAAAATCGCCATTGTTGTTGTGGTATTAAAAAGGTATCACCGACTCAATGCCAATAATTTCTTTCATATTTTGCTGCAGCATTATTTGTATCGTTCTGGTCTGAACGAGAGCGCTAAGATGTTTCTAGGTCTACTAGGAAAAACCCCTGGTTCTGGTTGCTCCTTGCAGGAATTGTAGGCGCCAGTTGTTCATCGGACGTAGATTGTCTTGACGCCATAGGCAATAGCCACTGCAGTGAGAACGATACATGCAGCTGCGACTCGGGTTATCACCATAGCAACGACAATGCCCAATGTATTCTCCGACGTATTGGTGACGACACGTGCGCCGTAGATACGGACTGCGGCGATGCTGTTGCCAACAGCAACTGTACAGACCGGAAGTGTGTTTGCAATTCGGGTTACCATGTCCGGTCGTATGGCAGTCAGTGCGAACTACGCAGAATCGGCGACGACACGTGCGTATTGGACAGCGACTGCGCAGATGCCGTTGCCAATAGCAACTGTATTAATAATACGTGTGTATGCAACTCCGGACACCAGGTAAACCTTAACAAGACAGAATGCGTGAAACGGAAACTTGGCAGCATTGGATGTCGCTTGGACACGGATTGCAGTGACGCGGTTGTGGCCAGCTATTGCACTGATCAGTTCGTATGTGTGTGTCTACACGGATACATGTCTACACACGACAGCCGTTGCACGAAGCGGAAGTTGTGGGACACGTGTTCGGACCACACAGACTGCGACGCTGTCGTATCCAATAGCAATTGCACAGCCGGCGTGTGTTACTGCAACTCCGGATACAGTCCGAATTCTGGCAATTCTTCTTGCTCGCTGCGTCAGATTGGCGACGCGACTTGTGAGCTCGACAGTGACTGTAGCGACGCCGTCACGAATAGTTACTGCGCAGACGGACGCTGTCTGTGTCTCTCGGGGTATACGACAGACAACGATAACTCCACGTGTCGACAGCGGAACATTGGCGATACGTGCGCCGCACCCGTCGACTGCAGCGCAGCAGTTCTTCACAGCGTCTGTAGCAACGGCATATGCGCGTGCCACTTCGGATATATCCCCCGCATCGAGTTCACCGTATGTATACGCAGGCAGCTCGATGAACAGCCATGTCTTCGCAACAGCGACTGCACAGACGCGGTCACCGAACGTCGCTGCGTTGACGGCAGATGTCACTGCGTGCATGGATTCTATCCTCGCGTCGATAGCTCGGCGTGCCACAAGCGTAAGTTAGCCGGACGTTCACCCAGTGGTATAACGCGATGCAGATAAGACCCAATTCATGACTGAAGGACTGGGGAGTTCAGCTGACAACGTGTTGTCAATTTCAATCTCCTGTTTTCTCCCGTTTTGGGACTGAATGATTTCGTATTCTGTCGAATTAGTGCTCCTGACATATCCGATAGCTGGAAACGGGACGACATAAAATTGTTACCATCTTACTAATTGAAACGTAATCTTACTAATTCAAATGTTACTCGTTTAGATTCAATATCTGATCCGTTTCCATATACTATTATGCAGACGATTTTATCTTACCAAAATCAAGACTTGCGTAACGATGTTAACCATTACTACGACACTAAATAATGAATGTAGATGCCATGGGCGTATTAAGACATAATAAGCCTATAAAAAGACGCGATCCAGCAAAGCGGTACATTACATTTCACCACAGTTGATGTAACACTTTGGCAGTGCATTCATTACTCGAAGTTATTTACACGAAAACGATGTGGTTAGCCACATTTGTAATTCGTTCACTAAAATGCTATATTTAGTATGTAATTAACATCTTGCAAACTATTTGCTTGGATTATAATTATTAACCAGTCGGGAAAATCTTGGGACTGGATCATTGCGATTTTATGGTGCAAACAAACCCCGGAAAAGCAGTGGAAATATTGATCAGATAAGTATAGTTTTGCATCAGTATTATTCATAAACTACCTGTAGACATATAAAGAAAACGATTATATCTAACAGTTAGTCAGATAAAGTATTTTAGACTACCTTAGCTTTCGTGAGCGATATTAGGTTTTTTTATAAATCGTAATTTTACGCCCATTCGCTAGGGGGCACATAGCGTATGTCTAGCGTAGGTTAGTTGGGCACAAGGTGATAGGTCAGTATAATTCAGAGTATTGTTTATATTATTGAATATGTGAGAATAAGTGATTTGGAGAATATAGACTACACACAAAGAAGTATCGTAATAACTTAGTTTCAATTTGACTCATGAACTATGTACATATATACATATACATATATAGTTATGTTGTAGTAGAAGGCTACTTAACTTAGACTTATTCATTCTGGTACATATTGTACGGAGGAAACTGTATTTCTAAAGACTACTTAAAAATGCATTAACTATTTTAAATAGCTAATTATATTATTATCATTATTATAAAATAAATTCTGATATGGCGCCTTGCAAGCGGCAAGTCAAGGCAACGATAACTGCCACAGCTCGGTGGATGTTGCCTTGTCCGGCTGTGGGAAGTCATGGGCAGATACTAAGTAAGATGGGTTCTCCTTTCAATGCGTGTGGTGTTGGAAGGTGGAATGTCTGCTGAAGAAGGTAGTTAGGTTGACATATATTGTGAAGGAAATGGAGATGAGAATTAGCAAGGAGACAGATGGAATGGAGAGAGACGCCAGGGAGAGAGTTGGGAATACTGAGAATGAAGGAGCAGAGTAGTAGCAAGAAGACTGAGGACAGGAGACTGAGAGGAGGGGAGGTGGGTGGAAGGGAATAAATTGGAGAATCGACGGCAGGAAACGTGACAGGCGTGAAGGTGACAGGCGAGAAAGTGACCACAGAGAAGGAGGTAGGAGGGAAAATGGAACGGGAGAGAGGAAAATGCGATGGGAGGAAAGTTGACAGGACGAAAAGACGTGAGAGGAAATGTGACAGAAGAGAAGTCGATAAAAGGGACGACGACAGGAGGAAACGTGACAAGAGAAACAGCGTCAGGAAAGAATGGAACGGAAGAGAATGTGACTGGAGAGAAGACGACAACCAGACAGATGCAAACCGGAGACGGAGCTACTCTGAGGCAGTGATTGAGGGGGCAGTGAGAAAAGAGAGGGTGTTCATGGGAGACTCTATTGTGAGAACGACAGATAAGACACTAAGCGAGGTGGAGGACGTCGTTGTTTGTTTACCGGGGGTTAGGATAGAACACGTGACTGAAAGGGTAGAGAAGGTATCGGGGCAAGGCAAGGACTATACTAGTACACGCAGGGACAAATAATGCAGATAGGGAGGGAACAACTGGGATAGTACAGAAGTACAGACTGTTAGTGTGGCAGTTAAAGAAGACATGAGTTGAACAGATTATTCTCTCAGGAATTTTGCCAGTAATGGGAGGAAGGGGGGCCAACATATAGAAACTGCAAGAGGATGGCGATCAACGCCCTAGTTGAGCAGATGTGTGAAGAAGAGGGGGTGGGATTCATAAGTTTATGGGGATGCTTTGTTGGGAGGGAAGATATGTACATGAGAGATGGTCTCCATCTAAGTGGAAGTGGGGCAGCAGTTTTCTCAGAAATCCTGCTGCGATCTGTTGACAGTGGGACATGTTGCATTTATTTAAACTAGTTGCGCAGGGGGGATTCACAGAGAAGCCTGAAACTGGAGGCATAGATAAAGGCAGCAGAAATAAATCAGCAAACGGCAGCCTGGAAAACTCGCTTGTTTAAATGCAAGGAGCAAAATAAACAAAGGAAGTGAACTAAACATTATGGTAGAAGATACTGACCCTCACATAATAGGTATAACTAACTATGGGCCACCACCGATATATCAGATGCCGAATTGTGACTGACAGGCTATGTAATGTTCAGGGAAGATAGGCTAGGAAGAAGGGGAGGTGGAGTTATTTTATATATTAAAGAATCTATCCAGGCTTATGAAATAAAAATAGAAAGAGAAGAAGATTGCGAAGAAGCTGTGTGGTGTGATATAGTCACATGAAACTCAACGTTAACGGTTGAAATCTCTACAGAGTACAGGGAGTGAGGACAGCAAGTTTTTAGTTTTAGTTATAGTTTTGTCGTAACTGAATGAATTAGTTGACAATGTCAAGATATGTGAGCCACTGGGGAGTAGTGATCACAATCAGATGTACATTGTATTTTACCTTCAACGTAAAATCAGAAATTAAAAGTAAAAAGCAATACAGAAGAAATTTCCACAAAGGAAGATATATGAACATGAGGAAATGTTTAGCAAAGATATATTGGAATAACACACCGATGAACAAATCAGGAACAGAATGTTGGAATATCTTAAAGAGTGAAATTGAGTGCATCGTCGATAAATTTGTTCCCTTAAAAAAACAAGGGAAACGGTCCAGAAAGAAACACTTATTGAAATAAGCCATTAGAAAACTAAATACAAACAAATAATGTGGAAGTCGTATAGACGTATTGGAAATTATTAAAACTGCAACATTTATAAAGAAGCACTTAAACAAGCTACAACTGAAACTAGAAATTCAAAGAGAAACTATTAACAAAAATTAGCTTGTAATATAAAACATGACAGTAAGAGTTTTTATGCATATGTTCGGAGCAAACAGAAAGTTCAGGACATATAATATCACAGGGATTCTTAATGGCAGAAGACCTGAGTGAGTATTTCAGTTCGGTGTTTACCAGGGAAGATATTATTTCACTGCCAGTACGAGAGGCTAAGTTAAAGAATCAGACTATTTAACACAGTTAATTGTAACCCCGGAAATGGTAGCTAAGAAAATAAGGGCTATGAAAGATAATAAATCACCTGGAGTGGATGAGATTTCGCCCTTTTGGAAATTGTAGAACACATTAGCATACCGCTTGCAACAGTTTTCAACTTCACATTAGAAGAGGGAGTGGTTTCTTTAGAATGGAAGGAAGCAAACATTATACCGTATTAAACATGTTAGGGAAACAAGTCAGAAAAATGCAGACCAGTGAGTTTAACATCGGTGATTTGCAAATTATTATAACGACTAATTAAAGATCAGATAGTGGATTTTCTTGTTAAACATAACTTGATAAACCAATTTCAACATGGGTTTCTAAAAGCGAGGTCATGCCAAAAGGCTTCCTTGTCCACCTGCCATCTAGAGTTAATTCTCTGGGTGGCAATAATGTTAATTCTTGTTAAACAAGCAGTGCAGATTTAACAGCAGGCCTATATGGATTTGCGATATCCCTGTGCAAATCCATATCTTACTGTCATGTACAATAATTGGCTACTTGCTAATTATTCTTAACAAAACAGCTTCACCGCCATAAACATAATTTTCTTCTGTCTCTATCTCCTTCACTTCTGGTGTGATCTGGACCCGAGTTTAACTACCATTACATTGGTAACTTAAATTCGCTCTCGTTATACGCGTGTTAATCCCTTATGCTGGGTAAATATATGGGAATGAAATACCTAAACATGATTTCTTTATATGTGTCTTAGATGACTTTATATGCTGCGTGTTAATCATATTCGTGCAATGCAGTAGTGTGTAGTACAGAACTCTGTTATTGTTTTCTACAAATGATAATACACGAGGGGTCGAGGGTGTGGCATTTAGTACGGCGATGTATATGGACCCCCCTGTGAAACTATTTATGTGTACCGTGATTTACAAATTATAAACGTGGTTCACAGATATCTGGAAATAAATTGCACGATTCTGAAATGCAAAACTATGCCAACAAAATGGTAAAAAACAATGATAATAACCGTAACCGTTATTGAAATGGACATTGTTGATTTATATAAGTAACGTGACACGTATTTTGAACAGTTATGTTTTTTGTTATAAAAGATACACCAATTGGCCACTTCTTACGAGCTCAGTACAATGAAAACTTGCATTTTTACAGGGGTGCCTCGTTCCATGTATTACGGGGGTCCATTTACAATATGACACAGCCCCCGACTGCACTGTAGCGTATCGCAGGCCGCGACTAACAATGCTGCTTGGTTTGACAGGCAAACTAGGCGACACGTGTCGCGTTCACGACGACTGTTCTGTCGTCATCGACTCTTCCACCTGCTCGAACGGCGCATGCGCGTGTGACCTTGGATACGTGACGACCGACGATCGCGCTGGATGTCGTCTGCTCGCCATTAACGACCGGTGCATGTGGACGGCGGCATGCAGAGCCGCCATCAAGAACACGCGCTGCCTCTACGGTCGCTGCCGGTGCACGCGCGGGTGGTTCTGGGAAAAGGCAGTCGACGCATGCGTAGAGCGCCAGTTAGACGACGCATGCGCAGACGACGGCGACTGCAGGGCCGCTGTCGAGAACAGTGTGTGTGCAGACCGGAAGTGCAGATGCCAACCCGGGTACAATCGCATCGAGAGGGACGAATCCCAGTGTGTCGCCGATGACGCTGCGATGATGGAGCAGAGAGACGACATATCTCCGACAATGTTACGTGATATCTACGTGGTTACGTTCAGCATAATCGCCATATGTATTCTGGCGCTTGTTGACATCTGCCTGGTTGTAATGTTATGCGCTCATTTTGTTTGGTGAATGACGTCCATCCTGATTTGTCATGTCAATCCTAACATTGAGCCTGAATGTACCCGGATGATATTACAGTCATGTTATTGCGTATCTAGCAACCCCACATTACATCGTTCAAGTATCAATAACTGGACAGAGTCATTATTTAGTTTGAGTAGCTTTGTAATATCGATATGGTAATCCAACAACTAGTTTCCACCCTGCGTGAGATGTTGATTGACGTTTACAGTGTAACTTAACATGGAGGGTAAATTCGTCATTATATATCATTACGAACTCACCTTTATCAACGCATTTTGTACTAATTTGTTAGATGTCGTTTTATATCCGTTTTTAAAGATCACGTGTACATTGTGTATGCTACTGAAATGTTGTGTGAAATAACTTTTTTCATTATGAACATGTAACACCAAGAATGCTTGGGTAATGCAATATGGCTGATAAAGTTACTACATTGTAACTAGAAATGAGCAATACATGTATCTTACCTTATATATTAAACATATAATACAAAATTATAAAACGACAAATAAACATTGTTGAACGTATATCGTTAATGAAAATAAATTACTTGAATATGTATCTTTCCATTAATCTAAGTGTACACACATTTCCATGCATAACTGTTAACCAACACAATTACTGAAATAACCTAATTAACCGTTTGTTTGCATATGCCAGGAATGAACAAGACTATATTGTTTAATCCCATAGCGTTAAATCATACGACATGAAATGAACTGTATATATTCCAGCAATGCATCTCCATTTTAAATTAAAAAAGTAATGCATGCATGTAATGTATAGTATATTGTTAGTTACGTTTAGTATTTGTAATATGTCAAAGTATCATAATTGTTTTTATATGGCTTAACAATCTACCCCTATCCACTCTGAGAGGTGATGCTGGCAGCCGGCACTAAGGAAGACGTCAAGTTTCACCTTGATATGTTCTCTCCTTGATTGTAACAACTGACTTTGCGAGTTCGTTCCAGAAGCGATGTTATGTCGTTAGGAATTATCTTCTGTGGCCAGCTGAGCTTCAATGGTAACTTTGGAACCTGCTTGAAGAGACACGTGTACAACTCGTGCGTATATCCAGCTATGACATATGGCGCGGAAACATGGATACCAACCAACCAGGCAAAGAACAAGCTAGCAGCCGTACAAATAAAGAAGGAAATAATTATGTTAAACATCACATGTCAGGAGAATTTCAGCTACGTGTCTTCGACGTGACGACAGAAGTAGTTGCTGTTTTCCAGTACGTCAGTTAATTATGTACCATGCTATTGTTACTAATTACAATAAAATATGGTGTTCTCGATATGTCATATTGCAGTTACGTTGACATTGCGCTGTTAGCAACGTTGTACGGTAATAATATAAAAAATAAATAAGTACCAGGTAGTACAGCTTGCATTCACATACAGACTGCAATAATGCGAAACACTTCAAAAAGTATGTGTGCATCCAATGGCACAGTTGTATTTGGCATTGCTGCAACAACATCGAACCAGAGCTGGTATGTAGCAAAGTAATTGTACCTCGTCACTTCACTCCAGTAGAACATTTTACTTTAGTTGAGTAACGAAGTACAGTTTTAGATGTACTTTTACTTGTAATGAAGTACAGTTATATGTAATTTTCGTGATGTAACGAAGGATTCGTTTTACACTAACAAGTTATCATCATATGTAGTTTTATGGAATGGGTTTATTTAAATCTGGTGTTCACGTTCTAACTGTTTAATGTAGACGTGAATTAGACGAGGACACAGTTGTAAGAACACAACATTTAATGACTACGCTACACAGATCACACGGCGTGGTCAGCCTCACTTTCAAAGCGACCTTTCTGGCTGGGATAATACTAAAACAATAATCTGGCATCGGCAACTGCTAGATGGTCCAACTAAACATTAAACTGACAACTGCCAACATCCTCATTTGTCAACTTAGAAGTTATAGTCTTTACACCATATTGTCTTCTTCACCAAGCGTCCGCTTTTAGTGGTGACAGTCTCTGGATCTTGTGGAACACTCTCATCGATCAGGTGTTCGGCTTCCACTGGGGTTGCTTGTGATGGCTCGCTAGCAGTCGGACGATCAACATCCACAGGTACCGCTTGTGGTAGTAGGTTGGCGGTCGGATGGTCGACGTCCACTGATATTGCTTGTGGTAGCAGGTGCTTCCGGTTTCGACGTAGCACTTGCCCTTCGAAGACAACGCTGCACGATCGGTCGGTCAGTTGTTTCAACACTTGAGCTTCCTTCCACTTTTGCTTGTAAGAAGTGAAGTCTCTCAAGAGTACACGGGGTACCATAATTTATCAGAGTTAAATCTTTCGCACGCTTGTTGTAGTGGTATGCCATTTCCCGCTGTTTTCTTTCTTTCTCCGCCCGATTCACTTTGTCGTCTTCGCTAATGTATTCACGCTGTCGTAAAACGGATCGGATTGATCTGTTGAGGCGTCTCTGGATTGGACTGGTCGTCATTCCCGCACTTATTGTGTTTCTATTCGACTGCGAATGACAATGCGAGCTTATTGCGTGCTCAAACTCCCATTCTGCACTGAATAGTGCGAATTCTCTTGTCTGAATGCACAGATTGTGGGGTGTCCAGTCTCGCGAAGCATCTCTTGCAGACATCTATTACTGCTTGTGCTGATATGTCTGTTAGTTTCTCAAAGTAGTCGAGAAGTAGTCAGTGATCACCAAGTAGTTGGTAGATCTGTGTACGAAAATGTCCATTCTCACTTTCTTCTACGGCTTGTTTGGTATGCTGTGGCTATGCAGCGTCTCATTTGTCTGCTCAGGAGCATTACAGATAGCAATGTTCTGTTTCACATATACTGTCATGCCATGCCAAGACATGGTCTGTCTCGCTCGAAGTAGGGTTGCTTCTTCTCTGTGGCTCACACGTAGACGTTTCAGCATGTATCCACGCATACTGGTTGGGACCACTATTGGTCCCTTGTAGACAACATCATCGATGATTGTTAGTTCATCTCGAAATGTCCACCATGGCCTTACTGATTCTGGCACGTCGGTTACGTCATTCGGCCAGCCATTCATGATGACTTCCGATAATTTGGATTAGTTTGTCACGTTCGGTCTCCTTCTGTATCACGACATACAGGGTGTTTGTTACTGGACAGTCTTTGACTGGATCGATCGACTCGAATTGTTGACCCTGAGACTCGTGTTGTTGTTGTTGGAACACGTGTTCTCGTGCGGCTGGATCTTCAGGCTGTTCGCAGTTACATATGTGACGTGATAACAAATCAGCAATGATCTGTTCTTTACCTGGTCTCCACTTCACTGTGGATACGTACCTCTGTATGGTTAGCATCATCGCTTGTATTCTCTTGGGAGCTGCAAGCAGTGACTTGTTCATAATCACTTCTAGGGGACGAGGATCCGTGTGAACTGTCACACTCGGGTTTCCAAAGATGTATTGGTCGAACTTGTTCATGGCGAATACGATCCCTAGGCACTTCAGTTCTATTGGCGCATAGTTCGACTCACTCTTGCTCAAAGACCTTGAGGCGTAGACAACAGGTTTGTCTTCCTGCATTAGCACTGCACCTAGTCCAGTTGTACTTGGATTACGATCGACTTGCGGCTGACGGAATACTGCAGCAGTTTCTCTGGCGTTGCGTTTGTTTCAGAGTCTTATTCGCGGTTTTCTGGTCTACTCCCCAGCAGAACTCGTTGTCTGGTAGATTCAACAGTCTACGCACTGGCTCACTCTCTGCAGATAAGTTTGGCATGAACTTAGCCATGTAGTTGACATGTCCTAGGAAACGTCGTACTTCTCCTGAGGTTCGGGGTACTTCCATGTCTCTAATTGCACACACTTTCGTCGGGACCGGTTTCACACCTTCTGACCTAAAGCATGTGTCCGATGTTCGGTAGTTCTGTCATGTACAATCTGCATTTCTTCTTGTTCGGTTTCAGTCCACACTCACTAGCTCGTTTGAGAATTTTTTTTTAATTGTCATCGTGCTCTGCTCGATCTTTCCCGTATATCAGTACGTCGTCTGCCACAACTGATGCACCTTTGCGTTCTTCCTCTAGATCTCTTCTGGTGCGGTTGAGATACCAAATGGCATTCGCTTCCACTTGTATCTCCCTTACGGAGTCCAGAATGTTGTGAGATCACCCGATTTCTCTGATAATTTCACTTGTAAGAAATCGTCCTTCGCATCACACAGGCTGAATACCTTGGCTTCTGCCAAGTGAGGCAACACATTTTCGATGTCTGGCATTTGGAAGTGGTTCCTTCTCAGAGCTTGGTTCAAATTTTGCGGATCGAGGCATAGTCTAACTGTCCCGTTTGGTTTCCCGACTGGCTGCGAGTGACTTACCCACGGTGTAGGATTCTCAACCTTCTCGATTATACACAGTTCTTCCAGAGTATCAAGCTTAGCTTTCACATCATCTTTCATCGAAAGAGGAATTTTCCTTGGTCTCACCTGCACTGGGGTACAGATGGATCTACTTCTAGGTCATACTAGCCAGGTAGACACCCGATACCATGAAACACATTCTCACATTGTATCAGAATGTTCTCAAGTGGTTCTTCTGACACGAAGTGAACATTCAACTTTAATAATTATTATTTATTTCTTATATAGCGCCCCATCCAAATCTTTGTTCTGGGACGCTTTACAATGGTTAATGCAAATAAATACATAAATAAATAACATCATGCGATATATAGTTAAAAATACTATGCAATCATTACCACCATGTAAAATCAACTATACAGTCTTAAAATATATAAATAAACACAATTATGCAAATTATTAAAAACATAACATATATTAATTATAATACTAAATTCAGTGACAGCAAACTGTGTTGTTTAGTGGTCATCACTAAAACGTTCATCTGGTGTTTGTTGTTCGAGTTCAGTAACTGCCATGGTACATCAAACATCTGGCATCACTGTAAAGTCGTCATACAGCGTGACTGCTTTCTTTGTGACGGTCAGACGCGGTTTGCCCATGATGACATAATCTCGGCGTGTTAACATATTTGACGTGAATTAGACGAAACTCGACGTTCCTCTGCGTCTTTCGGTTCACTACTGGAATTGTCGCGATCATCTTCCGGTTACGTTTCGTCACGTGTATGCTGTTCGTCGATTCGTCAGACGAATAGTTCCATTCATGCTTAGAACCACGAACTAGGTTAGCTTGATCTGATTTGACAGTCTTACTAGCACAGCATTTTCTAAAATGATTGAGTTTCCTAAATTTGTAGCATTATTTTCCATACGCTTTGCATTTTTGCGGAGTGTGATTCTCTCCACGCTCTGACTTTCTGCAATTTTCATTACCGTATTTCATCGGTTCAGCGTATCTTCGCGTAGGTTTTTTTTTATCAAGTGTAGCCTCTATTTCTGTACCCTGGACCGCTCTGAGATCCTCCCGTGCTGCTTCCTTTGCCCTGTATGTGGCTATCGCTTCCTATAATGAGAAGTCTTGATGCTCAAACAGTCGTCTTCTTACACGATCATCTTCTATGCCGAGTAGCAACGCTTGAATGACGAAGAATTCTCTCGTATTGTTCTCGCCCTCCTAAGTTGCAATCTCTGGCGACATTACACAACGCAGTGACGTATTCATAGACCCTCAAACGTCCCTGCTTCATAGATAGCAGTTTGTGTGTCATTACGACCACATTCACGCGAGATGCACAGAACGAGTTGCATTTCGCTATGATCGTGTCATATTTCTGTTTGTCCGCTGTTGCAGTCCATGTGAATGCATCGAACATGTCATTTCCTTCCTGCCCTATTGTCTTTAGCAATAGCGCTATCTTGACTGTATCAGGCTTATCCGCCCTACCCGTAGCCACGATCGAGGAACTGTTCGAAAGTGCATAGATGCCTTTTCCGTTGTTCCGGTAAGTTTCCGCCACTTGTCAACGGTTCTGGAGCCAGCAATGTGTCCATCGTCTTCTCTTTGTACTTATCTCACGCGGGGCACCATGTTCACCTTCTAACTGTTTGTTGTTGACGTGAATTAAACGAGTACGCATTTGTAAGAACACAACATTTAATGGCTACGCTACACAGCATCCACGGCGTGGTTAGCCTCACTTTCAAAACGAACTTTCTCGGTCGGGTAATACCAAAACAATGACCTGGCACTGGTAACTGTCAAGGGGTACAACTAAACATTATACTTGCAACTGCCAACATCTGGTATTTCTGTATGAATAATAATAATAATGACACATTTCTATAGCGCCTAAATCCCCAGGAATCTGAGCTCAGAGACGCAACATACAAGAATCGTTGGGCAAAATCGTTAACATGAACAAACAAGAGTCGTTATTAGAGCAAGGAACCGCCGAAGGTTAGGTTGGGAATGCAATTTCAAATAAATACGTCTTAATTTTTTTTAACGGAATGTATGTATAGTTTCAAATGATTTTAAAGCGATAGGGAGTCGATTCCAGATTGTTGGTGCAGCTACATAAAAAGCACGTTTGCCGATATTAAGCTTGGTTTTCGGAACAAAAAGTCGTTATAAAACAGATGATCTGAGATTCCTGGGGATATCGAAAAAACGAAGGAGACTAAACAAATAGGATTGGTGTTGCGTAGAAAGCTACGTACGATTTGTTATGGTGGCTAACTTGAATTGTAATCGATATTCTGTTGAAAGCCAATGTTGTCATGTTATGGACTATATAACATTGTAAGTTTACACCGCGGAATGAAAGGTTGTGTTGGGTACATGCGTCCAACGCCAAGTAATATTTGGGAACATTTGATACCGCATGGCTGTCAACACGCCGTATATGAACTGGGCCAGGCCAGACCTGGCCGGAACATTAAAAATAGTCAAGCAAAAATGCGAGATTTATTTCACTGTCAATGACATACATCCCGAGAGGGTGGCAAGCCACTTTCTCCTGTATGTTGGCGACGAAGGGTTGAGAATCTTCAAATCTTGGATATTGTCCGACGCCAACAAAGAAAATCGCAAGATGCACAAGTTCGAGGCACACTTAGAACCAAAAATGTACTTCCGAGTACAGCGAAACTATCTGCAGAAATTTAACCAGAACGAGGACGAGTCTATAGACAACTTTATAACACGGTGCAAATTACAGGTGGGTAAGTGCAAGTTTAACCAGACTGAATTAGATGAACGACTAACAACGCAGCTAATCGTAGACATAAAGCTGTCCGAGCTACCGAAGAAACTGTTAGTCAAAGATGAGAAGCTAACACTTACTTAAAAACAAATCGCATGTACCTGCAACTCTAAAGTCGACACCGGTACAGAAGAGAACATCCTGCCGCTTCGAATGTTTAAAAGAATGTATCCAACAAAGTTGGACGCGGAAGGGTTCTCAGCTCGAGGAAGAGTAGCCCCTACCAACACAGTGCTGCCAATATACATCGGTTCGACAATTCAAATGTACGGCACAATGAAAGCTACCTTGCAGCTATCGCGGCAAAATTATATCTGTCCAACTCCGCAGGACCTGCGATTCTAGGGCTACCATCGTGCAGAGAACTCCATCTTGTGGAGATGAACTGTGAAATGAAACAGACACCGAGTCAACCAAACTATGATGCACGCATTGCTTCGAAGAATGACTTAATGTCTTCTTACCCTGACCATTTTGAAGGAATTGATATTTTTCACGGCGAATTCCACATCGCTGTGGACCACACAACGCCTCCTGTCATCCATGCACCACGTCGATGTCCCATACATCTAAAGGATGAAGTCAAGACAGAACTTTATAACAGGTACATAGCATGCAGCTCGGAGTCATTACGAAAGTGTCTGTGCCTACCGACTGGGTCTCAAGCATCGTCTGCAGCCGCAAATCAAACAACAAGTTATGGATTTGCCTAGATCACAAGGACCTAAACAAAATCATTAAGCGTTCTCACTACAAACCCCGACGGTAGATAAGATCACAAACAAGCTTGCGGGTTCAACTGTGTTTTCCAAGCTGGATGCCCGCCACGGCTATTGGTTTGTGTCCCTAGACGAAACGTCCAGTTATTTGACGACATTCAACAGCCCATTCAGTCGTTATTGATTCAAGCTTCTGCCATTCGGACTGAACCTGTGCCAAGATGTGATTTAAGAAAGAATGAACCACATTCTGGAACACTGCCCGGGAATCATGGGCATTGCAGATGACGGCGCGTTGTTTGGGAAAGACGAAACGGAACACGACGAAAATCTGCACAACCTCATGAAGACAGCGCGTCAGCATAGCCTAGTATTCAATGCCGACAAATGCGATATGAAGGAGGAGAAGAAGAAAGTGCATTTCTTCGGCCTTGTGTTTGATGCCCAAGGAGTCAGCCCTGGTCCTGGGATGGTTGCTGCAATCAGTCAGCTACAGACGCCGAAGGATGCAGTGCAGCTACGAGAATTCCTTGAAATCGTGACATACATGTCACCGTTTGCTTCCAATATGTCGTAACACTCCGAGAACTGCTCAAGAAAGACGCAGACTTCCAGTGGACGCCTTCTCATGAGAACGCCTTCAAGAAGACGAAGCGACTCATCTGTAAGGAGGTCACGCTAAGCTACTTCGACCCGAAAGCCGAGACAGTCGTACAAATCGACGCCTCAAGCCGTGGCTTCGGTGCAGTCTTGCTACAGAATGACCGATCAATCGCGTTCGCATCAAAATCACTGAGTGATTATGAACGTCGTTTTGCTAACATCGAACGCGATATGTTGAATGTCGTATTCGGTTGCGAGCGATTCCATACTAATCTGTATGGCAAGCACTACAAAATCGAGTCAGACCACAAACCGCTGGAAATTATTCCCCTAAAGAATCTGGCAGATGCTCCCCCAGCGATTACAAAGAATGTTGTTTCGTATTCAGCCATACGACATCGTCATCAAGTACAAGCCAGGCAAGGAAGTGATGCTGGCCGACTCAATGTCACGACAACCATGCAGCAACGCAGAGAAAGTGGAAGTTGTGTGCAGGTCAGCCATGTGCAATTCTCCACACAGAAGCTGCGGCAGCTTCGTGATGAGACAAACAGCGACGCTGAAATTAAGGCTCTGAAGTCCATCATCATAACTGGATGGCCAGAGACAAGGCGACAGTTGGCAACGCCACAGGGTTTCAGCGATAACGGTGGTAATTTTGACAGCCAAACGTACAAGATGTTTGCCAGCCAAACAATGGGGATTTGATAACGTCACATCCAGTCCACATTTCCCGCAGTCAAACGGATTCATCGAACAACAAATCCAAACTGTCAAACGAATGATGAAGAAGGCAACTGCAGCACATATTGACATGGCTTTGTTGATCATCAGATCTACCCCCGTAGACCAGCACTTGCCGGCGCCGGCAGAGATGCTGAACAAGCGACAGATGAAGTAAAACCTACCAATGAGAATCTAAAATCGACGTCAAGATAAAGAAACGGTAATCAGGCGTCTTGTCGAAAGACAACTACAGCAAAAGTACTACCACGATCGCAAGGGCCGTGCAAGACTTGCTCCATTGGATCCAGGACAATATGTTCGCATCCAACATCCGACATCGGGAAAATGGCACCCAGCAACTGTCGTTAACAGGCGACAAGAACCGAGACCATAATGTATGGTGTTCTTCATGCAAACGGTACGACGCTGTGTCAGTTATGCCTCGTTCATATTGAGTGTATTGTGATAATATCAAAGGAAGTATTATTACAAATGTAACTGATTAAGTAGGGGCAGAATGGTGAAAAACGAGGTGCTTTTAGTACCACACGCACTAAACAATTCTGTACACGTTGGAGTTTAGCTAAGTCTAATTTAGCAATATTGTTTAGGAGTGAGTTGCAGTAGTCAAGGCGACTGCTAATTAGAGATACTGATATTGTTTTAGCAGTAGATAAAGAAAGATGACGCCGAATTCGTCGGAAATTACGTATATGGTAGAAATATTCTGGTGAAAGCTGAAAACACTGTCAAAGATTATTCCAAAGGTACGACCTTATTTTCCAACTGACTGATTCTACAGCTTGGATCTGGAATGCGCCCGTTGGTTGTACAGCACGAACGTATATGTTGGCCATTAATATGCTACATATCTTAATGTAATAACGTGGACACTATTTTTAAATGCCTGTGTATGTCCATCGACATATTTGTAAATTATATTATTACCTTTACGATGACATATTAAGCAAATAAATTACTCCTTGGCAATTAGATTTTTTAACGTTTGAAAGGCTGAGCCCCGAAAATCCCTATACTGCAGGGTCCCCAGGGTAACATTTTAAAATGCATCAATCTACGAACCACTCTAATGGGCTCTGTAAGATGCCTAACAAATTGCAGCCCCATATTTGCGAAATTGACGGAGGTATGTTCGGACGAACACACACACAAACACACACCGAGCTAATGAAGAGGAGGCCGCTCTTGGTGATTTGACAACAAAACCAGGAGAGAAAAACATGACAGAGCAGTGGATCTGGGTGATGGAATTAATATGCTTGATGAGTTCAAAGAAAGAATGAAGTGGAAGTGGTTATCAATGAGGAATACAGTAAGAAAATCATCAGCGTGAAGAGATAGGCAAGCTCATTGCAGTGTGGATATTGGTCAGAGAACAGACAGTTTGTATGCTATCGATGTTCGAACAAAAGACGGGAGAACGCAAGAAAACAGGGGTGCATTCCGAAAACGTTTGGAAGATATTATCGAGAATTGGAATCGGAGACAGTGTTGGTTGTTGAATGCACATGTGAGAAATAGACAAAAAAGGCAGGAGGAGACCGAACGGAAACAAATAAGAAACATAGTGGGACAACACCATGATGGGAAAGTCCGCCAGAAATTAGTAGATCTGGTAGCATACTCCTTCTTCCGGGACAGGGAGTTGCACAAGATAATCTACGGAAGAGGAAACAACAGACTAGAGATACATCTGCTGATTGTCCTAAGTAGTTTGCGGAACAAGGTTAGAGATTGCAAGGTTTGACGGGACGAGCCGACATAAGCGATTATTTTGTGATATGTTGATAGGATGAGGCAAATAGAGAATGAGGAGGCAAAGACATGTGATCAGATGTTTGAGGCTGGACGGATATGTGATAAATACGAACGCGAAGTAGAGAGGAAGAGTAGGCTACATAAAGAAGAGAGGGACGACGTGGAAGCAGACTGGACAGTATTTAAGGAAAGCTTTATTGGAACAGCAGAGGAGTTGTGTGGCCGAACATCAGCATAGTCTATACAAAGCCGACAGAAGATAGAACAGTGATGGCAGAACCAGCAAGTTGAACAAGCAGTACGAGAGAAGTAGAAGGCACTGGAAGGTTGATGAAGAAAAATGCCAAGAGTGAAGCAGGGGCACAAGGAGTCGAAGAATGCCGCAAATATGGCTGTGGCTAGAACAAGAGATGAGAAATAGCAAGTATACTATTAGAACATCTGCAATAACGAGAAGTGACAGGATATTGTTCACCTGAGTAAAACAAGGGCTATGTGTTTGGGAGGAGTATTTCAAGAACCTACTAAATCAGGAGGGGAATGTGAATTATAAATACCAATGTCGGCAAACAGTGTGAACAGCCTTTCACCAAGCAACGTATTCTTTTCTAAACTCATTCATTGGGGCTGAAAGAAAAGGCGTCATGGATACTGCAAGTGATTGCAGGTAGCTTTGAAATGCATTGCCTTGTGCGCGAGTTCTCGGGACTGATATACCAAGTCTGATACATTACCATGCTTACGAAACTGTTAGTTGCTTAATGAAGTGCATAAACTGACGCATAATACTGAATTAAGATTTACATTTAAACTTATATTCTTCTTCTTTCTTCTTCGTCGTTCGCTCAGAGAGTGACTCCGGCACCTCGTATGAACGTCGCTGTGCGCCGCAGGTTTTCCAGAAGGCCAAATGTATTTTCTTTTACTGTTGTTTTGTAGAACATGTTGTCTGCCTCTCATTCTGGTGTGTTGAACAACCTTGCAAGGAGGTGCGACGCCGAATATAAGCAGGAGCTGAAAGGGAAAGCCCTGAAAGTGTCTGTTACACCGGCATGTCTATATGGTCTGGAGACACTGGCGCTGACAGAACAACAGCAACAGAAGCTGCAAGTTTGTGAGAACAACTGGGTTAGAAGATTAACAAGAATAAAAAGGGTAGACAAAAGAAGGACGAATGACCTGAGAAAAGAGGCTGGAATGCAATGCAGTGTAACAGAGAGTTATTGAGAAACCGGATGAGATGGGCAGGCCACTTGGCAAGGATGAATACCGGAAAAATTGTGAAGAAAGCAGAGGCGGAACAACACAATGGACACAGGAAAAGACCATAGCTGAGATGGGAGGACTGCGAGAGAAGTCCAGGGGAAGATGAAAGACGGAGAGAGGAAACGCTGGACAGAAAACTATGGAAGGAAAGGTCCCTGAGAGTGGTTCAGCTTTACTGTACCCGATCCTAACCACCGTACAGCAGGGAACGAGGAGGAGAGCAACAGAAAAGATCCAATATTATTCTATGTCTGAACATTATCGCTATCACAAATAAGCAATACCGACAATGTTGTGCTCTTATCACAAAAACAACGATTCGTCTAAAATGTGGAGTGGAACGACCACACAGTTAAAACAATCACACCACTCAGACGAGCGTCCATAATGTGCATCTTTCAGAGACGCGTCAGGTAATTTCCGGGTAGGACCAAGAGCAGGGAAGTGCAGTAATCTAAGCTTGAAACAACCAGAACGCTGACTAATGAATGACATACACGCTTCGTGGTGTATACCATACCTGGGAGTCTTCTTCTTCTCGCGTGTGTCTACAGCCCAGACTTGCGAATCGCCAGGTCCTGCAATGTAAGTCTCACCGTTTGGAGCACCGTAGAGAGTGCCTTACCTTACCTTACGTTACCTACACTCTTCGCTCCCGCTGGAGCATAAGGCGTCAATAAATTTCCTCCAGGCAGATCAGTCTTGGGCGAGCCAGCTCAGTTCATGTCAATTCTTCCCTGCCAGCTTCACTTCTTCGTCTATCGTTCTTCTCCAGGTGCCCAATGGTCTGCCTCTTTTCCGTTGTCCGTTGTCCGGGTGGTGTCCATTTTAGATCGGGATGTTATAGACTGTTTCTGTCCATGCGAAGAACATGGCCAGAGATGTTCTTGGTTGTCACATGCTGCTCTCAACGTATTCTCAGGATTCGTCTGAGACACCTTCCTTCAAAATCTCCCAGTCGGCTCTCGATCTTCTTATTGGTTCTCCATATTTCTTATGTGTATATTAGTACTGAGCGGACGTTTGATCTGTGTATATTTAACTTTGTTCTGGTGTGCCAGGTAGTGGATCTCCAAATGTTGGTAAGTTTGTAGAAGGTTTGTGCTGCCATACCGATCCTGGTGGAGATCTCCTTTTCTATTTTGCTGTCCGTTGAGATGAAGTTGCTAAACTACTTGAAGTCGTTCACCTCCTCTAGGACTTTCCCTGTCACAGTCATCTTCCTTGCGCTGCGGGTCTTTATCTTCATGAGTTTGGTCTTGGTTGGATGTAACTTGAGACCAACTGTTCTTGCTGTCCTGTCTACATTGTCTGTTTTTCCTTGGATGTCTTTCTGAGAGTGTGACACGAGGCCAATATAATCCGCAAGCTTTGTGTCTTCGAGTAGTCCCATTAGTCACCATAAGAGTCCTCTTGGTTGATCACTGGTGGCGTTTCTCGTGACCCAGTCGATGATTACTAGAAAGAGTAATGGCGAGATGACACATCCTTGCCTTACACCAGTCCTCACATGAAACCATTCACTCTAATGACTACAAAATTATAGTTCGAATCATAAAGATCTGGTCCGTGCACGATCTCCCACTTCTGAAGCCTGCCTGCTCTTCCCGAAATCTTTTCTCATTGCTTTTCTTGATTCTTTGTAGAAGTACTCTGCAGACAGGTATAAACAGGAGATTATTTATGCCCCTCCAGTTGCCGCCTTCTGTAAAGTCGCCTTTTTGGGCGGTTTCACGATGACGCCCTTCTTCCATATCACTGGTACTCTCTCTTCTTCTCACATGTTGCTGAACGGTTCAACGAGTGGGGTCTGCCTTCAGCGTGTCAGCTGTGATTCTATCCTCCCTGATGCTCTGTTTCCATTGGCCTGCCTGATTGCCTATTCGATTTCCTGTTGTGTGCTACGCCCTTGTTTCATCTCCAGCTGTTGTCTTGTAGTATGTATCTCGGCTGCTTCCTCGGGGTCGTCTCTATTTAAAATCTCTCAGAAGTGCTCTGCTCATATGTTGAGCTTTTCCACTTCCTTGGTGATGACGTTTCTATTCTTTTCCATGACAACTGTCGAATTGTTAGACTTGTTTCCTGCGAGGGTCTTTGTGATGTTGTACACGGTCCTCCTGTAACCCTTCTCTGCTGTTGCCTGTGTTTCTTCTGCTAGCTCGTCCATGTACACTCTCTTGTCGTGTCGGGTGGTTCTCCGTTTCACTGCTATGTTCTTCTCTCTGTACTCCTATGCTATCGCACCCATGTCTTCTATCCTAGTAAACGATCCTTGGTGGCTCTTCTCTCTTAGATGAATATCCAGGAGTGGTCCGTGATCCATTCTTTCCTCTGTTTTGTACGGTGTCCCAGAATGTCTTTACTGACATCCAGAAAACCTGCCGAATATTCTGGTTTTGATCATTGAGGTCATCTACTGGAATGCCACTTAGGATTTGGAACCTGTTGAGTGGCTTCAGGTTGCTTGTGCTGCCATCAGGCCTGGACCACGTTAACTTGTGGATTGTCTTGTGTTGAAAGATGGTACCCCCAATGACTAAGTCCATTCTCTGAGCAAAGGATTGCAAAGCGCTCTCCGTTGTCATTTATCTCACCTATACCTTGTACTCCCATGCAGGCTTCGTATATTTCGTTGTCCGCGCCCACTTTGGCGTTCATATATTACATGACTATAAGGATGTCATGTCGTGGTGTATGCAGACGGTTGTAGAATGCATCTTTCATCTCCTCATCTGCTTGCTCGGTTGGTGCAACGATGGTAGTCTCAACAAATTTAGAATAAACCCTTGCTCTGATGGAGAGGGTACAAGTATGCGAAAACAACTGGGTTAGGATAATTACGGGGGTAACGAGGATAGATAAGCGAAGAGTGGAACAGCTGAGGGAGGATGTCGGTGTGAAAGAAAGTTTCAAGAAGAAGTTGGTGAAAAGTCGGTTGAACTGGGCAAGACACGTGGAGCGAATGGGAGAAGAACGGATGGCAAAGAAAGCAGATGCCCGGAGAGTGGAGGGAAAAAGAAGACGAGGGCGACCGAGACTGAGGTGGGAGGATTACGTGAAAAGAGACCTGGAGGGATGGAAAGGGGAATGGAGGAAAAGAGCAAAAGACCGATGAGAATAAAAAAGGGTGGTAGAGAAAGTAGTTCAAGTGCAATGAGGAGGAAGTCGATGTCGACGTATCCAAGCCACCCTCACCCCCAAAGAAAGGGAACGACGAGGAGAACAACAACTGATGATACACGAGCCGACTGGTTCCCATTCTATTATTCCGTTATTAGCGTATTTATCCACGACGCGTACTACTTCTTAGTGGTGTTGCCCATCGGTTAGCCTACAATAACAGATGGTTTCTCCTGAGTAAAGCACCATCTTGCCAGAGTCAGTCCGTCTCAGCTCACTCAGCCCCAGTAAATTGATGTTGTATCTTTTCATTTCACTGATCATTTGTGCTATTCGTCCTGTCTCATACGTCATTTGCACATTCCATCCTGCCACTCTCACTCTTTGCTGGGTACTACCAGTGAATATGTTGGAACAGAAACTTCCTATCGGCTTTCATCCCAGCTCGTCATAAGCGACATGGTTGCCTCAACCTTCGCTTGGCCACCGAAGACTTTTTGACTGTTTGAATTTGTTGACGTTTCTGTAGCGAGCTGTTTTATGTGGTGGGTTGCCAGCCCAATGCACAACCTTCCTCCTTTCTCAGCCTGAACTTGGGATCAGGCAATGGTGGAGTTCGTAGAGAGTGCAGTGGCTAATAATGCGGTCTGCTGATTCACTCGCATGCAACGCTTTCACATAATCCCCAACAATACATAGATGCTTTGAATCTTTCAATTGCCGTTCGCAGGCGATTCAGCTTCGTCCATGCCTTTCGCGGGAGGTCGAAACCAGCACAGTGCACAGATGGTTGTGGAATGAATCTGTGTACGGAGGTTGGTTTTAACAGCCACTTCTCTCTCCGTTTTACTGATACCCAGTGGGCTGGTATTTCACTTGAGCCCAGGCATTTCATAGGTTCGTGTGCATGGCTGTTGAAAGGGTGTCGTGACTTCAGCCGCTGTACCTTAGCTCTTTCCGAGCAGATGCTGTTTAGCAGATGGTCAGAGTTTCCGGCACACCTGGGCCGGTGTCACGAAGCGGCTAAGAACGTTCTTAACGCTAAGGTGATTGTTTTAGTAAATGACGTGATTTTTTTAATATAAGCTAACATAGGAGTTTATGCAAACACGTGACGCTAAGTAACTGCGTAACTTTAAGTACGCATGAAACCGGACCCTGAAGCCGGTTTCATGAAGCGTACTTAAAGTTACGCATTTACTTAGCGTCACGTGTTTGCGTAAACTCCTCTGTTCGCTTATATTAATAAAACTCACATTTACTAAGAACGTTCTTTGTAGTGTCGGTGACGCAATGCCTGCAAGCGCAGATAGTTGTTCCACTCTGATTGGTCTCAGGCATCAAGCGACGAATCGTAGGGAGCCGTTAATACTGGTGTCTACTGTTGATGTGTGTGCACTCCTGCACCAAACAGGTGCACAGTATTTCGCCACCGCATGCACTAATGGTGGAGGTGCATGGTGTCTTTGTGCTGGCTCCCCAAACGGTCCCAGCAAGTCGGGGTATCAGCGCTCCACGTGATGTTACTTTTGCGCGTAATTTTTCTAGGTGTTGCCTGTAAGTCAATGACCTGTCTAGTTTGATGTCCATGTATGTAGGGGCTGCTTGACAGACAAGATGTGTATTGTATACAGACACACCCACTTCGCCTTTACCTTCTTTTTGTACAGATGGAAAACGGCAGTTACCGTTTTCGTCTCACTGAATTTCAGTCACCATTGTGGAGAGATTGTTCATGTCTTGTGTGAGACCAGCCTCTGGGACCACTGCTTGATACGTCTTAGATGGAAGTTACGCTTCTTGCCAATTATATCATCGTTTGATATGCTGACACTACGCCTGCTTATTTTCCGATTGTCTCTCGGTCGGGAACAATGGCCAATGAAGCCTAACGCTCAGCAGACCGCATCGACGAAATTGAAGCACTATATTCAGTGATGATATGACTCATTGTCGGGTGCAACACTGTGGCCACGTACACGAATGTAGGCAACTAATTGAGGCACGCGTTCAAGTGAGCTCCCAAGTTCCTGACCGCAACAACAGACTTACCCTGAAACATGTTCAATGTTATGAAATGTGGACCGACTAAATTTGTTGTACATTTCAGTCACCCCAGTTAGATCACAGACGGGATACCTTTACTGTGTGATTCTAAGTGTATATGAGTCTGTGACAAAAGGTGGTGTCAAAAAAATGGACATTTAGTCTAAATTTCATAGTGCTTTTTTACTTTGAACTTGATGTTTTCCTGAATGTGTTATATCTTAGGTGTGTAAAATGATGAAAGTTCTAGGCTGGTGCATCAATTTATGTCATTAACTGAAATTTTTTTGTGATGGTGGACATAAAAGTTCTTTGAATTTGATATTTTGGCACCATTCAAGAAGCTCCCCGTCCATTGTAATGATATGTTGCTGATTTCTGTTTAAATAATGGACATTTTTGTCAAATTGTCCTAGTGCTTTATTTCTTTTCAGTCTTGATTTCATATCCACGTTTCTGCCCTCAGTCTATTCCTCGTGTTCTTCGTTTTGCAACTTTTAGTTGTATGTTGTTCCAACAGTTGACACACGTCTTGCTGAGACATTCTTGTGGATTGTCTTGCAAGCGTGTAGGGCAGAAACACGTAAGATTCCTAGTAGCCAAAGTGTTATTTCACACGCGCTTGATGCTGTGAAGCTGACGTGTTCCTGGAACGGTCATCACAGCTGATGACGGAATTGATCTGTAAATTAGTTCTGTTGTGATCAGCGTGAAGGAGCGCTTGGTGTGGTGTGGTGTGGCTGGTACATTGCTGCAGCACTTTGTACAATGCATTCACCCGCACGATTTCGATCATCAACTGTCCTCTTGATGACGCCTCCACAAGCATCACATGCAATTTTGCCATGTCTTGAATCAAAATAACATCTCTCAATGGAATGTTGCTACACGCATTTGAGAGATGAAACAATGGAAGTTTTGATTTGTACTGGGCTGCACACCCATCTGAAAAGACAATCATCTTCTCAACCTTATCCATCACAGACAGAAGGTTGTCTGTCGTCTTGTCAAAGATCGTCTTTACCATACTGGCATCATGGCACAAGTCATCTGATAAAACTATCTGATAGTCCGTTACAGTTGCAGAGCAATGAGGGCAATTGTAATACAGCACTGTGGGATGCACGGTCACTTGACTGTAACCCCAATGGGCTGACTGCACATCATCCTGGTATTTGCAAAGAAAGTTCTCCGCAACATCACTGACAGCCACCGCCCACATCTTTGGGATTGCCGACAGGAGCGTCCTGAACTGGCCAAACTGCCACCTGAAGACGTAGAGATGCTTTGAGAATAGTTGCAGTTCCTTCATCAGTTCATCAAGGAGTACCTGCAGGGTTCCATCCTTTGATACTACTTCTTTCCTCTTACCAGATCAGATTTCACTATTTCCCAAATATTCCATCTCACAACTCTATTGTGAAAGGATTGGATCTCCTCTTGCAGCTTGACTTTGAGCTTGCTTGGACCGCAGATTGGGCACTTTCGATCCAAACAAGACTGCTTTGGCTCCTGGCAGAGGCTTTTTTCTGACAGTGTATCTCTTCCATCAATTGGTTCCCTCAAGTGGCGATAGAGCGTGTCCAATTTGAGGTCAACATTCGTGCAGATATCATAAAGGCACTGCCTGTAGGTCTGCTTCCTGGACGTGAGGACACTGGTGGGCAAGTGGCGGTATAGACTCCGAAGGGACAACCTATGTTGAGGATGCTTTGATTGAAAGTCCTTGTGGAATCTTTTCATTCTTTTTGGGAGGATTCTTTTTTGCATCAAAGTCTTTTTGGACACAGATCTTTCTCCAGGCAGGTCCGCAGACACTTCTTGCAAAAATGAGATGGCTGCTCTACTCGCAGGTGTTTGCTTTCTTTTGTACAATTCCTTTTCAGGCTGTTTCTTAGTTGGAGAGATAATGTCAAGCATCAGTTTTCTAGTTGCTAAAGTTTTTTGTTTCGTTGTCTTTTGACTTTACCAAGTTCTTTACAGAAGGAAGTTTTTAATTTTCGTGGGCAAGGGGAAACTCCTGAGTTCTTTTTGTTTGGGGTTGTCTTTGTCTTCCTGAGTAGACTAGACACTAATGCATTGTATACGGAACATTTGTTATTCTTCTGAGTGAGAAGGCGTTTTTTCATTCTGTAGATAGCCTTCTTCTGTGCTTCCTTCCCAGAAGATGGAGGGATCACATTGGCGATGCACTATATCTGTCTGCTGGATGAAGTTGTTCTGCCTCTGATGCAGGTGGCAGTGGCATAAAACAGTCTGTTGCAGCGTCTCAACACTCAGTGGTGGTGGCGGCGTCTCTACACCAGGTGTTGGCGGCATATCTACACTAGGTGTTGGCGGTGTCTCTACACTACGTAGTGGCAGCGTCTCTACACTAGGTGGTGGCGGCGTCTCTACACCAGGTGTTGGCGGCATATCTACACTAGGTGTTGGCGGCGTCTCTACACTAGGTGGTGGCGAAGTCTCTACACTAGGTGGTGGCAGCGTCTCTACACTAGGTGGTGGCGAAGTCTCTACACTAGGTGGTGGCAGCGTCTCTACACTAGGTGGTGGCTGCGTCTCTACACTAGGTGGTGGCAGCGTCTCTAAACTAGGTGGTGGCAGCGTCTCTACACTAGGTGTTGGCGGCGTCTCTACACTAGATGGTGGCAGCGTCTCTACATTAGGTGGTGGCAGCGTCTCTACACTAGGTGGTGGCAACATCTCTACACTAGGTGGTGGCGGGGTCTCAACACGCTGTCTTGGCATCTTTTCTTTCTGATTGTAGTATGCAGTACATTTCTCTCTGTGACGTCGCTATTACTATTAATTCTGGTCGGTTGTGACGTTTTTGGTCGATTGTGAAAACTAACAATTATCGGACATGACAGCAAAACTTACCCGGCCTTCTCGGCGGCGCCATTGTACGAAGCCCAACCAATGTGGTAAATCATGTGACTGCTTCAGGCCAATCACTGCTTAATCCGTGGCGCCGTAAGGGCTTTTGCATATCTGATATCGGCGATTAGTCGTACATGACGATCGGACATTAATTTCACGTATCAACTAAATTATCTTCTTACAGTATTTTATATTACACTAGAACGCCCGATATGTTAATTTAAAAAAAGAAGAACTAGTTTTAGACGTGTTTTTATACAAAACACGGGATCACCGTGCGAGCATTTGTAAACAAACATCGGCTTTTGTGTAACATGGTTGGCGGACATTAAGCGTCACAAACGACGGTCAATTTTTTCGATTAAATTCACTTCATAAAATTAGTTTTTTTAAATATTATTTCTAAGTAAGTATATGTTCTGTTCCATGTTTTATCGAATCCATATAGGTTAATGTTAGTGCTGTGTGTTTTGTTCACGGTACGTCGAAAGTGAGTCACCGTCAGTTGTCCCCTTTTTCAGCCTCTAAAAATTGCGCCGTTTTCAACTTCCACTGAGATTTTAACGCAGTTTGAGGTAACTGAATAACACCATTTTTCGTATATATGTCTTTATTGTATTCTAAGAACATGACACAAGAAACAAATATATATTTGGTAACACAAACATTTTTATTTTGGATGCAAACCAATCGGTGGTTCGCTCCACTACCTTTTGTCACAGGCTCATGTGTATAGCTGTTGAAAAAGGTGCAACATCCAAGATGACCGCCAAGGTATCAATGTTCCATTTAAATTAAATTAATTTATATATTTTCGCAACCTGATAAGATACAGACATGAGTAAAATGTATTTTCATACATTTTGATACCAAAAAGTGCGCTAAACCTGTAGAAGCAACGGAATCAACACTTTGGAGCCTCATGTAATGAATTATAACATCATCAGTCACGAGATTCGCTGGTAGTCCTAATGTCCTCATGTGATAGAGGCTGCGGGGCATCGGATTAAGTCGAAAACGTCTTTGTTGTAAAATTTACACATTATGATTATAAAAGTGATTGGAGTATGTATCTCATTTTAGTGTACTGGATCTTTGGAGCGCTCCCTATGACTGGGTTTGTAGAAACCCATTGGCATAGACGCGGATTTATCTGGAATTGTTCTTTTTTCCCTGACAAAGTTGGGTATTTAATAAGTGTGTGTGTGTGTGTGTGTGTGTGTGTGTGTGTGTGTGTGTGTGTGTGTGTGTGTGTGTGTGTGTGTGTGTGTGTGTGTGTGTGTGTGTGTGTGTGTGTGAGTTTATATATGTGTGTGTGTGCGTGTGTGTATGGGTGCGTGTGTGTGTGTGTGTGTGTGTGTGTGTGTGTGTGTGTGTGTGTGTGTGTGTGTGTGTGTGTGTGTGTGTGTGTGTGTGTGTGCGTGTTTGTTTGTGTGTGTGTGCATGTGTGTATGGATGCGTGTGTGTGTGTGTGTGTGTGTGTGCGTGCGTACGTGTGTGTGCGTGTGTGTGCGTGTGTGTGCGTGTGTGCGTGCGTGTGTGTGTGTGTGTGTGTGTGTGTGTGTGTGTGTGTGTGTGTGTGTGTGTGTGTGTGTGTGTGTGTGTGTGTACGTATGTGAGCTCGTGTGTCCGTGCATGTCTGTGGGCTTCAACAACTACAATAATACAACACTGTAGCTGGTCTATTCAATCACGGCATGTAAGTACACATGTATATTTGTATTCGTCCAATCATCGGTCACATTTTACTTGCGGTGTATCGTAGATGCCCCACTTCGAGCATGCTATGCAGTGTATTGAAGTTATTCTTTCACATTAGATAAGCACCGTTTCGATTTTAATTCTTCTTATGAACGTGACCCTGTATGTTGTCACTGTGTCTCGATTATATACATATACATCAAAACGGTATTTTGTTACCGCGTTTCGATCCTACAAGTTGAAGAGGCATTTTGTTCCTTTTATCTGGATCTTCAAGATGTGAGCTTATGAAGAAGCGGTTTAGATTCATTGTCTTTACCTAAACTTGCACGCGTGGTCTTCTTACGAACACGATGTGTATTATCATTGCCTTTACCTAAACTTGAGGAATATGTGCTCTTCTTACAAGCAAGCGGAGTAGGTTGATTGTATTCACCTAAAATTGAAGAAAGTGTGGTCTTCATACGAGTAAGTGGTGTAATTTCTTTGTCTTTGTCTAAATCTCCAAAACGTTTCTTTCTACGTGGGAGCGGTGACGTTTTGTGTTTTTCGTTGTCATTATCTGATTCATCTTCAAAACGTGTGCTCTTTTTTGTTAAACCGGGTTGTTTTTTATTTACTTTACGTTTATTTGTGTCAGTCTCCTGACCTTGCCCGTCTTTCTTTGCCTTCATAAGCCGCAATCTTAAGTCACATATGGTAAGCGCCACCATGAAGCACAAAGCTGCACATATCGACAATTCAAGAGCGTTATTTTGTTTGAAAAATGTCGGATGATTTGTGGTAGTTTCTACGACCAGCGGTTTTGTCGTCTGCGGAGACGCGGCGGTTGTGAGCAGATATTCGCAACGCCAGCCCGTGTACATTGGTGGGCAGCTGCAGAAATACGAGGTTTTGTCGGACGTGCGTTGACAGGTGCCACCATTTGGACAGCTCCTATCACAGGTATATTTCGTTTCATTATACAGAATCGGTCGCATAGACATAACGGCACGTCTCAGCGTGTAAGGTCCTGCGAATACTTTCGTATCATCTGTAGCGTTCAAATGACCGTTTAGATTAATCAAGTCCGACGTTGCCCCGGTGCAGTTGCCGAACCACCAGCCACTACTAAAGCGTAATCCACAGGTCTGTTTGGCGGTGGCGGTGCTCTGGTGTCGGCAGTAGAACGGTTGTTCCCTAGCTGACTTCATGAGATCGGGAAACTGTTTAGGAGCTCCCAAATGCAACGCATAGAAGTTGATCGCATTGCACATCGAAAAACTTCCCCAGGTCCTGTAATGCCAATACCCGATCTGGTCCTGCAATATTAATGACATATTTGCCTGCCCCTTGAACTTAACCTGTACATGTGTTTTAGTCCTAACCAATGGTTTCCGCGGGTCCCAAAGCCATTTTCGTAGTCTTGCCAAGATCTATCGAAACTGATACTAGGAACGTCTATTGTCCTCAGCACCAGTACGGTCATGCCCAGGAAAGGAGAATGCTGACATTCCGCCTGTTGTCGCTGTGATTGTGTCGCGTTCGGGAAGAATGGCTCGAAGGTGGGGTGGTTTAACGTCGGCCAATCACGTCTATCGTTCCAGCATACCGCTTCGGCGCAATCCTGCGGTCCGCAAGGGAAGCGTCAGCCAGTGGTAACTATTTGAACAACCGTCAGTTGCAACACGATAGCCGCGTACATGAATGAAGACAACGACACGAAGAACGACATTGTTCAGTTAATCTGAGGCGCCGTAATTGTGACGTCACTGTGACCTCACAGTCTCATCCGTATTCAAGTCGGGAACCCACGAACACATAATTATCTAAAAGGTTCATTTTAAATACAAAATATATGCGATTTACGAAATAATCTGGTGTACCGTGTCAATCCTTACATATTATTTGCCAAAAGCGATCTTAAATATATACATGCTATCTATACATATCCTTCATCTAGTACCCTCTGTACAGACAAACAAGACATTGTGGAACAGTTCAATAGTTAATTTACCAACATTGGTCACTGCCTTAATGCAAAACGACACGTTTGAGATGTTGAAATTACTGTCAAAGATCATTCCTAGATTTCGCACCGAGGTTGCTGATGTGATATGCTGATTCAAAATACGCATAGGGAAAAAACCATCCAGTTTACTACGCTGCATTGGAGTACCAATAATGGTCAATTCAGTTTTATTTGCAGTTAATTTCAACTTGCTGTCAGTCATCCAGTGGAAGATATATTGAAGGCAACCGCTAAGTTGATTAAGGGACGGATTTGTATCCGGTGTAGCCAACGAAATGTAGATCTGAGTATCATCAGCATAAAGATGATGATCCAAGTTATGTCTTTGTATAACAGAGTTTAGTGGCGTTGTGTAAAGAGTAAAAAGCAAAGGCTCAAGAACTGAAACCTTTGGAACACCAAATAAAGTCAGCAGTGCAGCCGAAAAGCAGTTCCCAATCTCTTTAGTTTGATATCTATCAATTAGATAAGAAGAAAACCAGCTTGGAGGTGTGCCAAATATGCCGTACCACTTTAATAAGCGTTCAATGAGAATGTTGTGATAAATCATGTCAAAAATACTTGAATGCATAATTTACAGCTTTTTAACCAAACATAATAAAATATATAAAAAGCAATGTGGATTCAGGAAAGGTAGTCTACATATATGGCACTAATTGATTTGGTTGATAAAATATAATGTAACATTGACTACAAACATACACTATAGGTGAATTCCTGAACCTCTCTAAGGCATTCGAGATGATATAGCATAATATCTCAATTCAGAAACTCCAATGCTATGGTGTAAGAGGTACCGCCTGCAACTGGTTCAAAACCTACCTTCAGAACAGAAAGCAATATGTGTCATACAACAAAACTGAATCGGAATATAAGGGGAAATTTCTTGCGGGGTTCCGCAAGGATCAATATTAGGTCCATTACTCTTCGTTCTATATGTAAATTATATTAAACATGTATCAGATAGTTTAAAGCCTATACTTTTTTTGCAGATGACACAAGTCTTTTCCATGCGTACATTTACTTTAACACTCTTATTGAAGAAGTAAATGTACAATTACAAAAACATTTTGTGTGGTTTCACACAAATAAGCTAAACAAAAAAACTAATTCCATTATATTCACACCAAACGGGAAGAAATACAACATTGACAAAGCTGAAATAAACGTAGATGGAAGTAAAAGTAAGACACGTTAAATACACAACATTTCTAGTAGATGAACACCTAACCTGGAAGATTCATATTGACAATCTGTCGACAAAAGTAGCACAGAATGTAGGAATGCTAAACAAGCTCAAACATTTTCTTCCTATAAACATTATGAAAATAATTTATTCCTCATTAATCTCATCACATTTGCAGTATTGTACTCTAATATGGGCAAATTCATATAGCACAAACTTTAAAATATTACAAAAGAAATCTATACGGATAATCACACTATATTGCACATTCAGATCCACTGTTCTCTAAGTTAAAACTGTTACAATTGGATGATCTGTACAAACATCAGTTAGGTATCTTTATGCATAAAGCAACAAATAAATAACTCCCTGATAGCATGTCATCAATGTTTCTACGAACAGATAAATGCATATTACATCCAACAAATAAGAACAAGCATTAGGAATTTTACAATAAATTATTCAGGACCAATTTTCTGGAACGCCCTACCTCATGTTCAGCAGCAACTTGTATCCGTAAATCAGTTTAAAAAGAAACTCAAATAGCTATTCCATAATTTTTCATGGCATTATAAATGATTAAGCTTTTTTGTTTTATTTAATGTATTACTGATGTTTAACCATAAATCTAGTCAGAATACTATACCAAGTCCTAATGTGGAACTTTATTTATTTAATACACAACCTATTTCATTTATACAAAAACACCTATTTGTGTATATCCTTTTTACCTTATTCCAGGTGAATGTATTGTTTTAATGTCATGCTATAATTTTATGGAATAAGGAACCTGACTGCTATAATGATGATTGTCCAAGCCTCTCCTCATAAAGGTTTCCAGGGGATCTTTTCGGTTGCATTATGTGTTTATTGTAATCCATTATACATATATTCATAAATGTGTATTGTGACCGAAATAAAGTTCTATTTTATTCTAAAAAACATGGCTAGCAATTTGATTGCCAACGTGATTTCCAACGTCTGCGACATACACGGCACATAGAAGACGAAGTGGTAAAGAGCCCAGAAAATCGGAGGCAACAGCCTAAAATCAGTGGACGATATCTGCTCTGAAATTGTCCTGGTTAAAGCAAAATCAGTTATGAAAAACAAAGAACACCCACTGTCCAAGTGTTTCAAGTTCCTGCCATCGGGAAGGCGACTGCGTGCTTACAAGGCAAGAACGAGCCGAATGAGTTGGTCCTTTGTGCCAACGGCCATAGCAGCCATTAACTCTTGAGATAATCTGACTGAGTCAATATTAAATAAATTGTGTATATGATATTTTGTACCGAATTGCCCATGAAGTATATACCAAATTCTTTGTAAAGGCACAATAAACTATATTATCGTATCTTATCCTCGTTGGTTCCTTCTATTTGGTGTCTATGCCAGGGGAAGTAAATAGTAATAGTAATGGAATGACTTCTTTGGCGCCTATATCCTCGGAAAATCTGAGCCTAGTGGCGCAACAAATCTATAGGATTAAGCCTTCTCACTGTCACGTATATAGCAATAGTCGTCAACATGTAGACAAATGGAAACAAATGTCGTGGACTCACTATCGTGAATCTCATTCTCTAAACTCCCATTAGTGTCAATGCCAGAATAATCAACCAAATGATTGTGGGTATCTACATTAAATATTATTGAAAACTACCGTATATTTACAAACGAATTTGCTCACAATTTAGTTGATTTACAAAAATCTAAAAATGAAATAATAATTGCAGACGATTACAATATTGATTTGCTTAAAATTAATGAAAAACCCATAATATGTGAATATTTTGACACAATCGTTTCACATGGTTTTTTCCTTAACATTACTATGCTAACACGACCTTCAAACTATAATGGAACACTCATTGGTAATTTTTATGCAATTTGTCAAAAGGATTCTTCAAATCCTCAGCTGGTTTTTAGTAAGCAATGTTTCTAATCACTTTCCGTACTTTCTAAGTCTGGACTATGTCGAAACCACTAGTGTGACACAAAGGTTTATACAAATAAAACAACAAAATCCTGACTCACTCAATCAATTTAAAATTGAAATAATAAACTCAAATATTTATGATAAACTGAACACAGATACTCATTATAAAATAGTGACACGTACATCGTGGCTTCGGTGACAGAACTAACTTCTTTATTCTCGTAACTACAGGAGAGTTCCAACATGTTTAAATCACTATAAACTATACGACAGGTGGCAGCATCAGACGGTGTTATGTTCATTACATCTCCCCAAACTTTATACAATTGTTTTGCAAATAAACAAATATCGCCTGATATGTTGAAACTATACTCAGTACAGTGTTGAAACTACATCACTGCTTACAGAAACTAGGCAGGTTTACACGAAAACCTTCAAACCGTTTGGGTACACTCTTAACCCTAGGTGGACGACTGGGTGGAGCATGCACGGAAGGGGAAAGACTCGTACTAGCCTCAGTTGAGTACGGAGATCCCACTGGATGACTTACTGGGATTATTGGGGGTACTACAGTAGGAGCTGGGTCAGGTTCGACTGGCCTGTACTGCAACGGCTCAATGTCAGTGCTGACTCTGCGAAAATGACTTTTGTTTCGCGCCTTGACCTCCTGGCCTTTTTGTGCTTAACATTGTACCTTTCCTGTCTATGACCTCGAAAGGCTCATGTTGGAATTTGGGCACTAGTTTCCCTTGTTGTGCCACATTCTTCAACAACACTTTATCTCCGATACCAATGTCAGACTTGGTTATCTTTCGTCGTGCTTCCGCATATTCCTTCATCTTGTTCTTTGCCGCCCAATCTTTTGACGGAGTGTTTCATCCATTTCCTCAGCATGGACCTGGGGTACACCATTCAAAACTGTTGCTGGTGATAATCCTGTCGAGGTATGCGGGGTTGCCCTGTAATTTCTAAGAAACCGGTACAACTCTCGTTTCCAGGGTTTACCTTCTACCTGTGCACATTTGCAGACTTTGCCTATGGTTCTCGTGAACCTCTCGGCTACACCATTCGCCTCAGGCCAATATGGTGTTACTCTTTGGTGGAGAAAACCTAGGTTGACAGCAAACCTCTTAAACTCTTCACTTTGGAACGGAGTTCCATTGTCTGTTTTCAGGTTGTCGGGAGTATCTTCTCGAAGACTGCAATAACTGTCTGAGCCGACAGGGATCTTATCACTTCGAATTCAGGAAATCTGGAGTACTCGTCCATGACAACAAGGAGGTAGTCACCTGTAGGTCATGGTCCATAAAAATCTGCGGACAGATGAGACCATTTCCTTGACGGAAGATCAGACATGACCAATGGTTCCCTTGGCTTTGGATCATAAGCCGCTTTGCACGCTACACATTCATCAAATAGCTTAGCTACCATAGCGTCAATTCTGGGAAACCAGACTTTCTCTCTGAGGAGAGCCTTGGTCTTGTTTATCCTTTGATGCTCTTCGTGGGCCATATGGATTACCCTGTGCTGTAGACTCGCTGGAACCGCAATACGGGTTCCTCTCAACACTAATCCATCTCGAGTTACAGTGAGTTCATTTCCACCTCTGCTGTACGATTGCATCGCTTTAAAGTCCACACCTGGATCTTGTCCATACTTTGTTTCAAGCATGTACCATTTTCCAGTTAACAGAAGATCTTTCACAGCACTGAGAGTTGGGTCTGCCAACGTTGCTTCTAAGACTTCTGTACTACTCATTGCTTTTGGGATACTTTCCTCTGAGACGAAGTTCACATACTCTTCTGCCACAAGTTTTTCTCGAGAACTTCTGTCTGACACTTGCGGATGGCGAGATAAGTAATCCGACGGATTATCTTTACCCTGACGGTACTCGATAACTGGCTGGTATGGCAGCAGCCTCATAGCCCATCTTTCTAGTCTCAGGGGCAGCTTGGCGCCGGGATTTCCATACAACGTTACTAACGGCTTGTGGTCAGTTACCACTTTCACTGGCGCCCCGTAGACATACACATGAAAGTATTCGCAGGCCCATACAACTGCCAGCGCTTCTCTTTCTAGTTGACTCTTGTACCGCTGCTCAACTGGTGTTAGGGCTCTGCTCCCGTATGCAACTACCTGGGGCTTCTTGTCTTGGTATTGTACTAGCATCGCACCTAGCCCTACAGGGGATGCATCTACAATGATTTCTGTCTCCTTCTTCATGTCGAAGTAGGCAACGATTGGATACGTACCAAGGACACCCTTCAGCATCTCAAACGAGGACTGTTGTTCAAGCTCCCACTTTAACTCTTGTTTCTTGCATGTGAGCTTCCGCAGGGGTGCTGTTACTGTCGAGTAATTGGGAATAAACCTTGCGAGGTAGTTTGTCATTCCCAACAAACTCTGCACTTCTCCCACATCGACAGGTGGCTCCATTTCTAGGAGTGCTTCTACTTTCTTCGGATCTGGTTCGATTCCGTTCTTTAAGAACACCATACCGTAGAATTCCATCTTTGGCTTTCGAAACTCACACTTGGCAAGATTTGCTGTGAGTCCATTCTCATCGAGCCTCTTCAGCACCTGATCCAAACTCTTGTCATGTTCGGCATACGCTTCCTCGTCGGTTTTGCCCTTACCGAACACAAATATGTCGTCGGACATATTGAAAGAACCGTCAATTCCTTCAATGACATTTTCAACAACATTCTGAAACACGTCGCTCGCACTCGAAATACCAAAATTAAGGCGTTTGTATCGCCACAAACCATCATGAGTGGAGAATGTGGTGATATAGCGAGACTCATCTGCAAGCATCAACTGATGATAGCCTGATCTTAGATCAATCTTGCTGAACACACGCGCATTGTTCAGTTTTTGAACAATGTCATCAACTGTAGGCGACGGGTGTCGCTCTCTCATGATTGCTTTGTTCGCCTGTCGCATATCGACACAGATACGAACCTCACCGGGCTTTTTGGGTTTCGGTACCACCACTATTGGGGACACTCAGGGAGTTGGACCCTCTACCCTTTCGATCACATCATTCCTTTTCAACTCAAACAGTTCCTTTGTAACCTTTTGACGTTCATGAAAAGGGATTCTTCTGTGGCGCTGAGCAACAGGGGGGATAGCTTCATTGATGTGAAGCTTTACCTCAAAGTTCTTTAACCTACCAATACCCTCAAATACCTCCGGGTATTTCTTCACTTCTGGGCACTCAGTATTTCCGACATTATGCACCACATGATCTGCAACCTAAATGAGTCCGAGTTTTTGACTCACATTTACACTGAGCAAACATCCACAGTTTCCTTTCACTACATAGAAAACATCACTAGCAGTTTTCTTACCACACACAATAGTACTATGAAACTTTCCGATGGTTACTATACGTGTACCACCATATGCATTCAGTTTGTCATGACATGTTTCAAGACGAACACTCTTGAATTTGTTCTGAAACGTACTCTCATCAATTAGACTACACGATGCACCACTATCAGCTGTCATCATCACTGAACACTTTTCAAACTCGATTTTGAACTTCGGCGGTTTTGCTACAAAAGTGCTATTGTAAACACCATGTATAATACTTTCACAAACATCACCCTCGGTGTTTGCGGAAATATCATTTATACTATTTTCACAACCATCACACTCCGTGCTTTCATCAGTTACAGTCCCTACTGTAAATACGTAATCCTCAACCTCATCACTAACTGCACGAACTGATTTCCTCACAAACTGTTTGTTTGTGGTATTTTTTTTTACCTTTCTTAGGACAAAAATTAGCAAAATTGTTTCGTCCATAACACACAAAACACTGTTTACCAAATGCCGGGCAAGTTTCCTTGCCTCCTACATGCGGAAAACCTTTTCCACAGTATCTACATTTTGTCCGAACGTGCGATCGATTGTCTTGGCATCTTGTTGGATGCCTGTCAAGTCTTTTTCAATGTCCAAATTTTGGGCTTGCGCTAGCTCGTTATTTCGACCCGCTTCGATTATGTCGCCTAGCGTCAACGCATCGTTTGTCAGTCCTTGTTTACGCAGTTTTGAGTCTGTGGTTGTCTGTATCACGTGTGATTTAATTTCACCGTTAATGTCGTTGAACTCGCAACTGGCCGCTGCCTGGCGGAGACGGGTATGGTAAGCGTCAATTTTTTCGCCACTCTCTTGACGCATGCGTCTAAACACGGCACGTTCATACTCACGATTAACCTTCGGGTTGAAGTATGCTGTTAGCGCTGTTTTGGCCTGTTCATAAGTTGTCCCTCTGTTCGGCAGGTTGACAAAAATATCGAATATTGTACTGCCAAATGCATGCAACAACAGTGCTCTCTTCTGTCCTTCGTCATTTACTGCGATGGCGGACAGATAGTTCTCGAATCTGAGTAGCCACTTATCCCATTTGGGACCTAACGAGGCGTCACTATCGGGAAGTTCGCTTTCAAAAGGCTGTACACACGGCACATTTAACGACGTTGCCATGACTGCATCCTGCACAAATCGACTCCATGCAGATATAGTCTACTGAATCACGACTGCTGGCTTGTTTACTAGCTGTACACAGTAAACAACCGACTTGATACGAAAGTCACATGTTCGCAGTATGCGTGGTTCCCGCTCATTTTTGCACACGGCACTGTCTGTGGTATGGTTCTCGTGGCTGACAGCACGGCCAACGGATTAAAATTGAACAACACGTTCATAACTGACTTAACACTAACCGTTTCTTCATATGCGCATTTTATACACGTCTCTGTGCTCTGTGGTAGACGACACTACTCATACTGTTGTCTTTTGGTTCTGTTTCGCGCATCTCTCGTCGCCAAATATAAAATAGTGACACGTACATCGTGGCTTCGGTGACAGAACTAACTTCTTTATTCTCGTAACTACAGGAGAGTTCCAACATGTTTAAATCACTATAAACTATACGACAGGTGGCAGCATCAGACGGTGTTATGTTCATTACAGTGGGGTGAGCTAAATTTCAGATCAGAATTTGCATGTCCCCGATATCAATACAACATACACGTGTACATAAAAAAATAAAATATAATATAACTAATAAAATTACGAGGCCATAAAGTTTACCCGTCAACACAACCACGTTTTGTCGTTGCCTGAAACTGTTATTAATATATCATTATTTTGTAGTGCCGTTTTTTTTAACTTTAACAAGATTTAACAAGATTGCCATCCAGAGAATTAACTCTAGATGGCAGGTGGACAAGGAAACCCTTTGGCTTATCGAGAGTCCAACCCTTTTATCTACATATAGCCAGCCTTTCTGAGGTATATGTCGATTTTATTTTTTAAACATATTCACACTACTAGCACCCACACAATCATCAGATAATATGTTCCATTCATTTACAGTCCTTTGTGAAAATGAGAACTTTCTTACGTCTAATCTAATAATAATTATTGTTTAACGAAACAGTTATGAAATTGAATTGCACGAATTTGGGACACGCAACGATATGATTGGAGGTGGGGTGAGCTGAATTTCAGATAAAAGTTTGTATGTCCTCGAATCCTCCGGCACAGCTGATAAATAATGGCCGCTCCCATACAACTACGTTGTCAAGACTTCTACAATGTATGCTAAGCCTAAGAACATTAAATGAATAACATGAGTGCTACCACAGTCTAGGCAAATAACAGTTCATATATTGCAGATAATGTAAGTTATATCACAAATACGAATGCCAACTCAATTCGATGTGTGTGTATGGTATTTATTTATTATAAACACGGTTACATCGACGCCTTCGAGCCCGAAGTCATCGTACTTGTTACTTACTGTTACAATGATACAAAATAAATAATATACTGGACCACTCGGTTTCTGCTTTACGCAAGCATAAGCCATAATATGCAGTTTTCACCAACAATTCATTATTAATCAGAACCACTTATTTCATTAATGGCATGCAAACGAAGCGTCAACTAAGTTGTTTTGAGTGAAATACACTATTTGTAAGACGATAATCTCTTCACGCGCCAAACCGCAAACGGAAGCAATCGGTTTCTGCCTCATCGTGTTCAAAGTCATTACTGACACTGTGAGACAAATCGCAATGCATTCACTGTATAAACTCCACGGGCTGTTCGTTAACTTTCCTGTGGTGATTAGGGTGAACAGTTGCTTACAATTTCGTCCGATAAATTGTAAAATTACGGTTGTTTACATCACCGTCACCGATATGGTGCACTGTAGTCACCAGGGATGAGTGACATTCAGAGAAAAAACCGGAAATTTTGCTGTGGCCCACATTTCAGCCCGAGAAGACTATCTAATCTAATCTAATCGGGGGAGGGGGGACTCCTGAGATATATTTTTAATTGGTGTATTTTGAGCAATATTAAATATATAATCTTAGCATTCCCAATAGCAAAAAAAAGCACACGGACTCACGCACACATTGTCATAGTACTACTCGCTTGTCAATTATATTTTCTGGGCTGAACCCGAGTTGGCTGGCGGGCAGCTTTCTCCTTGGCCAGCTTTATCAAAACAGCCCATTGATGGGCCATTCTAGCTTTCTTCGTTGCCAGCTCAACTGCTTCCTTAGCTTTGTACTTGGTGCCTTTGACATGCTCAGCTCAGTTTTCTTCTCCTCCTTCATCTTTCCTTCATCGGCAAAATGGGTGGAGTACATTTTGTGTGCACTCCTCGTGTTGTGAACGAGGCGACCAGTCCAGTTTGTGTAAGTCCTGTATAGCAGTCTTGTTGCTTGCCATGAGTGAGTACTTCACTGTCTGGATAGTGTTGAATGTACTAACATTCTTTGTGGCGGTATTCATGATGCTAGACATGTGACTAAAACACACTTCCACTTGAGGACCATGAATGCAGCTCATCATTGCAGCCACCAGCTTTGACAAGGCTGGGAACTTGCCAGTAGAGAATATGGTAGCCCACCACGAGTCCAATCTGGAAATTGTGTGTGCTTGTGGAAGTGTGTTGTCTACATGGAATCGGCGAACTTCCATGTGATACGCCCTCTGTTCAGGTTCTAATGGAACAATGGTGACCAGCGTGGGCAGTGCCAGCGTATGTACTTCAATGCCTTCGGTTCCCCTCTGACTGTAGCCTGTAGGATCCAATCCGCATAGTTGCCATCGGCCTTGCACGACAAACAGTAGGCTTTCCCTAGTGCTGATAATTGACTGATGAATATATCCAACATAGTGTCTCCGGCCGATCTCTCCAGCCACGCCCAATTCCACTTATTCTTGACACTTTTGTCAATGTCCGTCACGCAACATTTGTCTTGTGTCGTCGATTAGCCATTGTGTTCGAAAATGATCGACATCTCCACAAAATACATGGTAGTTTCCTATTGGTCCACTGCTTTTCTGCGCGCACTTCGAAAGCGCGCACTTCGAAAGCGCTGAAGCGAACAGCCGACAGAACTAAGGGTTTTACTTCGCAGATTCACGGGTTCGGTTGGGTCGGTTATGTCTCTAATCGCCAGGCAGCATCATTAACACGTGGCGACACCCGGTGGATAGATGGTTAACTCAATCCGCAGATAGATCGTCAGTGAATTGTCCAGGATTGTATATGCCCTACCCCCCGACATTCATTTTTTTCTCCCCGGATTTACATGATTCAAAAAAGTGATCTTTGGAGCAGTATAAAAACCGGAATTCCAGCAAAAACCGGAAATTTATCATCCCTGAGTCACGTGGTCTGCGTTCGCTATCAAAATATCTGTCAAAACCTGTTTGCCTCGTTTTAATTTGAGACAACTAACTTTGTTGAAAGTTTGTAGACGTCCTTTGCTCATTGTGTCAGATATATCTGACTAAATATGTATTTAATATGAGATTCAGCTATATAATTGTAATGAGGCAGAAACCGAATAGCTAGGTGACTACACACTACACGTCTTAACTCTTATAAGTTATACAGGCTTGATTACAGCGTGACTGACCAGTGACAGTACTTGTTATTACTGTTTTACGATATTTTATTTTTTGAATTGTCTTGTGCCATGTCTGTTCCATCGTGCACAGCGCAGTACTTTCCTTCCAACGTTATTCAGTCGATATTCCTCTGCGCATTACACCATAAAATAAACACATTCACAACGGCGTGGGTCTTCGTGCAACACCGTTTTATAGTCGGAAGTCGATATTGTTTTTAAACAGGTGTAGGTTTGTTATCTTCGTCAACACGAGAGCTCCGAAAGAGCTCTGTCTTTTGCTCTCGTACTCACGACGGCGTACAGCAACATGTGACGTGCTTCCACGTGACGACTGACGTTATTCGTAATTCGTTGAATGTTTTTCGTTATTCTAAAATCGTATGTATTAAATTAAATACAAACATATCTAACTATTTGTTTGCACTCCAACGACGAAATAACTAGCACTGATTAAGAACATCAGTTCCATGCACAACAGTGTCTTTAGATTTTTGTTAAAATTGAAATGCCATATTTGATTTATGCGTGCCAGAAACTGTCATATAACCAGGCCAGAGGATGTTGGCAGGCTCTGGTCTTGCGCACTAAATGTTGACAAGTTCAGCTCCGCCCACTCGGTAGGTTTTTAGGCTCTTTTTCAATTGATGCATGTTATGCATTTATGTCGTTTTCTATTGGTACCTGGTGACCAATTCACTTATTGATAACCAAGGGAGCGAACCAGTGTAACCGCCATGTTTTTTAGGATCTGAATAGTTAATATTCGTAAGTTGAATTTGAGTGACGCTGTAGCGAAACATTTCGTCGTTGAAATATCTGGTCGGCGCAGAAGTCGTATGCGCACAAGCGGAAATAGATAACCGAATATTTCATTACTTAAGCGAAACATTTGGTCGCTGAAATATTTGGTAGATTTTGACTTATGACCTTTACGTATTGTGTAGTATTGGAACGCACGAGAGGAAACAAATATACCAAATATTTCATTAGGCTACATACACGAAACACGAAAGTTCAATTAAAAGTTGTAGGCTGCATGCATAAAATAATTTCAATAATAATAAAGTTACTAAGGATGTTATTATTATTAGGATATTACAATTACTATACTGGGCAAAATCTATAGATTCACCGTCTGATGGTGTTTGTTTTGTACTGACAATTGAATTGGGAGAGAATATGTGTATTATTGGTCATGAATGAATGTGTACAATTTATAAAAATGGCTTTCATAAATCTAATCTACCTGTAATCCTAATAATTATATTATTATGCCCAATGATACATGTTTAGCTTTGATCATATTTAGCCTAGATTGTGAGTAGATGTAAACGTCAAATCAATTGTCACACAGTTTATTCATGCACACCATCTTGATTATAATATTATAACTGGTTTGCTAAACAAATATGACTCGGTGTCCTTATAGTGTTATAATTCAATGTCTATGGAGTTCTCTAACGCAATGTTCGTGGAGTTCTAGTACTCAACAAGAATAATTATTAACTAAAAGCATATCTATACCAAACGTTCAGTACTAACTAGTTATTCGATATGCCACTACCAACGTTCACAATTTCTTTTCCAATCACTTTCCTACGAGTGATCGTGAATGTCACTTCATAAGTTAAGTTTCTCATGTGCTCTATGGTTTCTCCCTGATCTACGAAGATTTGCACTGGTTGTACAGTTCTGTTCAGATGTGTGGGGAGATTACATCTCTGGCTGAGTTATGTCATGCGGTATGTCACGTGGTACATCATGTGGTATGTCAGGCGGTGCGTCACGTGGTATGACAAGCGGTGCGTCAGGCAGTTCTGCATGAACAGGTTCCTCCGGAGGCCATTTGTGAGACAATTCAAGAGGCAGTTCAGAAGATGGTGTCTTCTCCAGCACCGAGCTATCACCATTCACACAACGACTCCTCACATGGTCAAAGTGTCTACGCATTACTCTCCCATCCTCGAGGCGAACGTGGACTGAATGACACGGGGCCAGTCCGTTCCACGATAACGTCACTGAGCCATTTTGTTTTGCCACTGAAGTTTATAACTTGTTCTACAACAACACCGGGTGCAACCTGCTGGAGATCGGAAGCGAGGCTTTGTGTAATCGACTTGCAGCGAGGCCGGACCGCAATGTCTTGTGGGCCAACACCACGTTGAAGATTCCTTGACGGTGTCACACCTGCCTAACCTACAATTGCATTGGCTTGTTCTTCGTTCAGGCCGAGGGTTTCAAGGGTTCGCCCAAACAGAAACGGCTCTATAACACGCCTCTTGTACGATGCACTGCAATGGAATGAATAACATATTTAAAGAGAAATCATGTACAGCCTGTTACAGAAGATACATACAGTTAACACATAAAAAACACTATTTCCCATTTGCATTATTTAAATCGATCCAGTAGTCTCCAAGGAATCAGTGTTAGAATAACACCTCCCTTACAAATGTGTTGCTTAATGAATGTTTTACTTGAAGTTAGTGATGTGTCAATGAAATGCAGATTTTTGCATCCGCTCGTGCACCTTCATTATTCCTATCCTACTATTAAATTCAAATAGGCTATTAAAATAGTACGGAGTTCGGCGCAAAAGAACGTTAGATTTGACGAGCCATTGTATAGAGACAGCACTTTTTGTAGATTGTAGCGATATGACATCTAGAAAGCATATATCGTTATATTATACCTACTTTCACCTTAAAAGATTCACAATCCAGGTGCTAGTAAGACGTAATGTACTGAGTTAAACAAAGTAACGACTGCCATAACTTGGACATACATATATCCATGTATAATTACATCAATTATCCTTATTCTTGTAACTTACAAAGATGAAAATTTTTTCAAATTGTCTGGCACCAGATATCGCGTTTCGGTGGAATATATCGCTGTTTGTGTTGTGGTCTCGCATGCCTGCTTTGCCTGCATAAGCAGTGTTGCCGCAACCTAAAACATGTGAAATGTGTCAGCAATAAATTAATAAATAACACTAGCATTTAGCACATCTAATCACGTTAACCAATAATTATTATTATTGTATTGACAGTTTCACGCTCTTGACTATGGCCACCAGATGGCAGGAAAATCAAACAGGAAGTCTCTAAACTCACAAATAGACAGCCGTGTTCTGTTGATAATAGACAACGGTACTAAAAATCAAGTTTAAACTGCAGTGATTAAGAAGAAATAAAATAGTTTATTTTAATCAATGATTTTAATAAAAAATCATTTGATTTCAATCGTGATTTAAATCAGCTAGCCCTACACATGGGTATGCCACGTCATGGGCAACAGGGCAAATAGTATTATTGCAAGCTATAGTATACTATTACCATATTCCGGCTCAATAGTTATGTGTACATACAGTAACTTATAGCATTTTAGTTTTTGGACCAACTATTCACACTGTCACGGTCAATGTTACATTGGCAGATTAACTAACCACTATTGGTCACCCCAAAAAATGAGGCATAACTGTTCCATATGCCAGGGGGAAAGTGTAGGGTTAGGTTTAGCCTTTCTGAAGCTTATTTGGAAATAATTAAGGTAGCAGTGTGTTTGTATTTACACTTGCATTGTATATAAATCTATATGTTCATGCTGATCATCAGGTGTAAATAGCCTAGACTGTCTATGGGTATGCCTATAGAATAACCATGTCCATGCCTATGCACATGGCCAAGCCAATGGCTATACCTTGGGCTTGGCTATGGCAGCTATGACTATGTCTATGTAGGGCGCAGTGGCTCAGGGGTAGAGTCCTTGGCTGCTGTGTCGATCAGTTCACTCAGATGTATGAATGAGTACCTGGCTATAGACAGTGGTAGATATTTGTGTACGATTAGTCTTCGCGCATCAATTGCAGTGTGGCTGGATGCTTCCCACAGAAGTTGAGATGGTGTTCGATTGAACAGGTCTGCTAGGGGAGTAAAGTGTAAAGTGCCTTGAGCAGTCCTGAGGACTGGTCCGGACACTGCGCTATATAAGAACTTGCCTTTACTTTTATGTCGTGTATGCTCAACTTTATGGACTTAGACCTTAATTGGATAATTTAGGTATAACCATTGCCATCAGCATGTACCCTACACAGCCATGGTCATGATATAAGGTAATAAATTATAGGTCAAGGCTTGGGAAAAACAAAGCCATAGCCATAGGGACATAGCCATGGGCATAGGCCATAGCTGTAGCCATGACATAGCCATAGGTTATAGGCATTGCGGGCATAACAGGCCGTCTTAGTATCAGATTAAGACTAGTCACAAACTCAGCCTAAGCCTAAGGCTAAACCTAAACAAAGGGGAAGAAGTGTTGCAGCCGGGAGGGTGGGGTGGGGTGGATGTCTTGCAAGTGTCAGTCAGTGACACTGACAGCGGTGTCAGTGAAAACGCTAGAGCCTAGCCCTAGCCTAGGCTATCCGTATGTGGGTCACATAATGACAGATCAGATGGGTACAGCGACCATGTCCAACCATAGCTCTAACCCTGTAGGTGTACAGGGTTAGAGCATTAGTCCAATGCAAATGGTAATTCCAATGTCATTCAGAACTTACACTTACAATCACCTGGGCACGCTGCAACATCCAACGACAGAATATTTCAGTAAGCTTGCCGGGAAATTTGCACGTGACTCAGTATGACCCATATAGGGCACCGCGCATGCGCACAATTGAAAATCGACCATATATTTAAAGACGAAATATTTCTGTACAACGCGAGAGCACGGACATTTTCGAAAAAAATCAATTTGCAAAATAGTCATCTATTGTTAGATATACAAACGCCATTTAATCGCCCTCATATTCTTTATAAACTGTAGAATCTAAGTTTTAAAAAGAACCCGAACCTAGAACTCAATTTGGCAAGTGCATTCTAGGCATTTCCCCTTTATCGCCCACGTTCACTAGCGCGGCGTTTCGTATTTGGAAAATATTTGTTATATGATTATTGTTGCGAGTAATAGACGCTGTTTTCACGTGGTTGACACTACACTGCATATGTCGTACTATGCATAGTGAAATTACTGAGTGAATTTGTAATTGTCATTCATAACAGTGAACATGAACGTATGGCAAGGCCTAAAAAGTACACTGTTTACACTGCATTGCAAAGCCAAGCCTCAAGGCAAAGGGTCAACAGTAGGCCTACACGGAAGGAATCGAAGTTGCGTAGCTGTCAGTGTTATCAAATCTAGTCTGGAATGGATACTTCTTCACCAAAATGTGACAGTAATGTAAATTAATTCGCATGTAAGTTCTATTATCTAATTATTTAAAATGTATTACTTTTAATAAAGTTAATCATATTGAATACAGTATTGCATATATAACGTTGCACAGATTTATACAACACTGAGGCCGAATATGTACGACATATAGCTGATTGACATGAAGCACCCGACGGGCGTGGACTATCAGAGGAACAAAGATGTCGATACAACCTGGGTATGCTCGACTATTTGGTGAAGGATTGGATGCCATTGATCGACCATGACAACCGTGACTACAGCCTTATTGACATCATCAGGTAACTGCAACTACATCGGAACCTTGCTATTAAGGTCATCCTTGGGACTGGACAATAGGTAACCTAAGTGACGAGGTGACCATGTTAGCAAGACTAATTTCCTATACTTTACTGTTATAAAAATAATTCTGGACAGTCCTATGTCAACCTTACTTGCGAAGTGGCTGTATTACTGAGGTGACTGTAAAGCGAGGTTCGACTGTATTACGACAAAGCTGTTTAGTAAGAACTTTCATATGCACAAATTTGCCATTTAATATTAAAGTATTCTTAGTAATTTTTGGAAACAAAATTATACGAAAATAAATCTTCCGAAAATTGTAGTTCAAAATCTCTTCAGCAATTTGATCTGTGATCAGCTGTATGAATTTTAAATAAAAAATATTTATGTTCAAGTTAAAATATACACAATTTAGATGGTAATTGTTTATTTTAAATAGAAAAAAGTACATAACATTAGGATGTACTGGTATAATATAATAATGTTATATTCATATCAAGTTCATTTTTTATAAGAGAACTTTTTTGCCCATGTGACATTGCTCATTCCCTGTATGAGGTTTGAAATATAATTGCATAATATAAACAAAATATACATAAATTCATGCTAATAATTAGAAAACTTATTGTTTCTGAGTAATGGAACAGACAACCTTGCTTTAGATTGTATTTTGTAATATGACACTATGAATGTACATAAAATGGTAAATTATGTTAAACGCTAACATGTAAACTTAACTAGCATAAATTCGTTTATACATAATAAGTTGGGGGTGATTTCAAAACACTGATGTACAACACTACATATATATTTGAGTATAAGAGATGACAAAAATTCCCACAGGTTTCCTGATGATAATTCAATGTAAGTTACATACTAACGAGTAGAGGGGAGATGAGATGTATTAAATTACATTGTTTCTTAAAGATGTTTTGTACTCATCCTTAACCATACTTAATATATTTGTTATACTTTCATATTTTCAGTGAGTTTTGTAAGAAAATAGACCCAGAGCTGCACTATTAGATTGCAAATGAGCGGTACCAAGAGGAAGAGGTAGACTTCAACGCTGAAGTAGGTGTTCCTGTGAATGTAACACCCGAGAATCGTCCTCTGCGACTACACCGACCGGTGCGCAACAGATGGGAAGTTGGCTCAAACTTCTTGGCAAATCTAGTGTACATGTCAAAGAGACACGCGCAAACCATTCGGCAGAAGTTCCATGTGATTTCCTCAATTGCTGACCTCTCCCTGTGCCTGAACACATGCTGCTTCGACAACTGCGCCATTAGTACTTCGGTATGAATGATTTAATATTGCTTGTTACCTTAAATACCTTATATAATGATATATAATACAACAAGATATCTGAATTACACATTATGGTTTAATAAATGTTTCAAGTTCTTCAAATAATCATATACATGTAACACAAACAGCAATAAATGGTTACAGCAACCACATCTAAAGAAAATAGGTCGTTGTGGCAGGTTCAATAAACATAGATGTAACATGATACAATACTATTGGTTATGTTTCTGCGTACTACTGTATTACATATTGGACAGGAACAACAAACCTGGGGATATATTTTTGGTAGCTTAACAATGCTCCATTTGCACAGCAGTGTGATAATATTGTAGTTTTAATAAAATTTGAGCACAAACCCCAAGTTTACACATTAAGACATTATCATGTTAAACTTAAATCACAAACATCATAAGTGAAGCTATCTTACAGTTATATATTAACATTCATGATCAGCAAATGTGACATGGGCATGTCCTGTAGGGTTCACCCTATGTAGTAGATTAAGATTGCTTTAAGTAAATTCAAGTGCAAGAGACATGATAAGACACAACAATTTAAAAAGTACCAGGTGTATTATTAGAGTGTATGAGCATGGAAAACAGGGGTGTGAAGGTAAAGAGGAATATGTCGATTGTAATTTGTATTGCGTATCAAAATTAATGTTTTTCTTTACAATGTTAACATGCCAAACATTCGGAAAAACATGTTCAACTTAAAAACCATATGAAATTGTATGAAAACTATTTGTATGGGACAAGAATGCTATTCTTTAATATAACCACCAAGCAATTTTCTTCCGAACTAGTTTTAACACAGATTGCAAAGTCACTGATATAGTAAATAAATAAGTTAACAAACATCATTACCACATTTCAGAAAGTAATAAGACAGGCCCTTAACACTGATAGTGTTTCTTAATTTTTTTAATGTAAACAATCATCTATATATAACATACTTAAGTATGTGGTGTCTTTTGTCAATTGACTCTGTACTATTATTATTAATAACAGTTTGTGAATTTGTAAATTTCTTAACATAAATCTTACCAAAATGTATCTGTTAAATAAAATTACTGGTGTAGAAATATTACATGTTGGCCATAATGAATGAGCACTTCAGTTTTTGATTGTAAGTAAAAGAGGGATCTTTCGGTGGCCATTTCCTAGTTTTCAAAAGGCAGATATAAGCTGTCAGCAAAGACTTTCCCTGCTAAGGTCGGTATTGAGCAATAATTGTATCAATTTTTTGTGGAGCAAAGTGTTTTGTTAAAATACCCTTTATGCACTCTAGGCAAATCCTGCACTGGTATATAGCCAATAGACTGAGAGACAGCATGCATATCCACTTTAATAAGAATAGCATTCTTGTCCTTTACATTTTCTGGCTCTGGTTCCAGAAAGACCGTAAGGTCTCCCATTTTCTCGCCAAACATACATCTTTCTGGAGCAGCAGCTGAAAGTGATAAACAAAACTGCCAGCACAACAAACAACTATACTGTGGACACCAACATCCTCACCCTCACACTCCACATTGGACTCATCATCTCTGTCCGAATGATCATGGGACAGGTTGTTAGGACCTGGTTCACATGTACTCAACGACCCAACAGAAAAGTCAAGCAATATGGTTGTGCATATCTTGAAACAGTTGCATCGAGTCTTAAAGTCAGGAAAAGGAGCTCCATGAATTGGATGTAAATCCGATGGAAGACTTGTTGAAGCAGCTACCCATGGTCCTGCTGCAGATAGGATCACCTCCATTGCTGCAACCAGTTGCGCTTCCACCATCTGGTCATCTTCTTTCCATTGCAATAATAAAATAATTTGCTATACCAAAAAGGACACCATTGTTGATTTTGGTGTTAACTGTCACTGACAGTGATAATGTATTGACATACGTCTACTGCAATGTGTTGTCACCAACAAACAGGGATAATATACTGTCATACATCACTGCAGTGTGTTATCACCAATTGACAATGATAATTGTCATTCACCTACTACAATGTTTTGTCACCAACTGACAGTGATAATTTACTGTCATACGTCCACTGCAATGTGTTGTTAACAACAGACAGGGATAATGTACTGTCATATGTCGGTGGCAATGTGTTGTCACCAACAGACAGGGATAATGTACTGTCATACGTCCACTGCAATGTGTTGTCACCAACAGACAGGGATAATGTACTGTCATATGTCCACTGCAATGTGTTGTCACCAACAGACAGGGATAATGTACTGTCATATGTCCACGGCAATGTGTTGTCACCAACAGACAGGAGTAATATACTGTCATATGTCTATTGCAATGTGTTACCAATAGACAGGGATAATTTATTGTGAAATGCAAACTGCAATGCGCTGCCACCAATTTCTACTCCGGATAGGAATGAATCAGGATTTTGTGGTATTATGCATTAGGCAAACAATGAAAGCCTTAGGTACCAGTCAGCAGTAGAAGGAGGATTTACTTGTATATAGATGAATTAATGCAAGCCTTGTTTTGTTGACATAGATTAAACCATATAACAACATATTAAACATTATAATAACACATTATTACAATATATATTTCAACAACATATAATAGAGCATAAAAAAAAATATAATGTACAAAACAGAATGAAACATCATCACATACTATTTTCTATAACTTCACTTACAAGATGCCATACACAAATAAAACATGTTTGGGTACCACAGCCTGTTTTTTATTATATATGCCAGTGAAAAAAGAAACAGTTTTTTGTCAAGAAATCCTGATCCCAAACTTGTCATGCAGTGTACTGCTTGATTATCTCAAGTCATGCTGTAGATGTCATAATTCAAGGTGTAGGGCTGTAGTAATTACATAAATCAGCCACCATGATTATTTAGATGATCTAAGACGTGGTGGCCATCATCCACACACTATTAAATAATAAGGGCATGTCTATTTAAAAAAAATACAACCAAGAGAGTTTTTTTTTGCTTTGCCTTAAATTATCATAACTATTGTAGAACAGTTTACAAGTGTATGTTTTCTGTATTATTTCATTCTCATTTACGATTATGTTTTTTTCTTTATACATTATGCATACTAATAAATGTATATAAATCATGTAGTTGTTGAAGCCATTATGTAAACCCATTTCTGACTCTGTACACGCTATACTGTAGCTAGACTGTGCACCTAGACTAGTAGTTCTCAAAAGTGTTTGTGTCATTTTTGTTACAGTTTCAGGATAGAAATTCGACATAGCACCTGAATGTTGCTGGAGTCCCAGAAGCTCTGTCTGAGCAGTATCATTGTCATCAGGTGCATAGGTATCAGTTGGACATTGAATGGGCCACTTAGTACTAGCCTATATGTTTGACTCAGTGTTTCACAGAATTATCTTACAAACTCGTGAGTTCTAATATTGTTTCCAGCATAAAAAGATACCCAAATAAATCTTGCGCCTCCAATTTTATGACTTATGGTTTTGAATTTCTCAAAAAGAAATCTATTATAAAAAAATTCCATTGGAGTTAAAAGTTCATAGATTTGAGCAGCCGAACATATCAATGAGGCAGGTCAGTTGTAATTCTCAACTATGTTCTGGCCAAGTTGAGAGAAGTTTCATTTTGTTTGTGATACCTGTAAAAGCTAGATTTTATCTCTGACGGCCTTTGAACTTGTCACAATGTCAACTAATCGACTTGTGTGTAGAATAGTTGCAAATTGAGGGCATTTGTTTCCAGGGGATATCCTCTTTCCATACCACCTTTCAGCTTCAAGATAGTATCCTTTGCAAAAAGAAATATCAGCTTTTCAACACTTTTCTCCTCCAAAACATGGTTGATCATGCCTTAGGCAAAAAAGTACAATAAGCTGATCCCAATTATACAATGACAATACCATCAGAAGAGACCCCTGAAATTCCCAAACGACCCCCAGGCCCTGCCAACCTCCTCTGTAACCAGGCTGAGCGGCAGCAGAGCCACTGTCGCGCTTACATTTATCCGGGCGTTAAATAATATCCGGGTGACGTCTCTGCGCGTGCGCGTATCTAGGAGAATATATTTAACGCTACCTACGACGTTTACATTTATCCGGGCGTTACATTTTATCCGGGTGATGTTTATGTGCATATGTAAGACATACTATTTGGCACTAGTAGATCAGGTGGTGATAACTAGTATTTAGTAGTTAAATATGTTTCGTTTGTTGTCGAAACACGATCCTTATAGTTAGAGCACATAATAATAATTTCCTGTTTCATATTTATGACCAAGTATAAGAGTAAGTCACGTGACGTGTGCGTGGAGAGGATATTGTTTATGTCTGTGGGAATCAAACATTTTATAATTTATGTCACAATTATATATATATATATATATATATATATATGTATATATATGTATATATATATAAAGCAATTGTGCATATATATGTATATATATATATGCCATGGCGTACTAATAATAATAACAGTATGACTTTTGGGGTGCATATTGAGGAATACAGATCTACGTACTTATATGAAATGGCTGAATAAAAATGTCCTGATATTATGTCAGTTGTCGGCGTCATACACTGTTGTAAATTGTGTGTGTGTGTGTGTGTGTGTGTGTGTGTGTGTGTGTGTGTGTGTGTGTGTGTGTGTGTGTGTGTGTGTGTGTGAAGGCGCGCGTGCGTGCGTAAAGATTATAAAATTATATAATTAACTTACGTTTATGCTAATGCTACCTGCTTTATTAGGTGTTTTAATTAATATTTAGTTACTGCACAAATCATTGAAGGGAGGAATAGAAAAGAAAGGAAAACCCAGAAATCAAGGTCCGCCTCACCGTGGCCCACGGAGAGAAGAGGAGAGCAACAATTGTGGCTAGTTTTTTTTATAGACAACTACACAAATGTATGCTTTAATATGAACATGAACAGTTATTATGCAAACAAAATGTAATATGTTGGACCATACATCAATTATATTCAATTCAAACGTTGTTGAGAAATTGTCCAAATGAGGAAGGAAGACTCATCAGAGTTACAAATTAGTATAATAAATACATTTAAAAAACTGTAGAATATGACATGTATAGTATTATATACATAATACAAAAAACTAGTTTGCTGCATGTATACCTGTGTATACACTGTATGCATATGATCCAAACATTCATTGATTGTTCATGTTACTTGACTATTGTTGTTTGTACATTAGTCAAGTGTATCTCCTGGAGTATGCAATGGAAGACATTACAGACTATGCAATTCCTAGAAATGTCATAATTGTCATAACACATACATATAATATGATTATTGGTGTATTTGTTATGTTGTATCAGACATAAGTTGTCGACCTGTAAATAATTCATACAGTCAACCATCGCTTTACTGTAACCTCGGTATTACAGCCCTCTCGCAATTGAGGTCACTCTACGACAATTCTACATACAGTAAAGTATAAGAAAGTAGTCCTGCTAATAAGATCACCTCGCTAACCAGGTCGCTTTTGCTCAGACCCAGTGGTGACCTTCATAATGAGGTTCCACTGTAATTGCTTTTTACTATATTCTAAGACTATTTGTTGATAGAACAATAACTGCACTTTATATAGTTTACCGTGTTCAATGTTTGCAATCAATTTTATATAACTCGTTAAACACAAGATATTCCTTTCAGCTGCAGCAAACAACATACAATACACCTGTATAGAAACATAGCACACAATAATCACTCATTATCCACACAGACATCACACACAAAGTAGTTATTGACCGCAGCAGAACACTGTCGCTGCATGGTCTGATTCTGGGCACGTGATGTGGTACTGCCAGTGGCACCAGTCACATCTCATCTGTAACAGATACATGTTTTATTCAGCCATAGCCATATTGCAAGACAATGTTTGGTATATATTGTCTATATGTACTGTATAAGGCTCGTTATATCTTATAACTTTATATGTGCAGGTTTGTTTATCTAGTTCATATGTTTTCCAAGTTATAGCAATATTAAATTTATTAATAATATCTATATTGTAGCATTTTAATAAATGTTAAATACTACTGAAGAGACATTTACTTTATAATAATAATAACTTAATTTAGTTTTTTAAATTGGGCTGTGTTAAAAATTCAATGTTAATAACAACTATACAGTTAGTATTTTATAATATTTGGGTTTTATTTGTTGATGAAAATAAACTGGAAATTGAAAGATGAGATTATAAAGTGTACATTTATGACATCACAACATTGATGGGACATCACCTAGACACGTATTTTTGGCTCGTGTGCAGAATAATTAATCACTAAATCACCAGTAAGGTGTTTCAATGCAGTACTATTTACCAAACAAATTGATGAAATACTTATCCTTCACAGAATGCTAGTAGTTATATAAAGGACAAAATCCCACCACAATAAAGGTAACCCTTTTATAGATATTGGAAGAACTAAACAACAGACGACTGCAATACTCAGTGAGATGTCCATAAACCAGGTATATATTGTGCATCTAGTGACGTACCAGCTGGATTTGAACCAGCCACAAAACACTGATATATTGCATTCGATTGTTGAAGCATACAAAGAAATTATAACTATCTATATGATGAGTGTGGACAAAAGTCAGCTGTTTGATGGAGATATACTATGGAAGATATTACCTATTTCTGAAATTGGTAACACAGAGTTATGCACTTGCTTCACCTGAACAAGACATCGTAAGAGCATGGTAAGACAAGACTAGTACATGAAACCAAATTCTGTCATTGGCTGAAGTACTAGGAGCATCCCCAGTGACAGTTATATTTTTCTCATTGACATTACAAAAATGTCCAAACTTCATTCGTAAGTAAAATTAAATAATACAAAAATATAACTGTTAAAGTTTATCAGTGCACTTAAGTAATGTGTGTCTTGAGGTTTGAACTGCATAGCCATTATAAATTATGTCACATCCATCTTCTGACTGCATGTTCCCAGTTGGTCCAGTTGCCCTGCAATCATAAAAAAATACATTCATTAACATGATTGTGCAATATTATACGAAACATTGTGCTGTGCAGTTTCTCTCAATGCATGCTGAATGGTTGAAACGAATGAATAGCTTTTGTGCAGAATGTGTAATGTAGTGCTGGTTCGATACCAGAATTCTTCGATATCGATCGATACCAGAATTTTGTTCGATTCTCGATACTTACGTTGTATGTATAATTCTTATACAGTATAGATCCCAATATAAACACACTATCCATCTAGGCTAATGGCATAGAAGCACACACTGTTTTTCATTAGGGAAACATGTATAAAATTAGATTTTTCATGAATGAATGCATGCTAGACATAACTGATGGCAATACTGTTGCTAGCGCCACCTTGCAGATGCTTGATAGGTCATTCATAGTGTGCGTGTGTGCCTTTAGCTGCAACATGTTGCATTCTTGTCATGTGTCGATGTTGCATGCACCAGTCAGTTTGGTAGATGTGCACTGCTGACTATGTGTGTTTGAAAAAGTGTTGCCTGGTACCACATTTGAGAAACAAATAGTCGTGCACCAAAGTCTTAGCACACGCTCTGAGCGTCTGTTGGGAACTACAGTAGTCTATACGGTACACCTATTCAATTTTCAACTTAACCATTGATACATACAAAATGTACAGCTACATTTGTCACACTACATGCATGAACATACAACCGCACAATAATAATTTTTTCACTGGGCAAACTTGGGTTTCTACTTTACCCTCGTTCTGACGTTCATGAAGAATAGTCTAAATTTTACATGAGTCTACCTAAAAAAATTCATATAAAAAACTTCTGAGTATATTTGATTAATTTTTTTTACTCATTAGCTTATATACATGGCTACATTTCTCTAATTGGACATTGACACATACAACCACTCGGAAATTAGCTAGTAGTAGGGCGAAAAAAACACCCCTACAAATAGCTCCAAATTGTGTACACCGTGGAAGTTTACCATTGGTCACATGCAGGGTTAAAAACTTTTGTGCTGTTAGGATATCCAAGAACACACTCAGCTATATTATTGGAACTTACCTTTAAGCACCAGTTGGCTCTTTCACAGATGGATACTGCATGGACAGAAGATTTGCGACTAAAATAATAGTGCATATCATGTGGTAGGTTTATATATATGTATATATTATATATATGTTGTTACAAAAGTAAATTAAGACTTGCAGTAAAACAATCAAGCCATAGTATCAATATGGCCTATTATATACAATAATTATAAACAGTTGTTAAATATTACATTTCAATTAAATTACCAAGGGGGTGTACTCATATTATTAAAATATTATGTACGACTCGTACTTATAGAAGTCCACATCAATAATGGCTAAATACATTATTTCATAGACTATTTTATATTTCATTTGGTGGCTATGCTATGGCTATGCCTGTGGTGGCATTACTACTAGTCAGTAGTCTGTCGACTCTATTCGACTACGTGAGTACCGGGTATGTGACTGTGCGAGTATCACTACGGACATGACTATGCTGCATGCACTAACCAATGTTAAACCTATCAATACTATTACATTTACATCCTGAAGAATATTCCACAGTTTATTGCATATGCGCAGTTTAAAAGGGTTGATAAAAACAGCGTTTATTTGTTTAAAGGTGTGTCTAGGTAGTATTTTGTACCCAGACCTCAACTGCCGCTTTGAAGGCTGTGACGGTGCTGGCCGAGGACGCTTTGTTGGGGAAGAAGGAGTGGAGGTGAGTGTTTGTTCTGGAGTGAGGCAGGAGCTTGTTGGGCTGTCCCCTGGTGTTGCGGTTGTTTGTTGTCAGTGTGCCCTCAGTTGGCGTGATGTCCACAAGTCCACTCATTATCTTGTGCATAAAGGTGGCCTTGTTGACAGTTCTTCTTTCTTGGAGGGTCTGTAGTTGTAGTGTGTTAACAAGTTCTGTGGCACTGATATAGTGGTTAAAATCATGGTAGATTCTCCTCGCGGCACGGCGCTGGACAGCTTCGATGGTGTTTACCAGGTGTTGCTGGTGGGGATCCCACACGACAGAGGCGTACTCCAACACGGGGCGGACCAGTCCTTTGTAGCAATGTGAGTGCACCTGTGGAGGGCACCTTTAAGGTTTCTCTATATGAAAGCACTTGTACGGTTTGCCTTGGCAGTGGTGGTCTGTATGTGGTTTCCCCAGTGGAGGTCAGCGGTCAGCTCTATACCTAGGTGTTTGGCGCTGGTGACTTTCTCCAGGGGCTGCTGATGGAGTGAATACGTTGCTATAATGGGCTTGCGCTTCTTTGTGACAGTTAGGACGTGACACTTGGATATATTGAAACTCATCTGCCACTTCCTCTCCCATTTCTCCAAGCCCAAGGTGTTGAGGTCCTGTTGTAGTTGGCGAGTGTCGGCTGTGCTGTGGATGGTGTGATACAGAATCGTGTGATGAGCGAATAGTCTAGCCTTGGTTTTAATGTTATTGCACAGGTCGTTGATGTAAATGACAAAGAGAGTTGGGCCGGCCCTAGGACAGACAAACAAAACTTTCTGTATGTGTATTTTGACTGGCAAAATGTCCTATGGACACATCACGCCATTTTAAATTGCCTTTGTAACGCACCTTTTGTGACATACTTCGATGCCGCATAGCGTATCCTCCTCTTCCTGCTGTCATTGTTTGCAACCGTTGGATGGTGTACGCCATTGTTAATGTAGTGCATGAGCTGCTCGTAAAACATTTCTGCGTTCGTTTTAACACAACTCATACTGTCAGTTTAGACGGTAAACGGAAATGACTGACTCGCGCATGCGCAGAAACGCCACTCGGATATTATTTAACGGGGGTGCCGCGGGGTGGGAAGCGTAAACGTACCCAATGGCAACTAATGACAACAACCGACTCGCGCATGCGCAGAAACGTCACCCGGATATTATTTAAAGCCGGATAAATGTATGCGTCACACCGCGGCTCAGTCTTCCGCGCCGGATGCCACAGTATCAGGTGAGGGTACGCCCATCGCACACTAGTCTACACTGAGTCTGGGAGAATGACAAAAACACGTAAAAAGATGTTCATTATATAATATATTACATACTTGTAAATATGAATTGAAACACAGCAGACCTGCCACATATGTTTGGTTGCAATATCTATTTTTGACCAAAATTCCGTAAGAAACTTACATCTGTATCAATTTCATTCAAACACATACGTCGCGCATACCATAATTATAACAACATGCGAATACAAGTACTTAATTTTATTATACATGCATTATCACAAACATATCGGATGATAGTCCCAAGTCATGATTCATGGCCAACGTTTTTCTTGTTGAAATCCGGAAAATTCATTAGCGGTTAAGGCTATGCACGCTTCCCATGTCGCGCTGGGGACGACGGGGGGTGCTGTTGAAACATTTTCGCCGCCGTGCCGCCGTAGCTTCACATTTTCAGCTTCTCCGCTATATCGGCTTGACTCATGACATCGGAAGACGGGGAGAAGGGTGCTGTTGGAGAGATTTTCACCGGAAATCCAACAAATGCGCCTGTGTTCCGGGCGACCGGGAGATACACCAAAATACGGGACACTAGGATTTTCCAGGATACTTGGCAGGTATATAAATAACGCGCCAAGAAATATCACTGACACATTATATTACAAAAAGACAACTTCCAAATACGCTAATTTAATATAATTTATACGTATCTACGACAAAAGTATATTGACATATTTCATGAACATATTTAACCGGGTACGCATTCTGAATATTTGAAGTGTAACAAAAACGTTGAATTTAGTGCAACAGCCCTACACTTTCTTTTTTGCTGATTTTATCCCCAAAATAAAATGGCGAATGCGTTGCTACGTAAAACAGGTGAAAAGTATCTGGCTGTCCGGCTTCCAGAATAGATTTCCTATTACATATCCGGTTACCAGCTACAAATTGGGTATGGCGCCTAAGATTGATATTTTCCTTGTGTTTGGATATTTATATGTGACCGGCCACTACAAAGAAGGTATTAAGTCGCGAAATTACAAAATGGGTTTGTGCAGCTTTCTGGATTGTACATATCGTGAGCTTTCAAATGATACCTCATTTGCTGAAATATCTTTATTCGTTTTTGATTATTTGCTAAACATAAAATTATAGCAAACTTTAAAAAGCAACGTTTTGCAAAAGAAGGTCATTTTGATTAATATCCTCTATAGCGGTTCGTAAATGAGTGTGTTAGATATCCTTAGATCGTTTGTCGATGAAAATAAAGTGGATATTGAAAAATTAGATTAAAATATAAATCATACATTTCTGTCAAAATCCCAAAATTGGTGGAATATTATTTATACAGCTATTGTTGGCTCGTGTTCAAACAAGACCTGTGCGACTTGATACCCATGTCGCACTATAAGAACGTTTAGGGTATGTTACACTTAACAGAGTCTCTCGGGCAACCG
>OZ023209.1:18760608-18813108 GCA_963995525.1 Escarpia spicata | reverse complement strand
CATAAATAATCAGATGCTGAGCACTGTTTATTATGGGACTCAAACAATATAGCGATTTTGTTATGGCCAATGTCACTACCAAAGCATGAGAGTAATATACAAGTTCTTCAGATGACCGGTGAAAGATGCACAGCTCAAAAAAGGTGGACTGTTTCCCTCGTTTGATTACAATAGACGCTGTTGAGCAGTTGTTGTGCATAGCCCGCCAAGGGTCGTTGCTAGGATACGGGACGGGATATCATGTAATCACTAATCGTACCAATATTCGTGTATAACGTCGGTATACAAGATTTGCATTAAAAAGTAAAGGTAAGTTCTTATATAGATTTAACAACAGATTAAAAAAAATTGCTACTCAGAGAATTAACTCTCGGTGGCAGTCTATCTACATCACGTGTAATTCTTCTAAACATTTTTGTATCATCCGCAAATTTAACCAGCTACATGCTATGTCATCATCCAAATCGTTGATATATATTAAGAATAATACAGGTCCCAGTACTGATCCCTGTGGTACCCCACTCAAAACTGATTTCCAGTTTGAAGCCTCCCCATCAACTACTACCCGTTGTCTTCTGTCAATCAGCCATTTTTCGATACAGTTAATTATACCATTTCCTATGCCATGGGCCTTTAGCTTAAGCAGTAATCTTTGATGTGGCAATGTGTCGAAAGCTTTCTGAAAATCTAAGTAGAGTATATATAATGGTGATCCCTCGTCTACCCACTTGGTGATATCTTCCAAAAAACATAACTTATTTATTAATTATTAGTATGACCTCCCTTTTAGAAACCCATGTTGAGATTGGTTTATCAAATTATATTTAACAAGAAAATCCACCATGTGATCTTTAATTAGTCTTTCTAATAATTTGCAAATCACCGATGTTAAACTCACTGGTCTGTAATTCTCTGACTTGTTTCTAGAACCCTTTTTAAATAACGGTATAATGTTTGCTTCTCTCCATTCTAAAGGAACCACTCCCTCTTCCAATAACAAACTAAAAACTGTTGCAAGTGGTATGCAAATTTGTTCAACAATTTCCAATAGTAGTTTGGGCGGAATCCCATCCACTCCAGGTGATTTATTATCATTCATAGCCCTTACTTTCTTAGCTACCATTTCCGAAATTACAATTAACTGTCTTAAATAGTCTTATTCCATCCGCTTGAACTTAGCCTCTGGTACTGGCAGTGAACTAAATCTTCCCTGGTAAGCACCGAACTAAAATACTCATTCAGGTCTTCTGTTCGAGCAAACAGAAAGTTCAGGATAAGGACCGACCTTATCCTGAACTTTCTGTTTGCTCCGAACATATGCATACAAACTCTTGCTGTCATGTTTTATATTACAGGCTAATTTTTGTTCATAGCTTCTCTTTGAATTTCTAATTTCAGTTGTAGCTTGGTAAGTGCTTCTTTAAAAATGCTGTAATCTTCATCATTTCCAGTACGTCTATATGACACATCATTTGTTTGTACTTAATTTTATAATGGCTTCTTTCGATAAGTGTTTTTTTCTTGACCGTTTCCCTTGTTTTTAAGGAAAAAAATTATCCACAATGCATTAAATTTCACTCTTTAAGATATTCCAGCATTCTGTTGCTGTCTTATTCTTCAGTGTGTTATTCTGTGCTAACTATTTCCTCATGTCCTTTGTCCATCTTCGTTTGTGGAATTTTCACCTTTACTGCTTTTTACTATTCCTTTCTGATTATACGGTGATGATAAAATGTATCTGGTTGTGATCACTACTCCCCAGTGGCTCACATATTTTTATATTATCAACTAATTCATTCTGTGAGGAAAAACCTATGTCTAACACATTCTGACCCCTGGTTGGTTCTAGCACATATTGAGAAAGGAAACTCTCTTGTACTAAAGCTAAAAACTTGTGGTCCTCACTCCCCGCACTCTGTAGATAGTTTCACTGTATATGACCATGGTTAAAATCCCCCGTAATAATACAGTCACTTTTGCTCACTTCCTGTATAGCGTTTTGTACTTTTTCATTCTCTCCTATGCTTATGCTTAGACTTTGATAAACTAACCCCACCGATAACGTTGAGTTTCATGTAACTATGTTACACCAAACAGCTTCTGCGAAATCTGCTTCTCTTTCTAATTTTATTTCATAAGCTTGGACATATTCTTTAATATATAAAATAATTCAACCTCCCCTTTTTTCTAATCTATCTTTCCTAATCATTGCATAGGCTGTCCGCCCCAATTCGGCATCTGATATATCAGTGGTGGCCATGATTCGGTTATACCTATTATGTGAGGGTCGATATCTTTTATCATAATGTTTAGTTCACTTCTTTTGTTTGCTATACTCCTTGCATTTCAACAAGCATATTTATATCCTGCTTCAGAACAGTTTTCCAGGCTGTTCTTTGCTGATTTATTTGTGATCTCTTTATCTTTGCCTCCAGTTGCAGGCTTTTCTGTGAATCCCCCTGTGCATGTAGTTTAAGTAAATGCAACCTGTCCCACTGTCAACAGATCGCAGCAGGTTCTCTGAGAAAACTGCTTCCCCCTTCCTTTCCACTTAGACGGAGACCATCTCTCATGTACATATCTTCCCTCCCAACAAAGTATCCCCATACATCTATGAATCCCACCCCCTCTTCTTCACAGATCTGCCCAACTAGTACATCTTGCAGTTTCTATATGTTAACCCCCTTCCTCCCATTATTGGCAAATAATCTGTTCAACCCTTCTCTTCTTTAACTTCCTCACTAACTGTCTGTACGTCTGTACTATCCCAGTTGTTCCCTCCCAGTCTGCATTAGTTGTGCCTGCGTGTACTAGTATAGACCCTCCCTTGCCATACCCCAATACCTTCTATACCCTTTCAGTCACATGTTCTATCCTAACCCCCGGTAAACAAACAACGACGTCCTCCACCTCGCTTAGTGTCTTATCTGTCTTTCTCAGAATTGAGTCGCCCATGAATACCCTCTCTTTTCTGATTGCCCCTTCATTCACTGCCTCAGAGTATCTCCTTCTCCGGTTTGTATCTGTCTGGTTGTCTTTCCCCCCTGTCGGCTTCTCTCCTGTCACATTCCCTTCCATTCCATTCTTTCCTGTCGCTTTTTCTCTTGTCACCTTTCCTCATGACATCGTCCCTTTGATCGACTTCTCTTCTGTCACATTTACTCTCACTTCCTTTCGTCCCTTAAACTTTCCTCCCATCGCATTTTCTTCTCTCCTCTCCCGTTTCATTTTCCTTGCTACCTCCTTTTCTACGGTCACTTTCTCCCCTGTCACCTTCACGCCTGTCACGTTTCCTGCCGTCATTTCTCCAATTTCTTCCCCTCCAATCACCTTCCCTCCTCTAGTCTCCTCCCTTCAGTATTCTTGCCACTTCTCTGTCCCTTCAGTCTCACATTATTCCCAACTCTCTCCCCGTCGTCTCTCTCCATTCCACCTGTCTCCTTGCTAATTCTCATCTCCATTCCCTTCACAATATATGTCAACCTAACTACCTCCTTCAGCAGACACTCCACCTTCCAACACACCACGCGCTGAAACGAGAATCCATCTTACTTATATCTGCCCATGACTTCCCACAGCCGGGACAAGGCAAAATCCACCAAGCTGTGGCAGTCATCGCACACCAAGTGTCGCTTTGTCTTGATTTCCCGCTTGCAAGGCGCCATATCAGAATGTATTTAATAATAATGATAATAATATAATTAATTATTATAAAAAAAATTGTTTACACTAATCATTATGTAGTCTTTAAGAAGACTGTTTACTGTGCACAAATGTTACACTTTTAAATATATAGCGCAGGACTGCTCAATGCTCTTTACACTTTACTCCCTGGCAGACATGTTCAATAGAACAGTATCTCGACTTCTATGTGAAGCATTCAGCCACGCTATAATTAAGGCGCGAAGAATATTTGTACACAAGTATCCGCTACTTTCTATAGCCATGTACTCATTCATTAAGCTGAGTGAACAGGAGCAGCGAAGAGTGAATGCTGAACTATGGTTGTTTCAGCGGCTTCACTGAGAACGAGGTCCGATGGAATCCTGGGTATCCGTATCACGTCTCGGAGAGAAGAATCGCCGTCGCTCGCGTCTATCTGCTCTTCAGCGACAACGTTCCCGAAGACGACTTACTACAGACCTCACATGTCCTGAACAGACTAGCTCTCACAGGTATGGCTAGTTGTTACACTCAATTGAACTATTTATTTCCAATTAAAAATAGATGCATACAACATAGACAAATATATAAATATACAGACGGTAAACAAAATTTTATGACAGGTAAATATGGTTAATAATTGATATATAGCTGATGTATATTGTAACAGAAATTTCATATTAAACTCACTGATTTATTTTAAATGTAAAAGCGTTGTTGTGTCTCAAGGGACCACACTTGGTGGTTCAAGGGACCCCACCATTGGGGTCCCTTGAGCCACTTCACATGCCTCCACTGGTGTTGGCTGTCTCGATGCGGTGCTGCTCGTAGGTAGTGGCTCCCTTTGAGATTGCAGAACGCCAAGCTGGTCGTTCCTGAACGAGGGTCTCCCATGAAGCAGGGTCGATGTCAAAGTCCTTCATGGAGACTTCCAGGGTGTCTTGAAGCGTTTCTTTTGACCGCCGTTGGAGCGTGTGCCAGTCTGCAGTTCACCATAGAGGATGCGCTTTGGGAGGCGCTGGTGATGTGACCAGCCCAGCGGAGTTGAGACAACCGCAGCATTGTGTAGACTTTGGACATGCCGGTCTGCTCAAAGATCTCAGTGTCAGGAATCGTGTCCTGCCACTTGACTTTCTGCAGCTTGCGAAGACAGCAAAGATGGAAACGTCTGAGTTTCTTTGCATGTCATTGGTAGACAGTCCAGGTCTCGCATGTATAGCGTAAGGTAGAGAGGACGACAGCTCTGTAGACATTCAGCTAGCTTGTGAGGCTCACTCCTCTGCGTTCCCACACTGATGAACGAAGTCTTCCGAAGGTCACACTGGCCTTAGCGATTCGGGCATTGGTTTCGTCGTCGATGTGCACACTGCGAGAGAGAATGCTCCTTAGGTAGGTGACTTTTTTTTACTACTGTCAGCTTTTGGTTGTTCATTGTCACAGTCGGCTCTTGGTAGGTCTTCCCTGTCGTTGGTTGGTACAACATTTCAGGCTTCTTTGTACTGATGGTGAGTCCGATGTTGTCACAGAAGGTGGAGAGCAGATCCATACTGCGTTGCATGGCTGCTGCATTTCCAGCATTCAGTGCACAGTTGGCAGCGAACAGGAACTCTCGGAGCCTGTCAACGTGGATCTTGGTCTTGGCCTGAAGGCGTCGCAGATTGAAGAGCTTGCCATCTGTTCGATACCTAATGTATATGCGTGGGTCACTGTCCTGGAAGGCATCAGTAAACATTGCTGAAAACATTATGCCCAACAGGGTCGGCGCCAGCACGCAGCCTTGGTTTACTCCATTGGTGACAGGGAATGGAGCATAGAACTCTCTGTCATCAATGACGTGAGCCTGCATGCCGTTGTAGAATTGTCGTACCATTAGGATGAATCTGTCTGGGCACTAAAACTCATAATTTCCCAGAGTCCCTCACGGCTGACAGTGTCGAAAGTCTTGGTAAGGTCGACAAAAGTGGTGTAGATGTCGACGTTATGTTCCTGGCATTTTCTTGCAGCTGCCACGCAGCAAATTATTAACAATTATTAACAATACAAAGCAGGAATACGTTGGTTGTGCAATAATTGATACCCCGCGAAACGCATACATAGTGGATGAAGGAGAATGCATAGACAACACGTGCTGCTATTAATCTACAATTTATGGTGGCATGCATTAATGAGAAGATCAGTACATTATATTTATAAAAAAAAACATCTTAATGTTTAGTATAAGCCCGACAACAAAGTCATAATTACTAAACTCATTATTTTGTTAAGTATCAAGACGCAATGAAGTAACAACTTGATATGTTGTTTTAGTCCAAAGTATAGTATTGTGTTATTCTCGTTATGCTATTACACTTACCTGGTAAGTGCAAATGCCTACAGGAGTAATATTATGAGAGACCGGTGATACCACGCAAAACACATAGCCAACGTTACCACGAAACGCATAGTTAAGATGGCGTATTCTACGCAACACAACATGGGCATGCGCAAAGTTACGCACCAATCAAGCGTACAGACTTAACATCAATTTACACAATAAACAACATTGTCAAATTCATTATCATGCGATATCTACAGCACACCCTCAAAATTGTTTCACGAATAATATCTGTAAAAATACTAAACTTACATTTAACTCCCAGTGATGTCAAAGTTGTAATGGTCTTGCATATACGTGTCGATCTGAAGCTCAAGGTTTTACTGTTGTTAGTGTGTTATTTCATGTCGAGACAAACTGCGTTTCGCATGGTATCGTATCCGCGGGTATCGATTAGCAAGTTATGTCGGTGTATCTTATCCAGGTTTGTAGTGGGGAGCATTTCTTTTTGATCACGTGTAAACTAACGTAAATGCAATATGTATGTCAAATATATATATATATTACTAATGCATATATGTGAATGAGTTATTTGCCATTAAAAGGCTTTCGCGTGGTATCGCATTTTTCATGTTTTTTTTCCGAGAAAGATGATCTCAGCAAAATTTGATTACACGTACAATTATTCATACATGCATATGTAGTATATTTTAAGGTTTGCATATAATATTTAATAGTGGAATAAAGCATGTTTCTTTCTCCGTTTAATGCATACGGAAAGTTGTGTTTTGCGTGGCATCGATGAAACAGTATTTACACAAATTAATAAAACTGAGTTATTCATGATAGCGCAGCCATCTTTACATATTGTTTGCCCACCTTTCTTATACATCATATGGCGTATTAGTTGTGCGTATCCTTTGGATTATGTTTGAATGTCGGGACATTTAATGAAATAAGATAAATGTGTCCAGGTTTAGTGTGAATCGACCATATATACACACTCTCTCTCAAACGCATGCACGCGCACACACACGCACACAAATGCAAGCACACACACATACACACACACACACACACACACACACACACACGCACACGCACACGCACACGCACACGCACACACACACACGCACACGCACACGCACACGCACACGCACACACACACACACACACACATCAAACAAAACTTGCTTGGTTTTATCATAAATCTGTCTACGTTAAAAAGTATGCTCTCTTCTCGATGTACGCACTACGTGTCCATATCAGCATGTCTGGTTTGTGTCTGTCTAGACGTGCTAGTGGCATGTCGGAAGCGCGTCGAATCGAGGACTGGTTTTGCTGTCGTCAGTGTCGAGACGACCAAGTACTTGGAGCCACCAAACTACCTCCTTAACTCCATCATCATCCCCCTCGCCTTCGCCGTGCTTGTCGTCCTCATCGTCATTGTTATATCCTGCGACCAGCTCGAGTAAGTCTTTTTCTTCACCATCGTCGCCTACCTTGATGCTCACGACTTTGTATTAAAGGGAAACAAAAAACATAATTTTGGGCCTATGCCTATAAATCTGAACAATCAAGAGTATTATGCCAGCAGTTGACTATACAAATTTTTGTGAAGACATATAATTTAAATTGCACGGACCGCCCATAGTGATAGAAAGCCTGACGTCACCAATGCCTATTCTGCCCGGTTCGCCAGTCGTCAAATTGAGAATAATACGCCGACTTTGTTTTGGCGCTGTTACTGCTAAAATGTTATGACTGCGCTGTACAGTATGGCTTTATGAACATTATTACGAGTGCAATTTTGGATCGAAGCGAATACGAGAAACCAACCTATGAGCTGGCACAATGATACACATGTAAAGGAAACGGGCATTCGACTCGTTAACACAGCCTCAAAGTCAAAGAAGCATTAAGGGGTTGTTTTAACTGTTTGGTCAAGCAATCAGGGGTTGTTTTAACTGTTTGGTCAAGCATTAAGGGGTTGTTTTAACTCTTTGGTCAAGCATTAAGGGGTTGTTTTAACTCTTTGGTCAAGCATTAAGGAGTTGTTTTAACTCTTTGGTAAAGCATTAAGGAGTTGTTTTAACTCTTTGGTCAAGCATTAAGGAGTTGTTTTAACTCTTTGGTCAAGCATTAAGGGGTTGTTTTAACTCTTTGGTCAAGCATTAGGGGGTTGTTTTAACTCTTTGGTCAAGCATTAAGGGGTTGTTTTAACTCGTTGGTCAAGCATTAAAGGGTTGTTTTAACTCTTTGGTCATGCATTAAGGAGTTGTTTTAACTCTTTGGTCAAGCATTAAGGGGTTGTTTTAACTCTTTGGTCAAGCATTAAGGGGTTGTTTTAACTCTTTGGGTGTATAGGCAAAAACAATTGCCTTTTGTTTCCCTTTAAAAAGTAAAATTCCGTTCTTATATAGCGCTGTGGCCTCTCGTTACGTCTGGTCAGAGGGCCTTACGCTTCATTATATGACAGATATCAGCATATATCAGCAATTGATGCATATGTGCTGTTTTGTTAATTAATGACACTTAGCTGACATTTTCACTTGCATAGGACCAACAGAATCAAAGAAGAAACGAGGCGTTTGCGGAGGGAAAAACAAATTCGAACACTGACGAGTCGCATGCAAGAACAACCTCGAGCAGCAGAATCCGCGTCTAGTGTAAAAGCCGTCAAGAAAAAACGGTAAAATATCCTTCTCGTGTTATTACTTCCGGTTGTCCGCGTTTGAACTTCTATTGTTCATGTTTTTACTATTAATCACAATTACGTACGCACGCGTAAGGGTGTGACAATACATCTAAATATCGATGCATCGCAATATTGCGATGCAATACCTATCTATAGAAAATCACTATAGATAGTTATTGGCAATAGCACCGTGGACTATCGATAGTAACGATGGTTGGCGAAAGACATCAGCAGGTTTACATGTGTCGCTGTAATACTACCCACATATGTCATTTGTCAACTCGATTACGTAATGTTTACTTATTTACCGAGGTCACCGACCCTCCGTCTACTACAGTCGATCAAAGCAGCGTCACTCACAGATCGCCATTGTGATGCAACTGGCTTCAACTAAATTTTTTCTGGACCCATACTAAAAATAGTTTAGCGCTCATCAGGTACAATTGCAACATACGCATATTTAGCTTCCATGATAGTATCGCGATAGTATTGCAATAGCCACGAGATCACCGTGATAACATAGCAATAATTACAGTTAACAATAATGATGACGATAATAATAATAATCATCATCATCTATGGCGCCTAAGTCCTTGGAAACCAAGCTCAGAAACACAGATATATCAACTTAGTAACGAATTGTTCACCACAGAATTTCATTTTATTTAAATAGTCAATAATACAAAGTGGTTATGCGTACAGGTAATATTATGAAATAACCATACATTATGGAGTTCATACATACAACATACATACAAATGGCTTTCTGTTGTACTTGTCTATGAAGTTAACGTCACGTAGACTTGACCGGGTGGTATAAAAACAACTATTTTTTTCAATATCCAATTTTCTATTTCGACTTTAGATGTGATTATGAATACGCATGCACATCACCGGTCAAACCACGTGGACAAGGCGCGCAATATTTGGACAATATCTTACACCTTTTTGTCGTTGTTAGTAAGATGACTTCTGGTAGGAAAACATATATTATTCAGATCACTTGTTGTATGAAAACGGCGATACTTAATTAAATAAGTGCACTTAATCACATTGTCAATGGCATAGTATTTCTTACAATGACGGCACCTATTACTGACTGAATAGTCAAAATTAACCTAATCAAAAGGGATAACGTTACCCTTCATCTACAAAAGATATACTACTATTTCCTAAATGGAAACTCACGAGCTTATAGGTGTATGTGTAGGCCCTACTTTGTATATATTAACATATGCCCCGGGGAAATGCAATATAACATAAACCGGCATGGGTTTATGTTATCTTATGTTAACCCCGGGGAAAATATATGTCTCCTTATTTTGCCAAATTGCGGGGATAAAAGAATAGTATTATCTTGCCTTGCTCCATAGGAAGACTCTATTAAACTACTGCCGGCCGGTGATACCACTGCCGGACTCGGTATGTCACTTATTTTACTGCATTTTGTACGTTTATATAGTTTTCATCCAATGTGAACTTGAAATAATTTAAGAAACAGCCAGTGTTTGAGCAAAGGCTGTGTAAATTCCGTAGCTCGCTTGCTGCAAACGATTTGGCGAAATCTTGGTGGCCTTAAACTGTTTTGTTTGCAGTATTGCAATGGGTTTGTAACTAAAGATCGATATGCACAATTCACTGTGTGTGTATGTGTGTGTGTGTGTGTGTGTGTGTGTGTGTGTGTGTGTGTGTGTGTGTGTGTGTGTGTGTGTGTGTGTGTGTGTGTGTGTGTGTGTGTGTGTGTGTGTGTGTGTGTGTGTGTGTGTGTGTGTGTGTGTGTGTGTGTGTGTGTGTGTGTGTGTGTGTGTGTGTGTGTGTGTATTTGCGTGCGTGTCTGTATGTGTGTATGTGTGTGTGTGTGCGTGTGCGTGTGTGTGTGCGTGTGCGTGTGTGTTCCATGGTTAGAGGCGAACGTTCCACCCTACAATAAACAAGCGTGTCCATAGTTGCCTGTTTTTCAATATCTCCTCACCACTTATCTGTATGACTCTGCCCCTAAACCTTTGTTCTCTGCTGCCTGGCCTCTCCACCTGTGTCTAGATCAGTGGAAATGTATTCAATGGGTACAACATATATACTAAGTTTGTACGACTGATACGTTCTATTGATATAAATTACATAGCATGCCATTCGTGGCTATATTGCCTGGTCATTTTTATCACATCCACATATTTGTTTTGTTGTTCATTAATTTTCAGTTCTGAGCTTATACCACCTCTTCTATTTGGGCATGTTCACAACTTATTCGTTACTTATTGCAGTAACGTATTGCGCGTTTGTGACGGATCTAGACGACGATGACGATAATGACGATGACATCGTGGTGATAATAGATAACAACAACTATTACAGTCGTAGTGATGATGATAACAACGATTTCAATTATTCTGGTGATGGTGGTGACAGGATAACACAGATTACAATAGCATAATTCATACTTCTCAAACATAAATAATAAACAGGTAAATATATAAGGTTTCTTTCACGTCGTATAGATATATTCTCGGTTGGCAAAATCTGAACGTTTTACACCATAACCCTGACAGGCCAGTTAATTTTAACTTCAAATAAAATACAGAGGAAGTACTAAACCACTCTGCAATCAATATGCAACATTATCCACAGAGATAGTCTACTTATGTCGTCAGTTGTTTGAACAAAGACAACAAGGGATGATAATTCAGAATGAATGCAATATAAATTGTATGTAGGCACAATGAAAGTACATATTCATAAGTATTGATATAATATCCAAGAGACATGTATTACATATCAAACATCGAGCACAAGTACACTATTTTCCAATGCTCTTACCGTTGTATGACGAAAATGAGATGATGTTGGACAATATTTACTTCAATATTTACGTCAATAAATGTTTACGTCATTGCAGTGACGACACAATTGTCGAAGTAAACGAGAACAGCGAGGAGGTGACAGAAATGCACAAACTGCCACCTAACGGAGCATCAGAAGCAAAAGAAAAGAATGATCGCAAGAAGAAAAGAAAGAAACCTAAAAAGACATTCGACGAGGAACAGTCGGACAGTAGAAACGAATACGTTGACACACGTTGTCACTCGATTCAACAAGTGATACCGGCTGAGAACATTCAAATGAACATTCCGGTGACGTCAACAAATGAAACGGAAACGGAAGTTGTGGACAGCTGTAATGAAAACGAATGCTCAAGAACAAATTCGTCTGACCGAAACATCATTTATTAACAAGCAAAAACCATATATTAGAACTTAGTATATATTGGGCATAAACTTGTGTCCGTGCCCACACCGGATGTCCTTGCCCACATCGGAAGTGTACACATGTTGCGTAGTGTGTAAAATGCGCACTGTGGTATTCCATCCGTCGTGTGTGAGTGTACGTATGTAAGGCGTTCGAAACACTCTTATGTGTTTTCAACTTCTTAAATTCAGAGCACGCTTTTTATTGAACATGCGTCGATATTCTCGCATTCTAATCACATGTTTGAACAAAAGCCTGACTAAAACACATTTGAATAGCTAACATATTAGCTATATACGTGAAACTTTATAACATGTTTGTATGATAAAAACGTGTATATTATATGATAAAACGAGCAGCTTTGATATTCGACCCTGAGCGTGTTGAACGTACGTTTATAAAGAAGCTAGAGCGTTTCGAACATGTCGGTTCATGACATTACCGTAGCGGTTTGATGATGATTGTCTTGAATGTGCTACGCCTCTGTCATTAAACCAACTACCGCAATTCAATTCGAGTCGTTTACCGTGTGATACCACATCACTTGCATTCTTGTTTGGGGTGGACAAATAACATCAGCAGGAGGACAACAGGACGAGAATGTGTATGCGTGGAAAGCAAACTAGGAGACTTGCATTTTATACGTTTTAATTTCGACTACTACATTTCACATTCAGCAAATAGCACAGCAGAAGCACATGAAAACGAATTGGCGTGTGCTAATGATAGCGCAATTGAGCAGCAACAACGTGCTCGGTTTTAAAAAGCTATACTCTAGAGCATGTCTTAAGAGGTCGCTTTTGTTTGATTGAAGGTTCTACTGTGTCCCATATTGGCTGGATGGTACATTTCAAGTTGTGGTTTCAACAATAGTATATTAATCTGTGTGAAAAGCTTTCGTTTTCGCGTTAGAAGGGCAAACACATTACCATCAAAGGATGTGATCGACATGATGTCGGGAACACGTCCAGTGTTCATACATGCCCGCTAAAAGACCAAAAGCCTCCCAGAAATAATGTCTTAGTTGTCACATCAATACCAAAACATAATTGTAACTTAGTTGTCAACCTGATGCACGTGTCACACGTACTGCAATTATGAAAACTAGCTATGCGTACTTCAATCGGTATTTATATGTTTCTACAATGCATAATGGCATGGCCTGGTATTAACTACAATGTGAGGTGTGCCTGTTATTATATTTGCATGTGTTTGTATATATGTGATATTGCAACTTTTTAATAAGGTAAATTATCGCGATACATAGTTGATTGATTAGTGGGATAACTTTAATAACTGTTTAATGTGAACAAACTGTAAACTGATTGTTCATATTACTTACGTCGGTTGTTATACCTCTGTATATATTTCAAATACGAACACATACAGATTTTCTCTTTAATACAAATGTCCAATGAATATGGTAAAATGCGTTCCTACATGCATACATAATGTTTATAAATGTAACTCTCTCCACGTTCCAAAATTAGTGAGATATCGCACTATTTAAGGTATAATCACAAGAAAGGTCAGTCTTATTGAGTAACATCAAACAGATATAGTTAATCAAGTACTCATTTTCACAGAGAATTATACACTTGTTATAAATAATTATCTGAAGACTGTACAACATGGAGTCTATGTAAATACCTGTAAAAACAGAATAACTTATATATAGATACATATAGATGAACGCTAATAATGTTTTCGACATTTTCCAGATGCCGTCTGAAGCTATGCTCATGTATGATTTATATTCTATATTTGATGGTCATATCGACTCTTGTACTCCTGATAACGCTTAATTATTGGGACAAACCATCACGCGCACGCACGCACACACGCACACGTATGCACGCACACACGCACGCACGCACACAAATGCTGAACTATAACACGTATTCGTTTAAACTTGTTTTAAGGTTACTGGCTATTATAATTATTAGCTGAACTTGTAGCACTGTGTGTGGGGACGACCGTGGAACCAAATGCATCAAATGTATGGACGCGGTCCTCTAAAATAAGTGCACATTACAAGTAATTGCATGTCAAATGTTTACGATCTGACTGTTTTGTTTACAAGTTGGACATTTTGCGAATGATTCAATTTACGGACATTATTTCTGGTTAGTTAAACGCGATTTGGTGGGCACTGTACCTTCAACACATCCATTCTAGCACTGAGAACATTATATTAAAATGTGACAAACATTAAAACAGATGGCCTCGGTTTAATTATAGTCGTGCGTGCTGCCGCCGCTACGCCTGACTCGTACGTAGGCGTTGATGCGGCGTCACGTTAGCAGCGTTCACGTTGCCTACGCTGCCTTCGACTCCTCCGTTACCAACGGCGTTCTTCAGACATTGCCATTGCATCGTCTTGAAGAGCCGGTCGTGCCAGTCCCGCGGCAACATATTCAAGGGAAAACTAAGCACGATTAACACGTAAGCCGTCACCTGCAGCGCATCCATCTCGAAGTCCTTGTTGAAGACCGTTTCCGCACCTGCGCAGATCATACAACAATGATTTGACATCACGCATTGCAAGTCATCATCTATGGGGTCAGAGCACGAACTACTTAATTTGTTAACAAGTGGGAATTATTATATATTAGCTGCGTAAGTGTCGCTGTGTCCATAACAAACAGGTAGGGTTAGGTTTAGGGTTACATATCCGACCTAAATGGTTAAATTAGAGAATAAGTGCCGTTATTTCAATTATTTAAATAATAATTTTTTTCAGCCAAAATGTATCCGTACGAAAGGGCAGTCAACATTTTAACAGTTAGCCTTCCTGTAATGTTTGTGGGGCCTAGTAAATTATAATTTACACACATCAAAGGAAACCTTTTGGTGTGCACTAAGTGCAATTGAGTAGGGACATTAGCAGGTTTTGTGTTTCGGAGCATTGGCATTGGACATTTTTTAAATAAAAAATGTTGAATAGGCAGAGGGATTTTCTAAATTAGTCTACCACAGATTGCTTATGTTAAAGCACCTTCAGTTGTACTGTCCTACATAATTACACGTCACATGTTTCAGAGTGGTGTCTGAGCAATATAACGTCCACTTCCGTCTCCACAGCTTACGTATAGTCTGAAGACGTAATACTATCGTCTAAGCGAATCATGGTTTCTCATGTAAAATTCCCGCATTCAAAACAGACCACTGCGCTTATTCTACATAATTTATTCAACACAAATTTTATGAAAACACAATAACTATCACTCTTGCATGGCAAGGAGTTTTTATTTCAATCCCATTTGCAAAGTAAAACCGCAAGGTTTAATCAATGTACTTCACAATTTGTGAGTGAATGTCTCCTTGCATTACTTGTTGAACCCATGATGAAGAAAAAGAACAAGACGTTTATTTGAAAAACAAATACCCCAAATAAGATCACACAGAGTGCATTTCATACGTATATATTACATACACAAATCATTGTATATGCTTCAACCATATTTTAACTAAGGTGCTCGTGCTTTATACAATGTATATACAAACGTTATTAAAATGTGGCGATCTTTTACTTTCTAACTTAACCACGACCAACTGCAGCCGCCAAACGTCTCCTCACCCATCTTACACATATACACACATTACGTTACAAAAAACTCTTACATTCATATAACGATCAAAATTCACACAAAAACTCAAGTAAAACTCGACGTCGCCGGCCGGGACAACCCGTAGCTACGCGGTTTCCGTAAAATCGATATTGTTTTCGTTTTGGCTGTCGTTATCATTACACGTGTTCGGTAACACCTTTTCCTCCACTTACCTGCACTCAGTGGTATGGCAAGTATAAAACTAACTTGTAACAACCAGGGATAAGTCCACTGTTCCGTGTACATCTGTAGGACGTTAATAACTGAAACAGAGGTGTGCAAGACACTATTATACTAGCAAACATTTCCATTATCAGGATGGCACTACATACACGCAGACGCAGAAGAGGATATTCAGAAGTATCCGTACCTGACGTTTGCTATGAGGTACTGCCACTACCACTGCGACTGCCACTACCACTACCACAGCCACTGCCACTACCACAGCCACAGCCACTACCACTGCCACTACCACTACCACAGCCACTGCCACTACCACTGCCACTGCCATTGCCACTGCCACTGACACAGCCACTACCACAGCCACTGCCACTGCCACTACCACTACCACTGCCACAGCCACTACCACTGCCACTACCACAGCCACTGCCACTACCACTACCACTGCCACAACCACTACCACAGCCACTACCACAGCCACTGCCACTGCCACTGCCACTACCACTACCACTACCACTGCCACTACCACAGCCACTGCCACTGCCACTACCACAGCCACTGCCACTACCACAGTCACTGCCACTACCACTACCACTACCACAGCCACTGCCACTGCCACTGCCACTACCACTGCCACTGCCACAGCCACTGCCACTATCACAGCCACTGCCACTGCCACAGCCACTACCACAGCCACTACCACAGCCACTGCCACTACCACTACCACAGCCTTTGCCACTACCACAGCCACTGTCACTACCACAGCCACAGCCACTGCCCCTACCACTACCACAGCCACTACCACTGCCAGTACCACAGCTACTGCCACTGCCACTACCACTACCACAGCCACTGCCACAGCCACTACCACTACCACAGCCACTGCCACTACCACAGCCACTGCCACTATCACTGCCACTGCCACTACCACAGCCACTACCACTACCACTACCACTGCCACTACCACAGCCAGTGCCACTACCACAGCCACTGCCACTACCACTACCACAGCCACTACCACAGCCACTACCACTGCCACTACCACTACCACAGCCACTGCCACTACCACTACCACTACCACTGCCACTGCCATTGCCACTGCCACTGCCACAGCCACTACCACAGCCACTGCCACTGCCACTGCCACTGCCACTACCACTACCACTACCACTGCCACAGCCACTACCACTTCCACTACCACAGCCACTGCCACTACCACTACCACTACAACAGCCACTGTACGTACCTGACGTTTGCTATGAGGTACTGCCACTACCACTGCGACTGCCACTACCACTACCACAGCCACTGCCACTACCACAGCCAGTGCCACTACCACTGCCACTACCACTACCACAGCCACTGCCACTGCCACCACCACTACCACTACCACTACCACAGCCACTGCCACTACCACAGCCACTGCCACTACCACAGCCACTACCACAGCCACTGCCACTGCCACTACCACAGCCACTGACACTGTCACTGCCACAGCCACAGCCACTACCACTGCCACTACCACTACCACAGCCACTACCACAGCCACTGCCACTGCCATAACCACTGCCCATACCACTACCACAGCTACTGCCACTATCACAGCCACTGCCACTACCACAGCCACTACAACTACCACTACCACAGCCACTACCACAGCCAATGCCACTGCCACTACCACTACCACTGCCACTGCCACTACCACTACCACAGCCACTGCCACAGCCACAGCCACTGCCACTACCACTACCACAGCCACTACCACTGCCACTGCCACTGCCACTGCCACTGCCACTGCCCCTACCACTACCACAGCCACTGCCACTGCCACTACAACTATCACTATCACTACCACAGCCACTGCCACTACCACTGCCACTACCACAGCCACTACCACAGCCACTGCCGCTACCACTACCAATACCACAGCCACTGCCACTACCACAGCCACTGCCATTACCACTACCACTACCACAACCACTACCACAGCCACTGCCACTACCACTACCACTACCGCAGCCACTTCCACTGCCACTACCACTACCACTACCACAGCCACTTCCACTGCCACTACCACTACCACTACCACCACCACCACCACCACAGCCACTGCCACTACCACCACCACTACCACAGCCACTACCACTACCACTGCCACAGCTACTGCCACTACCACAGCCACTGCCACTACCACTACCACTACCACTACCACAGCCACTACCACAGCCACTGCCATTACCACTACCACTACCACAACCACTACCACAGCCACTACCACAGCCACTGCCACTACCACTACCACTACCGCAGCCACTTCCACTGCCACTACCACTACCACTACCACAGCCACTTCCACTGCCACTACCACTACCACCACCACCACAGCCACTGCCACTACCACCACCACTACCACAGCCACTACCACTACCACTGCCACAGCTACTGCCACTATCACAGCCACTGCCACTACCACTACCACTACCACTACCACTACCACAGCCACTACCACTACCATTACCACTACCTCAGCCACTGCCACTACCACAGCCACTACCACTGCCACAGCTACTGCCACTGCCACTGCCACTGCCACTACCACTACCACTACCACTACCTCAGCCACTGCCACTACCACAGCCACTGCAACTGCCACTACCACTACCACTACCTCAGCCACTGCCACTACCACAGCCACTGCAACTGCCACTACCACTACCACTGCCACTGCCACTACCACAGCCACTGCCACTGCCACTACCACAGCCACTGCCACTACCACTACCACTGCCACAGCTACTGCCACTGCCACTACCACTATCACAGCCACTGCCACTACCACTACCACTGCCACTACCACTACCACAGCCACTGCCACTGCCACTACCACAGCCACTGCCACTACCACAGTCACTGCCACTACCACTACCACTACCACAGCCACTGCCACTGCCACTGCCACTGCCACTACCACTATCACAGCCACTGCCACTACCACAGCCACTGCCACAGCCACTACCACAGCCACTGCCACTACCACTACCACAGCCACTACCACAGCCTCTGCCACTACCAAAGCCACTGTCACTACCACAGCCACAGCCACTGCCCCTACCACTACCACAGCCACTACCACTGCCAGTACCACAGCCACTGCTACTACCACTACCTCAGCCACTGCCACTACCACAGCTACTGCCACTGCCACTACCACTACCACAGCCACTGCCACAGCCACTACCACTACCACAGTCACTGCCACTACCACTGCCACTACCACAGCCACTACCACTACCACTACCATTACCACTGCCACTACCACAGCCACAGCCACTGCCACTACCACAGCCACAGCCACTACCACTGCCACTACCACTACCACAGCCACTGCCACTACCACTGCCACTGCCATTGCCACTGCCACTGACACAGCCACTACCACAGCCACTACCACAGCCACTGCCACTGCCATAACCACTGCCCATACCACTACCACAGCCACTGCCACTATCACAGCCACTGCCACTACCACTACCACTGCCACAACCACTACCACAGCCACTACCACAGCCACTGCCACTGCCACTGCCACTACCACTACCACTGCCACTACCACTACCACAGCCACTGCCACTGCCACTACCACAGCCACTGCCACTACCACAGTCACTGCCACTACCACTACCACTGCCACAGCCACTGCCACTGCCACTACCACTACCACTGCCACTGCCACTGCCACTGCCACTGCCACTCCCACTATCACAGCCACTGCCACTGCCACAGCCACTGCCACAGCCACTACCACAGCCACTGCCACTACCACTACCACAGCCACTACCACAGCCTTTGCCACTACCACAGCCACTGTCACTACCACAGCCACAGCCACTGCCCCTACCACTACCACAGCCACTACCACTGCCAGTACCACAGCTACTGCCACTGCCACTACCACAGCCACTGCCACAGCCACTACCACTACCACAGCCACTGCCACTACCACAGCCACTGCCACTACCACTGCCACTGCCACTACCACAGCCACTACCACTACCACTACCACTGCCACTACCACAGCCAGTGCCACTACCACAGCCACTGCCACTACCACTACCACAGCCACTACCACAGCCACTACCACTGCCACTACCACTACCACAGCCACTGCCACTACCACTACCACTGCCACTGCCATTGCCACTGCCACTGCCACTGCCACAGCCACTACCACAGCCACTGCCACTGCCACTGCCACTGCCACTACCACTACCACTACCACTGCCACAGCCACTACCACTTCCACTACCACAGCCACTGCCACTACCACTACCACTACAACAGCCACTGCCACTACCACAGCCACTGCTTCTGCCACAGCCACTACCACAGCCACTGCCACTGCCACTACCACTACCACAGCCACTACCATAGCCTCTGCCACTACCACAGCCCTGCCACTACCTCAGCCACTACCACTACCACTGCCACTACCACAGCCACTGCCACTGCCACTACCACAGCCACTACCAGAGCCACTGCCACTACCACTACCACTACCACAGCCACAGCCACTGCCACTGCCACTGCCACAGCCACAGCCACTACCACTGCCACTGCCACAGCCACTTCCACTACCACAGCCACTACCACAGCCACTATCACAGCCACTGCCACTACCACTGCCACTACCACTACCACAGCCACTGCCACTGCCACTACAACAGCGATTTATGTGTGTAGTGGTAGTGGTAGTTGCAGTGGTAGTGGCTGTTATTCTGATTGTGGCAGTGGCAGTGGCTGTGGTAGTGGTAGTGATAGTGGCAGTGGCAGTGGCAGTGGCAGTGGCTGTGATAGTGGTTGTGGCAGTGGCTGTGGAGGTAGTCGTATGTGTAGCAGTAGCAGTACTCGTAATAGTGGTAGGCCTATGCGACACAAGTGCTCGTGTTTAATACGGTCGCCATGTTCCTACAAGTCAGTTAGTTACGCAGGCTTCGTTTTGAATCCGACGGAATTGACGAAACCTCGTCTTGAATATTATTGTTATTGCAGTGAGTTGAATGAGCCGTGGTTTCGTGCTAACAACTAACAATCAACAACAAGTGCTAACAAACAATGCAGCAACATGTTCACTGTTCTGAATGAATGCTTGATACAAACCAAAAGTGAAACCAGCGACGCCGCACAAGAGAAGCCAAGGTATTGTGTTCCATGTCATCGGTTCGGCGTTTGTGAAGTAGACCAACGCTAATAGTGGCATCATTCCAACCATATTAAATAGACCTACAAAGCACAGTGACGACATTTAGCAACCCTGCATAAATGCCAAATGTAGATGTTATAGTCCAAGAACTAGCGGTCATTTAATTGTTTGAAATGACCAGGTGTCTGGTCGGTATTTCTGAATAGTCCTACACTTGGGCTGTTCAAAACACCACGTCTTAAGGTGCCCGAGCAGTGGACTGACGTGCTAGGGGATGATGAGTGCTCTTAAGTGTGAATAATAAAAGATGGGGGTAGGGTTAATCGTAGTCCATTTCAGCAACATAAACCTTCCAAACTATTGCACGCATGGTATCATTAGAAATATATTTGAACGATCTTTCCAACGATACAATAACTAAAATCTAATTATGGGGTAATGAAGTCAATATGACGTCATATGTATAGCGTGCAATAAATTACTCTACATTTTACTCCGTAGTTCACGCAGGTTTTCTGCAGCAATGTTTTTCAAGACGGTCACAACATACAAATGTGAAGTCCAGTTGTTTAACACCTTGCGGGATGTAGAGATGTTCGAACTGCGTTGCTCCATACAGACCGAAGCCTCACATGACAGCAGTCAGTCACCAGAGTTACGCAGCAGAAGCGGCACCATACCTAATGAAGGGACAAAAAGCTGACTTTCTCTGGATGACATGTTGTGATCTTCAGAAAAACTACACCGATGTGGCGTGGGTGGAGCCCGCAATTCCATGTGGACACCCTTCCACAGAATTGTAGGTTATGTTTGGCGGAGATAGATCGTAGAAATTGGTGGTGCAGAACAGTTGATAAACAAGTGCAATTACTGATTGATAAGTATTATTCTTGCCTTAATAGCATTCATAAAGTAGCAGTAAACATATATTGAGTAACAGTTGTGCTTAAAGTTAGTTAGATAAAGTATTTTAGAACACTTTAGTCTAGTGAATGATAATAGGGTAAGTTAGCCTACGATAAGTGTGTAAACAAGATTTAACAAACCTCATTATGTGGTAGAATATATAGGTGACAAAGTAACAAACATAAAATTATTTACATAAGATAATATCTGCGTAAGCAAGTACTTGATAGACATTTTGATTAGGTAGCTTTAAAATTAAGCGTTTCGATAACCGGGCGAATTAAGTTTAGCTTATGTAGGTAGTGTCCCACGTATTCTGTAGGGCGCGATATAACTATGACCTAAATAAATAAGGAAGTCTCGCGTAAAGTAATTGATTGTATTTAAATTAGGTCACTACCGGTAACGTTAGCATTTCTGATAGGATAGATAGTCAGCTGTGACTATAACCAAAAACTGTAACCGAAATAAACAAAGCAATCCTACGTAAAGTGTAACAATTGTGCACAGTAAACAGTCTTCTTAAAGACTACATAGACAGTGAATAGTGTAAACACAGTTGATTAAACTATTTTAAATAGCTAATTACATAATTATTATTAAATAAATTCTGATATGGCGTCTTGCAAGCGGCAAGTCAAGGCAAAGAGACACTTGGTGTGCGACGACAGCCACAGTTGGGTGAATTTGGCCCTATCCGGCAGTGGGAAGTCATGGGCAGGGACCAAGGAAGAGGGATTCACCTTTCAGTGCGTGGAGTGTTAGAAGATGGAATGTCTGGAGAAGGAGGTAGCAAGGTTGGTAGATATTGTGAAGAGGACGGAGATGAGAATCAGCAAGGAGACAGGTGGAATGGAGAGAGACGACAGGGAGACAGTTGGGAATACTGTGAGACTGAAGGAGCAGAGTAGTGGCAAGAAGGAGGAGACTGAGAGGAGGGAAGGTGATCGGAGGGGGGAAATTGGAGGATCGACGGCAGGAAATGTGACATGCGTGAAGGTGACAGGGAGAAAGTGACCGTAGAGAAAGAAGTAGGAGGAGAAAATGACGGGAGAGAAGAGAAGGAAATGCAATAAGAGGAAAGATGACGGGAAGAAAGGAAATGAGAGTAAATGTGACAGAAGCGAAGTTGGGAGGAACTGTGATAAGAGAAACAGCGTCAGGAAAGAATGGAACGGACGAGATTGTGACAGGAAAGCAGAAGACAGGGGAACAAGACTACAACCAGACAGATGCAAACCGGAGAAGGAGCTACTCTGAGGCAGTGATTGAGGTGACATTGAGAAAAGAAAGTGTGTTATGGGCGACTCTATTCTGAGAAAGACAAATAAGACACTAAGCAAAGGGGAGGACGTCGTTGTTTGCCGGGGACTATAACATGTGACTGACAGAGTAGAGAAGGTATTGGGGCATGGCAAGGGTGGGTCTATACTAGTACACGTAGGGACAAATAATGCAGACATGGAGGGAACAACTGGGATAGTACAGAAGTACAGAAGTACAGACAGTTAGTGAGGAAGTTAAAGAAGACAAGAGTCGAACAGATTATTCTATCAGGAATGTTGCCAGTAATGTGAGGAAGGGGGCCAACATATAGAAACTGCAAGTGGATGGCGATCAACGCACTAGTTGAGCAGATTTTTAAAGAAGAGGGGGTGGGATTCATAGATTTATGGGGATACTTTGTTGGGAGAGAAGATACGTATATGCGAGATGGCCTCCATCTAAGTGGAAAGGGGGCTGCAGTTTTCTTAGAGAACTTGCTGCAATCTGTTGACAGCGTGGTAGGCTGCATCTGTTTAAACTAGATTCGCGGGGGGGGGGGGGGTTCACAGAGAAGCCTGAAACTGGAGGCATAGATAAAGACAACAGAAATAGATCAGCAAAGAACAGCCTAGAAAACTGTTCTGAATCAGGATATAAATGCATTTGTTTAAATACAAGGAGCATAGTAAACAAAAGAAGTGAACTAAACATTATGGTAGAAGATATTGACCCTCACATCATAGATATAGCCGAATCATGGGCCGCCACTGATATATCAGATGCCGAATTGGGACTAACAGGCTTTGTAATGTTCAGGAAAGATAGAATAGAAAGAAGGGGAGGTGGTGTTATTTTATATGTTAAACAATTTATACAGACTTATGAAATAAAATTAGAAAGAGAATCAGATTGCGAAGAAGCTGTTTTATGTAACGTAGTTACATGAAACTCAACGTTAACGGTGGGATTGGTTTATCGAAGTCCAAACGTAAACGTAGAAGAAAGTACAAAACGCTATAAGGGAAGTTAGCAAACGGGACTGTGTTATTATGGGAGATTTTAACCATGGTCACATACAATGGAAATCTCTACAGAGTACGGGGAGAGAGGACCACATTTGTTTAGTTTTAGAACAAGACAGTTTCCTTTCTCACCATATGCTAGAGCCAATAAGGGCCAGGGGTGCGAATGTGTTCGACATAGTTTTGTCCTCACAGAATGAATTAGTTGACAATGTCATATAATGTGAGCCACTGGGAAGTAGTGATCACAACCAGATACATTTTAATATCAAAGTAAAATCAGATAGAAATAATAAAAAGCAGTTCAGGAGAAATTTCCACAAAAGAAGATATAAGGAAATGAGGAAATATTTAGCAAAGATAGACTGGAACAACACACTGAAGAATAAGACACCTTAACAGAATGCTGAAATATCTTAAAGAGTGAAATATAGTGCATCGTCGATCAATTTGTTCCCTTGAAAAAACAAGAGAAACGGTCCAGAAGGAAATACTTATTGAAAGAAGCTATTAGAAAAATTTAGTACAAACATATGATGTGGAAGTCATATAGACGTACTGGAAATGACGAAGACTACAACATTTATAAAGAAGTACTAAACCAAGCTACAACTGAAATAAAAAATTCGAAGAGAAAAAAAATTAGCTTTTAATATAAAACAAGACAGCAAGAGTTTTTATGCATATGTTCGGAGCAAACAGAAAGTTCAGGATAAGTTTTGTCCTCTAGAAGATAGTGCTGCAAATATAATATCAGAGGGATTCTTAATGGAAGAAGACCTGAATGAGTATTTTTAGTTCAATGTTTACCAGGGAAGATATTAGTTCATTGCCAGTACCAGAGGCTAAGGTCAAGGGGGCAGAATCAGACTATTTATGACAATTAATTGTAACCCCGGAAATGTTAGCTAAGAAAGGTAGGGCTATGATGGATAATAAATCACCTGGGGTGAATGGGATTCCGCCCAAACTGCTACTGGAAATTGTAAAACAAATTAGCGTACCGCTTGCAACAATTTTCAACTTGTCATTAGAAGAGGGCGTGGTTCTTTTAGAATGGAAAGAAGCGAACATTATACCGTTATTTAAAAAAGGTTCCAGAAACAAGACAGAGAACTACAGACCAGTGAGTTTAATGTCAGTGATTTGCAAATTATTATAAGGACTAATTATAGATCACATGGTGGATTTTCTTGTTAAACATAACTTGTTAAACCCATCTCAACATGGGTTCCTAAAAGCGAGGTCATGCTTAACAAATATGTTATGTTTTTTGGAAAATATTACTAAGTGGGTAGACGAGGGATCATCAGTAGATATCATCTACATAGATTTTCAGAAAGTTTTCGACAAAGTGCCACTTCAAAGGTTACTGCTTAAACTAAAGGCCCATGGCATAGGAAATGGTTTAATTAACTGGATAGAAAAATGGCTAATTAACAGAAGACAACGGGTAGTAGTTGATGGGGAGGCTTCAAACTGGAAATCAGTTTTGAGTGGGGTTCCACATGGATCAGTACTGGGACCTATATTATTCTTAATATATATAAACTGTTTGTACGATGATATATCAAGCAAGGTGTTGAAATTTGCGGATGATACAACAAATTTTAGAAGGATTAAACGTGATGGAGACCGCATTTATAGGATGATCTTCACAGGTTGATAAATTAGTCTGAAAAATGGCAAATGTTGTTCAATTTTGGGAAATGTAAATGCCTCCACACAGGACCTGGGAACGAAGATGTACAATATACAATGGGAGGTGATGTACTAAGTACTACTATAAAAGAAAATGACTTAGGTTTAACCATTAGTGCAGTTGTGAAAGTTTCAGAGCAGTGCGGTATTGCCGCTTCAAAGGGAAATCAAATCCTTGGATTCGTTAGGCGAAACATAACGTATAAGGAAAAAGAGCTAATAATACCGCTGTACAAAACAATAGTTAGGCCTCATTTAGAATATTGTATACAAGCGTGGAGGCCATATCGCAGGAAGGACATAGATATGCTACAAAGAGTACAGAGGAGAGCAACAAAAATTATACCAAAACTGAGGAATCGCAGTTACGAAATACGCATACAAATGTGTTTTACGACACTAGAGACCAGGCGATTGAGAGGAGATCAGATAGAAGTGTTTAAAATATTGAATGGTTATGAAAATATGGATAGAAATATTTTTATCTCAGTTAAGAAAAATAAAAAAGTATTGGACTCTCGATAAGCCAAAAGGCTTCCTTGTCCACCTGCCATCTAGAGTTAATTTTCTGGATGGCAATCTTATTAAATCTTGTTAAATATATTGGGTTATGTGGAAAACATTGCTCTATTGTTGGAAAGACTGTTCTAATACCTTTCCAATGATACCACACTTGCTATAGTTTGAAAGATTTGTGTTGATGAAATTTACTACTATTTATCCATACCCCTATATTGTATTATTCACACCTAAGTGCATTCATCATCTCCTAGCACTACATCCCAAATGTAGGGCTATTCAGAAATACCCAGTAGACACCTGGTCATTTCTAGCACATAAATGACCGCTGGCTCTTTGACTATTAGCAGTAACATTAAACCATCTGTGTATCTCACTAGTAGCTCACAGAGTACCGTGATATTTGTTTGGGGGCTATGGAGACAAGAAGGAGCCAAAATTACATGTGAATATAATAATAATTGTCATAATTATGTAGGCCTGTTGTTCTGCTAAATCACACAAGAACAGCGACAATACAGGTAACATTCCAACCAGATTAAACAGACGTACAAGCCTCAACGATGAACAAAAATATTGCTTCATGAACTATGAAATCGGGAAGCACCTGACCAACCTAATATATCAGTAATATTAAAAATGTATCAGTGTATCATATCGATATCTCAAAGTTGGCCTAAGAACTACATATTTACGTTTGCCTCCTCTATTTTAGAATCAACGCCTTTACCTTCCATTTAATGGAGACACGATTCTCAGAAATGGGAGCGGCCTATGAACATTAATTGTCAATTTCGTTACGTAGGCCTATAGCAATACACGGCATTGCAGCAACAATCACGCAGGCTTGAAAAACACTTCGATTTAATTACCCAACGAACACTTTTTACAACTAGGTCAACATTTTCAGGATACACCATGTTACCTTTATCCATGGTTGTATCATACAGTTCGTGCCAGAACGGTGATATCAAAGTTGTTCCTCGTAAACGAATGTTCTTTATTTTCAGACTCCGTGTAAAGAGGCACACCGTGCGTAATATTACTGACACCGTAGTAGTTTATTACAATGTGTACGCATTCGTGTTTGACTCACCTATGCATGACAGAAACATCGAAATTTGACAGGAGTTCGCAGCCCCGAAAAACCTCGTGAACAGAACCTGAAACGACAGAAAGCATTACAGCACGTTTTGATCAACACCACAGTCCGCGCATTTACATACTCGTGGATAGATCATGTTATATTTTAACTTTATCTGAATATAGTGTCATGTGCAAGACACACCCAGTTGCCGATGTTGAAGTGAGAAGACCAACGCGATCGAAACGAAACATCCTAGAAGGCAGGTGACGCCTTTGTGATACTGAGAATCCAACCCACCCTTCTTAGATATGTGTCTTTTGTTTTTACCCATATTCCGTCTAATCCTCGCTGCTCCTTTGCTAATGTTATTTCGTGTCGTCTATCCCTTGCGGCATTCGTAAGTGATAAAAGTGTTCGGATCACTATTCTGAAACCCATTCAATACGTTAATAATAACAAGTACTGCGTACCTCAATTTCCTCTATCCTAACCACTGCAGCTTCCAAAATGGTCTGCCTTGCACGAACGTATGGTTTCAGCTCACCCCACACTGGTGGGTAGGTGGCTATCGCTTCAGATGATATTACAGTGATAGGGAACTGATTCCATATTTTTGGTGCAGTTACAGAGAAAGCACGTTTGCCAATGTTAAGCTTAGTTTTAGGAACAAAACGTTGTTGTGAAACAGATGATGTGAGATTCCTGGGAATATCGGAAAAAGGGAAGAGACTAAACAAACAGGATGGGTGTTGCGTAGAAAAGCGCACGGTATGTAGTAGTTACTGCGACCTAGTACTGAAGGTGTTGATACCTTGTAACATGCAGCGCCCCCAGTGGCGACGATCGCCATGATGGCGCCCCACATGTCGGAATTATCTGACCCCAAGCGCATGTAGGTGATGATGCTGATACCAATCATTGCGACGATAAAGGCAACGATCTGGAAGAAAATATAACGTTGGTAATCTCAGCAGGCCGAGAGAATACCGGTCGTGTGCACGTAATTATTGCGTATCAGAAGCAATATTAATGGAAAATGTAATTGCCTATCCCGCGATTCACAGACATTACACCGAACATTACACCGAACAATGAGATGTTTAAATTAAGTTTCTTAGAGAACTATATATAAATACAAAACATTCGTTACGTTCACCGATATAGAGAGAGTTGTTTAAAATACGTTACACAAGACAGTCGGAAAGACAAAGCTATAAGTAGATATTTTATTTGCGCACAAGGTATAGAGAAACACAGAAATGTTTATATATATATATTGTAAAAGGTATACATGCGAGGATGTCCCTACACTATAATTGTGCAATTGCGTATGCACAGGTGCTTTTGCTAGCCAGCCGATGCAATCACGTTAATCATTATTTTTACATGTACTCCAATCACATTTCCAGACTAATTAAGCGCAAAAGCAACTATACGTCAATGCAGGGCACAGACATCCCAGGTCATGCAGTAATGATAGAGTTACGAACTCCATCACGTTTGAATCTCATCTCAGTTGCTCAAAAGCCATTGGAGTTTCTCTAAGTTCCGTTTATATTGTTGAACACAGTTTGACTCGATGCAGCAGTTTCTCTACATTTCCTGTGGAATTCCATATCGAGTGCGATTAAGTAATGTTCGGTATTGAGTTAAAATAAACTAGCTCGTTTACAGTGGCGCTAACTGGATAATTGATTAGTACTCAATTATCTCTCAGGTAGCAGAAGACTCTAGAAAAGCATAACATATGGCAACCACGTACGTAACTCTAAATAACAAACATCCACACTATTTACGAGAACTCCATATGATGTGACCTGAATATAACTGAAGGATTATGTTTCCTTCTCGACCGCCAGATGAACAACGACTTACACCTGTAGACGCCCACACAGCTATGGCTTCGTGATGAGTATCGCGAGGCCGATCCTATTAATCATCTTTAATTTCTGATATCTTGGCAAATGCCATAGCAGGCAATTAGCGTTTCGTCTTGTTGCTCGGTCGTGCAGCAAATTGCTCGGCATGTTTGAGGGTGCCCAGAAAGCGATCGTAGGCATTTCGTAGCGGTCAGTTTGCGCAAATACGTGTCGTAACAAGATTTCCTAACAAGGTTTAACAAGATTGCCACCCACAGAATTAACTCTAGATTGACAAGGAAGCCTGTTGGCTTATTGAGAGACCAAACTTTTTATTTACGTGTATCTCGCCCTTCTGAGGTACGTGTAAATTTTATTTTAAACATATTCACGCTACTAGCACACACACAACCAGCAGATAATATGTTACAATCAGATACAGTCCTTTGTGAAAATTATTACTTTCTTATATCGAATCTACACTTTACTAATGTAACTTCATGTCCCCTAGTCCTTCTATCTTTCTTAACTGAGAAAAACTTATTTCCATCAATATTTTCATAACCACTCAATATTTTAAAAACTTCTATCTGATCTTCTATCAATCTCCTGGTTTTGGAATAAGTTTAGTCGCTCTCCTCTGTGTTCTTTCTAGCATACAATCCAATGATTTGATTTCCTTTTGAAGCAGCAATTCTGCACTGCTCTGAAACCAACATATCAGCAATAATGGTTAACCCTAAGTCCTTTTCATTTACAGTAGTACTTAGTACAGAACCTCCCATTGTATATTGTACATCTTCGTTCCCATGTCCTGTGTGGAGGCATTTACATTTCTCAAAAATGAACACCTGCCATTTTTCAGATCATTTGATCAAACTGTCATCTTGTAAATGCTGTCTATCTCCATCACGTTTAATCCTTCTAAACACATTCGTATCATTCGCAAATTTCAACACCTTACTTGTTATATCATCGTCCAAATAGTTGATATATATATATTAAGAATAATTTAGGTCCCAGTATTGATCCCTGTGGTACCCCACTCAAAATTTATTTCCAATTTGAAGCCTCCCCATCAACTACTACCCGCTGTCTTCTGTCAATCAGCCATTTTTCTATCCAGTTAGTTATACCATCCCATATTCAATGGGCCTTTGGTTTAAGCAGTAATATTTGATGTGGCACTTTGTCGAAAGCTTTCTGAAAATCTATGTAGATAATATCTACTGGTGATCCTCGTCTACCCACTTAGTGATACATTCCAAAAAAACATAACATATTTGTTAAGCATGACCTCCCTTTTAGAAACCCATGTTCAGATGGGTTTACCAAGTTATGTTTAACAAGCCAATTCACCACGATGGTTATTATCACTGTGGCGGCCGGCATATAGGTGCGGTGTTATTAACTATACATAAATGGTATTATTACTACTTTCGATTTACGAGAATGTGTGGATGACGTGTGCCATTTCCTTGAAGTGTGCTTGTAGAGATGTAGAGGTTATAAGTAGTAACTGCTTGGATATCCAATATCGCAATGACGTTCAGACTACGAGGCATGCCTTTTGTTTCGTGAATATATGCGAGAATCCAAGCACCGAAAACGTGTTTCGAGGTTATCTGGAATATTTGTCATATGATGTATAGTAAACCGATGCAGTAAACACGACTGTTATGTTTCCATTCATTGTTACAGCATTACAATCCTTCACAACAACCATCTTCAAGTACAAAGATTTTGACCTTTTGTGTAAAAAAACTAGGTCACTTGCATCTCCTTCTGTTGCCGACTACATTAATATTTATGTGTTTTTTTATTTTGCCAATCTCTTTCTCAATACTTCATCTTCCTTCTATCTTCTCCGATACTCTACATATTCTTGTGATCCAATTATGTTCTGCTACTCATAGCTTCTCTACCTATCTCTCTGTCAATATCAGGGTTCCCAACCCATGTTTACAGGGTGGTACCACGCAGGCTTCCAACACATTTTTAGTTTTCTCTCCCACATAATGCCGTCCACCCTCGTCCACGCTGCCGCTCCTGCTTGCACCCTCCTCTGTATTCCTTTACTACTTCCGCCCTCCTCACGCACTGTACCGCCCAAGTATACCGTGGTGCTACTTGTACTAGTACAGTAAAGATCTGGGTAGTGACGATGTTCTTGGTACAGCCGTTGAGTGCTTCATATCCTTGGTTCGAAAGAAGGTAGACGTCGGAACAGTTGATGTCAAGTAGGTCCCAGTTAATCTTGAAGTGCGTCTCGATAGTGTGTCGCCATGGTAGTTGGTTGTAGTTGAACGAACTAGCGTGAACCTGGCAACATCATGGTGCAGCTGGTAAAACTCACTCGCTACAGACTACCGTCCACACTACATTAACTGTCTCCATGACAACGATCGCAAACAGACATCGTTCACATGAGATCGCGTGATGTTGTGTATCACGGCTAGAATGTATCCAACGGCGACGACCGATTAATAAGCAAGGTGTACGTCGTGTGTGGGTATTGCCTTCGTGTGTACATCGCTGTTGTGACGTGTGTGCGGATATAAAGTCAAAACGCCCGTTCCTATAAGAATCAACGTATTTCCGATAGCTTAATGCGTCTTTGTGTAGTCATGCCTTTGGGAAAAATAATATGAATTATATGACGCTTTTCACAAATATCACGTCGAAGTAGCACTGGGATGTGGTCTCGGTCTGATGAGCAAATGGTCGGATGGGACCTCGGTCGGATGAGCGGATGGTCGGATGGGTTCGCTAATAAACGGGAGATCGGATGGGATCCCGGTCTGATAAACGGCAGATCGGATGGGATCGTGCGATGATAAACGGGAGATCGGATGGGATCCCAGTCTGATGAACGGGAGATCGGATGTGGTCTCGGTCTGATGAGCAGATGGTCGGATGGGATCTCGGTCTGATGAACGGATGGTCGGATGGGATCGCGGTCTGATAAACGGTAGATCGGATGGGATCCCGGTCTGATAAACGGGAGATCGGATGGGATCGCGGTCTGATTAAAGGGTGTTTTGTCAACCTGGCACTGACAGCAGACGTAGGATACCACCAGCACAACTCAGACTTCTCTCAACCCATTCTTGATCAGATTATTTTTGTGTTAGGCATCATTTTAAAATATAGTAATAATACTTATTATTTTTATTGTCAGCATCATTGTCACTTTTCTCAGAAATTATATCATCTCCGTGAGCAAATTAGCATGCACGGTGTATTACTATGTATGAAGTGAAATGTATTTACGAATGCATCATTTCTAATATTAATTACAGCTACAATCACAATACTCCCAGTGCAAATAATATGCCCAATATCCGGATTTATGACAACGTCAACCTGTATTCTTCTCGCTCAGGGTGTTACATAAGATTTTGGAAAACTTCGCCTGGGAATTTATATGAACCGTGTATCTTATTAACTGTATTACACACAGCGCTGGTTTGTACACCATATTGGTAACTGGTTTGTTGGATTAACTATTTTATGCTGTAAAACAAGTGTCCACCGACAAATTATAGTAGAAAACGTGTTCCGTGCATATTTAGATTTACGTATACATAGCTTCAATGACTCTTCACCACCGTTCACTTAGTCACCAGCGCACATGGCAAAAGAAAAGTTTGCTGTTGTGTCGGAACCACACTTGACGTCAAACAGGTGGTAATTGTGATCTAAGCAAAAGGCATTTTGCGGAGAAATCAATACCAGCCGAATGGTTGATGATGCTTGCTTGCATATGAAAACACACGCGAAATTAAATGGACGTAACGCAAGGTGGCAGTCAAAATAACCTCATACCTAAGATAGGGCAAGAATTAACCAGCATCCGCCGCCGACAGCTGCACAATTTGCGGGAATAACGCATTCACTGAGCCGAAACGATGGCGCCACCCAAAACCACATCAATCTCTCCGTCAATGCGCGCACGCACGCAGGTGCGGCCGGTTTACCATAGTCTTAGTCGTAGTCGTTGCATAACATCCACCATATAAGTAAATGACGCCAAAGTAGAAAACAACGAAGACAACGATACAACAACATATATGATATAACAGTATTATCATAAATTTAAGGACACGTTTGCTAATGTTATTGCTGTTGCTACTACTACTACTTCTACTGCACCTCTATCGCCATCACCATCACCGCGACTACCAGCATCACCATCACGACCAACTACAACAACACAAAAAACAGCAGCACCACCAGTACAACTACACTGTACTTCACTACTGCAATTACCACCCTCACCACCACCACCACCACCTCCTCCACTACCACCACCATCACCACCATCACCACCACTAGCACCACCACCTCCACCAACAACAACATCATCACCACCACCACCACCATTACCACCACCACCACCACCCTTACCACCACCTCCACCACTACCACCACCACTAGTACCACCACCTCTACCACCTCCACTACCACCACCACCACCACCACCTCCACCATCACCACCACCAACACCACCACCAATACCACCACCACCACCACCACCTCCTCCACCACCACGGCATTAAAAGTACCATCACCAACAGCAAAACAACAAATAAACAAAACAACACAAAATGGCAACTGCACCAATAACTCCTTTGACAGTAATAGTGTCGTTGTCGTAGTCACAACTGCGACAGACAACATCATGCACGTTACCAAGATTGCAACTACTAAAGCCGGGTTTACATAAACAGATATCAACACTTGTAATTAGCAGAGTGCAGCGTAAATTCCCCGTGTAAATTGTTCGTTTGAAATATAATTCTTTCTACTTTCACGGGACGTCGAGTGCGATTTGAATAGGCTTTGCACGGTTTTATAATGACATATCCCCTGCTTGATAAGAAGCCAAATGAAATGTGCTTGATGTGAATGTAAGTGGGCAGACTACAAATAAGAGACGCAGAGACGCAGAGACGCAGAAACGTCAAGGCGGCAGGAATAAAAGAAGACCATCGCTTGCACAATTTCTAATAATTCTGCTCGACAAGAAGCAGAATTATTTGGACAGACCACTTGAGAACCGAGGCGGGCGGACTACAAAAAGATCAGAGGCGAAGAAACGTCAAGGCCATTTTTAGATAGACGGTGGAATGTGGGAAAGGGAGGCTGTTGGCACTGGGTAGAGGGCAGTGGAGGGCAGGAACAGAAAGAGTAATACAACATTTTATGACAGGAAAACCAGGAGGATGAACAAGACCCACTGTCTCGTTGCAGCAAATGACATCGCTTCGTCTAAACCCGGCTAATTTACGACATCATCATCATTACCGTCAACACCAACAGCAAAACGAACAAGCAACCACACTACCATCAACATCAGTGACAACACCTACAAGCGACTACCACTACTACATTACACATTGCCGTTAACACCAGTGACAACACAGATAAGCAACCACCACCATCACCACTACAACAACAACTAATAGTACTACTACTACTTCTACTGCTGCTGCTGCTGCTGCTACTACTACTATTACTATTACTACTACTACTACTACTTTTACTACTACTACTACTACCACTACCACTACTACTACTACTACTACCACTACTACTAATATAACCATTACTACTACTACTACTTTTACTACTACTACTACTACTACTACTACTACTACCACTACCACTACTATAACCAGTACTACTACTACTGCAACACATTACCGACAATCCCAATTACAACAACGACAAGCAAATACCACTACTACACTGACTACGGCAACGAACATCAACAAGTGTGTGGTCACCCGCATGGCCAGGAACTGCTTCTGCAGGATGATCCACGACATAAGGAAGACGAAGGCCGACTTGCTGGCGAACAGCGCGACGACGTCGACATAGAACAGCTTCTTGAGGCTGAGAGCGCGCAGGAACAAGTAGCAGCTGAAGACCCAGAGGCACGTAAACAGGGCCACTTTACCGAGGACGGCCGTCGGGCGGGGACTCGCGCCTTCCTTCCCGTACACCGAGAAACTCTCCCTGAAGGAAGCATGGTCATAGTACTTCTGACAATGTAACAATAACGATGCAATGTTTAGGGAATAATACAATGTTTGTTGACATTATTCGAGTGTTAGTTTTTTACAATGTTATCAATAATAATAATAATATTTATTATAATGATGATGATAATAATAATAATTATTATTATTAGTAGTAGTAGTAATTTCATCATCATCATTTTCATATTTATTTATTTGCAATTTGCAATAGTGACATTGAATAAATAAAATGTGGTTGATAACACTCGAGTGAACTCAACAAATAGTGTATTATTCTCGGTATATGTCGACATATTAATATATATATATATATATATATATTAATATTAATATATATATATATATTATTATATGTTTCATTGTAAATGAGCCTGCAGCAAACACGAAACAAGATTGAATAAGATGTGATCACACATAACAAGATTGTTGTCTAAAACAAAGAAACATATGTAAATGAACCAGGAAGCATTTGGCCTATTGAGAGTCAAACATGCCATAACCCGGCCTTTTACTATATTTGTCAATGTTGTTTTAAACATAGGCGTCCTACTAGCATTTTCGCCTGTACAATCGGCAATTAATGTGTTGCATTCGTGTGAAGTTATTAATCTTCTATGAAAATTAATATGTTATGATATTTAATATGCGTTGTTCCAATTCTCACGTTCTTTCGCGTTGTTTGGTTCTTCTTTCTCATTTTAAAAAAGCTTCTATTACTATTTTATAACCGTTCAATATCTTGATCGTGTCGGAACATCGGACTCAATCGCATGAAGCCAACTTAAAATTCACTTACTGTCATTTCGAAGCTTAGGTAATTTCGTTCACTCCATGTATAAATGAGTACCTAGCTCCAGACAGTGGTGGATGTTGTAAGTACGTATAGTGTTCATGTATTAATTCCAGCTTGGCTGAATGCTTCCAAGAGAAGTCAAAATGGTGTTTGAGAAGGGTGATGTGTAAAGCGCGTTGAGCAGTCCTGAGGATGGGTTTTTAAAAACTTTTATTTGACCTTGTTTTAACCTACTTGCATGTAGTGTTGTTTAAGACATAAGGTACATACTTGAAGGAGTCCTTGAGACCTGGTCTGCCGACGGTGACGATCATGCGAGCACACACGTAGACGGGATAGAGGACAACCCACCAGGTAGTCGAGAAGTACACGACGAACAAGGGAGCGTGGAACTTGGCGTACGTGGCTCTCATGAACTCTGTCACTCCAATGAAACACACGGCGCTCGACAAGCTGGAGACAGCAAGATAAATACAACGTCACATATAGAGTTGTGTGTGCATGTTATGTGTGTGTGTGTGTGTGTGTGTGTGTGTGCGTGCGTGCGCGTGTGTGTGTATGCGTGCGTGTGTGCATGTATGTGTGTGTGCGTGTGTGCGTGCGTGCGTGCGTGCGTGCGTGTGTGTGTGTCTTCCACAATTTGACACCTGTACAATATCTTAAGGATCTCGAAATTTGAAAACTCTCAAATATCTCACTAATCTCAAGTTAAAAATACTATATGAATGAATGAACGTTTTTTATTCAAAACATTGGCAACAACAATATATATATATATATATATACAATAATTATATATATATATATATAATTAATTACTAATACAAATATATACACGGTGTATATATATATATATATATATATATATACAAAACAAACAAGTTTACTATAATACAAGTGAGAAAGATCACTGTACAATGTTTGAAGGGGGTAAACAGGAAGTCATTGACTTGTATGTAAACTTAGCCCTGACATGTCTATTTAGACATTTGAGTTACGTTTATTGAGCTTTCTATTCATCTACTACTCTAGCAATCATAATTGATGTAATGTAAGGGGAGATATTCATGTTTCATATTTAAAGTATATGGTAATTACATATGTTAACACATATAGTCCAGTGGCTCAACTAGAAGATCTTGTCATGTCTCCCTAAAATCATTTCTTTGCATTTTTGATTAGTCCATGTCATTTAGTAACAAAATCCACTGGGTGTAAACTTCACACCCGCTTGCCTTTTTCAGAATCCAAGATGGCCGACAAGATGGCCGCCGAAATGCTAGAAATTACGTAACTTCTGAACGAATTCACTTAAGAAGGTGATCTTGGGTCTAGACATGGGTTTTGTGGGGCAAGGAATCTATTTCTGAGGTTGATTGGTTGAGTTCTTATTGCAGGACAATCCAATATGGCTGCCAAAATGATTGCCGAAATGCTAAAAGTGCTTTAAAATGCCATAATTTAGGAGCTAGTTGACATAGAACGACGATATCGGTGTCTGGATATAGGTTTTTGGGTTCACGGATTCCGATTCTGATGTTTTCGTGACGATTTGAGGAATCCTTATGCAGCCAAATGATCCTCCAAACTGGATGTCTGAAGGCTAAATATCTGAAGCCAACAACTATTGTTGGTATTTGTATGTTGATACAAAATAATGAAATCGAAACGGACATATCAAATGAACAAGCTTATTATTGATTACAATCCGTTATGAACTCCTCGACAACGTATTGTCAGTAAATATATAATATAAGTGACAGTGACTTGTGACCCTTTCAGAAAACACACATATCAATATATATTATTATTATTATTACGAAAATATTCTTCGATTTCATGATGTAACATATCAGGTAACTGTAACCAACACTATCCAAGTACGGTACAACTATTGGATGATCAACTGGACACAATTTAAAAAAAATTATCAAAACACCTTCATTATGTGCCTCATTAACATTATGGCACAATTACTCCTGATCCTAGTTAGACTCATCAATAACATACTGATTCTCTGACACATCCTCGTCATCTTCATCCTCAGTAGACGCCTTCCTACTGAATGGGTTGTTGCATTCAAGGCCACCCCCACAGGCATAGAAAAACGGTGCATGCGACTTGGCGTCCAGTACAATTGTTGCCATTACAGGGTCGCTTTGACTCACAACCGCATCGTACGAGCTTGAGTACAGTCTCAGGAGCTAGAGGTACTCCACCAACAACAATGCGAGGATAGAGGGATTTGTTGGCATGGTCTGCCTCCCATCCCAACTCTACTGGGTTGAGGGGACGGGGTCAGATTATAGGGTTCCATACCATTGTGCTAAAATGTAATGGCATCTGAGCACATTATGGACAAATGCCTGAATTGTTAGTGGGCGAGGGCTTGTTTGGGGGCAGAGGCAGTACTCAGTCCAGTTATCAGCGCCTACATGCGCTGACGGTCTCTGTCATGGAGTCACACTTCAGCTTGCTATCATAACATACAACCATAAATGCAGTTGCCTAACTCTCGATCTGCTCCATATTACCACCAACTTTACTGTTAGTGTTGAGTTTCAATCCCTTCTTTACTACCGCTACAGTATCACATCCACTTATGGCATGCAGTGCAAGAAACTGTGAGATGGTATCGGAGTGCTTCTTCACAGTTGCTGGGATGTCAACACATGTTCGGCCACGGATGGGAGACTGCATGATCATGAAACCCTGCAGATTTTGGGCTGCATAATGGTGGAGAAGTAGCGAAAAACATCCGTGTCGTCAGCAAAGACGGAGACCCAAGCGTGTGGATCATGGCCAATGAAAATTGCCTGCTGGGTCAAGATGATGTCTGTCTCCTCATGTTTAGAAGCTAGCTGCAAATAAGGTTGTTTTCGCTCTTTGAACACTTTAGTCGGAACTGCTTTTCTCCGGTCACCACAAAGTGACGGTCCTGTGTGGCATTGTTGAGAAAGTCGTTATCGTTTAGGATTTGTCCACATAGCAAGTGGTTTAACTGCACCTTGTTGTGTGTACATTTCAGCACTGAATCACGGGCTGGAATTTGTGACTTCGGGTTGAGTTTATGGACCCTTGAAGACGTTGTGGCTCGCGCTGCTCGCATGCTGCTCTTGGTTGAGTAGTCCAGGTACATGTCAAACGCCAGGTACATGTCATTTTCAACGAGTTTGGAGGCCAACCAGACTTTGAAGCCTTGAACAAACGTATGGACCGAGACCTTTGCAGACCAATCAATAGTCCAGAGAGCAGCAGAGACATCAATAACCAGAGCAGTCGGAGAGCCCCAAGCCCTCAGTGTGACTTCCACAGCAAGGTTTTTCTTGAGCCGGTCGCCACTCTCAAGCTCCCATCTGGATGGAACATGGCGGGTGGGTAGGCTGCCAGCTCGGTTGAGAGTACTTTTGATAAGTCGAGATCTCTGTTGCTGACTAGAAGACCTATGACTCTGGCGTAGATGGCCTCCTGGTCCAACACTCTGTGCTCTTCAATCGCATGAAAAAAGCGTTATTGTGTGAGCTGTGTCAATGCAAACTTGTGGGTAACGGTACTGAAAATAGTCACCGACAAATCTAAAGTGGGTCATATCTTTTTTTTATAAAAAAATCGGAAATCTAGCAACACTAAATATAGCTGATACATTAAACTAACGGAAACGTATTATTTTAATATGGATGCCACATAAATTATGCGCTTACAGATGCGTTTTCAAAGAGGAGTGTCAACTCAGACAGCCAGTTTTTAGCCTACCAAGCAAACAATATTACCCCTTATGAAAACATATATTTGACGAAATGTCACATTTTTGTATGCGCCTACACTGTAAGATACATGTTTACACAGTGCAATAAAAATAATGTTGGTGTCTTGTGAAACTTTTATGGACATTCTTATTCCTCGGACAAGAATGCATGGTTTAAAAGTATAATGACTCAAGTGCAGATTGGGCTGTATTACGTATACATTATTTTGCAGGTCGTGTTTATCATAGTAATTAAGATTCATGGAATGCAACAAGGTGGTGAGATTGTGACAAGTGCAGCACACTGAAGCGTCAGAGATCACACAGTTTGACCTATTAATGGTCTAGCTATGGCATTATAAAGATTTTAGGACGCCAAATGACCTTGATCTTTGCCTTAGCATGTGACTTTTACCTTCAGCTGTACAGATGATGTAGGTAGTTGGATTCGTCATCATCAAAACCCCATGAAAGTGGCTTTGATTTGCTTTGCTGCATCTTTAACGCTCAAATTATAAAACATTTTAAGGGTTTCAGGACCTCAAATGACCTTTATTTCGACCTATTTTACATGACCTTATCTTCTAAGCATCGCCAAACATACCCCAATGAACTTGGCATCCAGGAAAAAGAAACATGATTTTGACACCAACATCATAACTCTATCTCATATAATTCTAAAGATACGAGAATTTTAAGGAGGTTTGGCGTTTCGGCAGTCATTTTGGCAGCCATATTTGATTTTTCTGCAAGACCTCAACCAATCTTGATGAAAACCACCTCAGAAATAGATTCATTGCCCCAAAAAGCCTATGTCTAGACCCAAAGACGTCAATTCGTTCAGAAGTTGTGTCTTTCTAGCATTTTGGCGGCCAACTTGTCGGCCATCTTGGATTCTGAAAAAGGCAAGCGGGTGTGACGTTCACACCCAGTGGATTTTTTTACTAGATGACATGGACTGACCAAAAATGCAAAGAAATTATTTTAGGGAAACATGACAAGGTTTTTGGAAAATATGTGATTCTGCCACTGGACTAATGTGGTGGCTACCACAATTACAGAATTATATGTGTTGATGATTGTATTTAAACTTCTATGACCAGATATTTTTTTAATAAAAGCTTCTTGCATTTACGTTTAAATGCAGTCATATTATTGGTAGTTCTTAAATAAGCACATAGAGAATTCAATATTCGCACATCATATACGCAAAGAGACATTGATCGCATGGTGGAATACACACTTTGTTGTTCTAAGCTCGCATTGAGTATGCTGTTTCTCGTCTAATAAACAAACACTGAATATTTGATGGTAAACAGCTACAATAAGCTTTGTACATAAATAATAACGTTTTCAATTATATGACATCTGTAAATTTTAGAACTTGTAATTGTTGGAAAAGTGTGTTCGTATGATCCAACCGCCTTGTACCATATATAATGCGGATTACTTGTTTTAATAACAACACAGTTAGTATTTGTCTGGTACGTGTTTCCCCCTATCGCACGGTAATTTAAATACAGCAAAAAAATATATAACTATATAAAACACGCCTACTATTCCCATCAAGCAGATGACTGCAACTATGCATTATTGCTGTACGTTTTGAAAGCTTTGATTGTACATATTTTATGAGCTTTCCAATTTAGTAGATCATCAATAAACACACCCAATAACTTGGTGACCCTTACTCTTTCGATATTGACATTTGGTATTTTTATGTTAACATCATTTTAAAGTATATGATTTCAAAAAACATATAATTGGTGTTAGATATGTTGAGAGTTAACTTATTTACTGCAAACCATGTAGACATGTTGTCCAGCACGTCATATACTGTTTCATTTAGTGCATTGCTATTGCTATTTGCATAAACGATATTAATATCGTTTGCAAAGAGGATGTATTTTTCAAGATTAGATATGTTACACATATCATTAAAGTATAGAATAAATAGTTTAGGGCCCAAAATCGGACCTTGGGGACACCACATGAGATATTGCGCACTTCAGAATTACATTTGTCAATAGACACAAATTGTTTTCCTGCCAAGAATTTTTTTTTTACATAACAGTTGGTGACTGACCATGTCAAATACATGTTTAAGTCGGTAAAAACACCAATAGCATTTTTTTTCGCATCAAGTGATTGAGTCATTCCATCAATTAGATCAATTAGTGCGTGACATGTTGATATGTTTTGTTGAAATCCATATTGGCTAGGGTTTATCAATTTGTGTTTGGTAATAAAACTATATAAGCGAGAACTAAACTATTTTTCTGGTATTTTAGAGAACTATTGTAAATGTGGAATAGGCATGTAATTAGTGCATATATATATATATATATACTTATCCACAGACTTAAAGATTGGGATAATCTTTGCTATTCTCTTTCTGTGGGATTACTCCAATAGTGAAAGATAGGTTGCAAATATAACTGATGAGTTTTGCAATAGAGTTAATAACTTTTTAAACCAAATACAAACTTATATTATGTCTTCCTAAACTGTGGATGTTTTAGTTTCCAAATTATTCACAGCTCGGATAACTTCCTTTTTTTGCTGGGATGTCAATTTTGATTATTTCTGCTTTCTAAGTAGTCATAGGTAGAAACATTTGTTGGTGCCTTTATATACTTTGACAATTCCGGGCGGATGTTAGTGAAATAATGCTTCCTTAGTACTAATTGTCACGTCATTATTAACGAAGTGATCTGGGAAATGGTACCCTGCGCGATGTGTTCCCGTTACAGTTTTAAGTAGTTTCCAGGTGCCAGCAATGTTATTTTTCTGTGCAAGTAAATTGCTAAAACATTGTTTCTGATTGGATGTGAGAACACCTGTTAATTTATTGTATTTTATTTATAACTGGTTTCCGAGGTGATTGATCTACATAATAGAAATGCTTTATACAAATAATGTGTTTAATGCATGCGTTTTAGTCCTTTATCAAACCACGGTTTTTAAAATTAATTGTTGATAATTAGGTCGCAACGTTGATACTGGACAATGCTTGTTTTATATTTGAGTAAAATCAGGAAGAAAGTTGTCATATGCTATATTTGCATTTTCATTACCGATGACAGTATGCCAATAATTTTGCATTAAGTTACATTTCAGTGCATTGATGTTTTCTTCGCTAAGATGCCGAATACACTTGCTATATTGTCCAGTCACAATATGTTTAACATTACAATGGCACAGCGCAAATACTGGAAGATGATCACTGACGTAATTTATCAATAGGCCACTATCAATCTTGTACTCATTTTCAGAAGTGAAAATATTGTCTCTAATGGTTGCAGAGGTAGCAGTAATTCTGCTAGGTCTATTAAAGGGTTTAGACCAAGACTATACATGAGATCTACCAATTATTGGTTCCACCATGACTATCACATTTAACATTTAAGCAAATCTATGTTGAAATCATCACATGCATGTATGGTTTTGGTGCAACGAAAACGATTAAACAACTGTTCAATAGTATCATTAAATGATACCATATTAGAACCCGGGCACCTATACACAACTGATTAGTGCAGTTTTGTTTCGATTAATTACAAATTCAACGGTATCACATTCTAATACATTATCAACTACTAGTGATTTGGCGTTACATAATAGCCCATTTAGCTTCTTGTTAACATAAATTACCACACCCCCACCTTTTCTATTGTCTTTGACGACACGAAAAGCGTAATCGTCAAACGTATAGAAACGAGTTAAGTCCTTGCTTAGCCACGTTTCGCTTATAGCTGTGACACCAATCTTTACTGTAAGTAATTTAAGGAGATCTTTTATTTCATTGAAACTGACACTAAGACTTCTTTGAAATGTACCGAATCATAAGTTATATTTAGGTCAGCATTGAATTGTTGTTCTTTAGAATATTTACAAGTTGCTGAGATTTTGTCATAATTATTATTTTCAGGATTGACATCCTTCTCAAAATGACACCTGTTGTGTTCGATATATTTATAGCTTTCAAATATGTTTTCCATATCACCACAGTGTGACAGTAAGTTATTTTCTTTCACGGTGTTAGCCACGTTAATGGTAGATGATAGGTATTGAAATGAAGCAGAAACAAAAGGCAGTATGTTTGCCATAACAAAGTAATACACAGTTTTGACCAGTGTTAACTGTGGGACCAGTGTTAACAGTTGGAGGGTGGTTAGTGTAGGGATCGAGCGAGGCTAGTGTAGGGAGTGCGGACAGTGTAGTGATTAGAACATCCGCCTGGCATGCCTGCCCTGTGAGTTCTAAACCCGGACCGGGCAGGCATGATATTTGGTGTAAAACCTGGCTCTCAATATTTGGGACAGTGTATCCCTCGTGGCTCGGAGTCCCGTCGGTCCCGTCGGTCCCGTCGGTCCCGTCTCAATTTGGGACGTAAAAGAACCACTGAGGATGCGAATGAGTCGTGACCAATAAAATTATCAAAAGGAAAGGTGGACCAGCTATTATTTATGTCACAGATTCAGCAAAGAAAGGAAGACAAATATATGGAATACATGAAGAATTGATATAGCGACAGTTCATGACAGATGGATTGATTAAAAAGACCAGCTCTCTACGCACGAAGCCGCCGATGACATATTGATTGATTAACATTGTTTTTGTTGCAATATAAAAACATACGACATCTCACCTATGGTAATATCATGTTCGTTTTTCACTAGATGTATATGGCTATATATAAGTTTAGTTTTAATGAAACGTTTAGATAAATTCTCTGGTATAATAATCTGGCAAAATAAAAAATGAAACAATTTTGTTTGCACCATAAATCCAGCTGCTATTTCCATAAGCAGCACAAATACAACATTACACATCACACGAAGTAATGTACAATATTAAAGTAGCACAGGTGGTTATGTACTTTCCTATCTACAGAAGGTTTAATTTCAGTTTGATAAATGTTGATCTATAAAGACCATAAAGACATTATTGTCGACAAAATATAAAAACATATTGCATCAGTGTAACACCAAGTTTTATTTTAGTATAATAATTATTTGTTCTGCCCATCATTTAGAGTAAGGTATATTGAATTTGTTTCTGTCAAACTCCCATTTCGATAACAAATAAAATGGCCATTGCATGATGGAAATAAAGTTATAAAATTACAACTTAAAAAGTGACGCATATTTTAAAACACTGTCTTCATTCATCTTTGGTGTATTTAACTCAAGAAGATCCCTAAAACATTTTAATGTTGTGGAACATTTATATTTTATGAATTTTCTAAATTATTGTAAAAGCAACTTTGTCGACACCTTTGTATACACTACTCCCTGTATAGTTCACTCAACACAAACTTGTTTCAACACATTTTGAAGAATATGCTGTAGAACACAATCCAAACATGATGAGCATAAGAAAGCATACATTTTATTATGTACTCCTATTTTGCAACATAATGACGGGATGTTGTGCATTTGGATGCACAAATCGGTCAATTGCACAAATCCATTTGAAACATGTAGTGATGTACATATTTCTAGCAGAAGCCACACGGAACTAACGTGGCAGAACAAAGTCAGATCTCTTCTTCACTACTGTGTCAGTTAACACATTATCTAATTATTAGCTCTGCTATGCATTTTGATACACAAAGCTATCAGATGCACACATCCATTTGAAACACGAAGTGATGTACAGCTTCCTAGTAAATGTCGCACAGAACAGAATTTGGCAGACCAAAGTGAGGCACCATCTTATGTCAGGTGACCCTTTGTCCAATTAATGGCACTGTTGAGTAGAGCTCTTCAATTTCCTCTTTCCATCAGCTCAGCTATTTCCAATGTTCCTGCAAATAAACAAAGTGGAATTTTGGAAACTGAGCCTAAATATGAGTTAAATAATTCAATACTGTTCAGATTATTACAGTACACTCCTGACAACTCGAACTCACAAAAGTTGATTTTCGTTAATAACTTAATCAATCTTTTCATCGGTCCTTGGCAAAGGTCCCAATAGGGGGACCTCCTGATAACTTTCTAGTTATCAGAAGTTCCACTCATCAGTATTGTCCTGGGCCCCTGGAGATTCGACCTTATCTAGAGTGCACTGTGTGTTTTCCTTTATTCTTGCTCTAATAATTAATGTTGTATATAATACATTTTGGCATGTTAGTTTACTATGTCAAAATTATATGTTTAATTTGTATGTTTTTAGCGAGTATTATTAATATCACATGAAGCATCGCAACTTGATCTAATATATTATTAGTTTTTTTTAAATACATTCATGGATAAAAATGTATGTATACTTGAGTGCAGATCTGCTGGTGTCCACAATTCGTGCATCGCAAAATTCCGTGGCAAAACGGTATTGTGTACTTTTTAACAAACCTAAAACTTTTACATTGAATGATGACATGCCAGCCAGGTTTACGAACAATCGTAGCTGTAGCATTAGAAACAGTCTGTGAACGTACGAATCTCACATTTTCATGATTCGGTTCAAATAAGTGGGGAAACGGGGACTTTCCAAAAACGGCTGACTGGAATTTGGAAAGGCAAGACCCGTAGACACACAGTCACAGACCCAATCCGAAATATGCCACAAGTCCCAAATTTAGACAAACAAATAACATCCACGACCAGGTTAATCATCTTGCTATGGTTGCATATACTGATATTTTAGTGTGCTTTTTCGTTCACTGCATGTTAAATACTGGGCAAAGCAGTTTTACTAACTAGAAAGACGATACCCTTGCCTAGTTAGTAGAAGAGGCTCGACAGTCGCAGTCCCAGCTGACACCGACTGCAGCTGTCGGCGTCGGCGGACGTTATAATTCTACTTAATCGAAACGTTACTCGGCTGACGGCTTGGGAAGCAGGATAAATAAACAATGCATACGCTTCCTACACTTATAAAAATAGCTGTCAATATACATATGTCTACAAATTGCTTATTCACAATATCATTGCTTGAATCAACTCACCTCGGAATATGTTGACTGAGTGTGTGACGTCAACGTCCTTTGCGTTGTTGACTGCGCGGGCATGAATATTCACTACACTCGGGCTGCATAATTAATCAACCACCCGGCAGCAAGCTCAAAATGATTCCCGTAAACACAATTGTTTATCGGCTTGTTGTGCAGATAACACCCAAATTATGCATAAACATGCAAGACATAAGTAGCAGAGAAAATACTTATGGGAAATTATCACGTTTTGATACAGTATATCCCAATGTATATTAGCTTACAAAGAATTGCTTTAATATGGTGATTTCCGCGACAGAATGTATTTATATTTACTTTGAACAATCGTATATGTTTTAATTACCAGGGGCATTACATATGTCATATAAATCTTTCCCTCATAAAATTATCGCTTAAAGAACTTAGCCCTGCGTTTATATCCGTAAGGGAAAAACACGTTCAGGGCCAGAATTTCAATAAAATATACAACAATATTCGTCGGCTTCACAAGTACGGTAACCATTTTGTAAGCTTGACGGAACTGGTTGCTAGGAAATAGGTCAAGTGAAGTGAGTGTCTGAATTATAACTTAAAACACCTCTTCACGCGAACTGCGAGAATCTGACGAGAATATATCAATGCGTCACCTGGTGTCTCTTAAAAGAACACTCGTACCTGACAAAGCCTCCGACTGCCAGTTTGCGATAGTAATGAGGCATAATGGGTTTCTTCGTGACGACTTTTGGCATCGTCTGTGTCGTGTGATTGTGACTCGCCAGGTTGGAGGAGGCGTACACACTCGAGCCATAGGATGTCGCGCCATCTGATAGGACAATACAAAACCCATCAAGATACAGACAACTTATCCTTTATAATTCGGTTCTACACTGGGGTCGAGTGCGTAATCGTTGGAACCAGTTAGACAACGGGAATAAATGGTTAGTGTTAATTTCATTATTCTTAAGGTTATTATTGTACAATTAGGGTTGAAGTAAGTTACGGCTGAGGTTACGGTCAACAGTAGAACACAGAGCTAGCGATGGCTAGGGTTATGCAGTCGACCGTCCTCTATACCCGGAAGTTACTATACCAGCTGCGCAGACGTCGACGCGCAGGACAAAAATTAACAACCTGCAGTAATTTCCTTCTGGTAATTTCCTTACATAGTTACTCTAAAGGAGGGTGAATAATGCAGTTATTTAAAATAGATTATCATGTTTTTCAGCCACGGGAAATGTTTAATATGTATCGTTAGAATCATTGTTAACGATTAAGTCACTCGTCGTCATCAGAACGTAGCCACAGCACTGGGTACGGTTGTCACCATATCATGTCTTAGCTTATTGGTCATTAATTATGTCAAGTACGGTATCACTAGAATGTGATCGAAATGAAGATATGTGTGTATAATTACTGCACTGTTATATATTTTAACGCAAACATCACCTGTGACGTGACAACTCTTCGTCTAATCCAAAGCAAATTGCCCGTGTATAATATTATTCAATATGTGTGAGATTTGTCTGATATTGAAATCATAGGTTTTATTAGTTTTAGTTAATAAATAATGAAATGATGATATTAACCTCCCAAACGTCAACACCATTACCTTTCACTATTATAGATTCCTTGTTAATCATATTGCACCGAGTATCAACCTATATGCGTCAGCCGCTGTGATACGTCGATAAGACAGGTAGTCGCACCTGCGTATCCCTCTTACACTAACATATATCGACTGCTGCGTTATAATTTACGATGATTAATATGAAATATCAATAATGTCTCAAACGAGAGCGGAAGCACTGCGAGAATGCTAGACGCTATTAACGAGGCTGCGCGGCGGATGGATTTATAAAACGCTGCTCGGCTCTGTTCATGACAAACCCATTCATGCATTAAACACCGTCAAACATTTCGGACGTAATTAATGTTAGGTACAACACGAGATGTAGGAAATATTCAAAATGACAACACTTTTTTCAATTGACCCGCACTGTTGTTTTCAGAGAGAGAAACAAATCGCTGTTTTTATTATTATATCTAGATTGATGTGATTAAATGCGAAAGCACGTGTGATTAGAAAATGCAATGACATGACATAATATTATACATTTATACATACGCAAACACAGGCGCAAACACATGCACACGCACACGCACACGCACACACACATTCGACTCATGACATAATGCAGTCACCTACGTCAATATAATTTCGATTAATTAGACCAATTCCAGACCGGAATAAGGTTGCATGCAGAGTGGAGTTATTACGCAAAACAGGCCGTGCCTGCATGGACATCTGCTGGAGGGCAGATATGGAGTAGAAAGTCTGGAAAGTAATTACATTAACACAAATGTTCTATTTATGGTGGCACTCAACCTCCCTTACGGCGGATACCGTCGTTTATCCGATACACGGGCAACAAGACCGCGCGTGTGTCTTTAGCCGTGAAGATGTGGCAGCCCATTACCGAGGACAGACCATAATGAAGCAAACGCGGCCATTATAGCGTTTCCTGGACTGGGTATACCATTTTATAACGTATTTTCGTTAAACTTTCACAAGATATCAAACACGAATTAACTGACCTGATGCGAGACATCGTTTTTCAAACAAAACCACGCAAACATGATTCCCTCAGTTCCTTCACAGTCCGTTGACCGGTTTTTGAAATACAAATTATAATAATAACAACAATGCGTTATGCAAAACAGCTACGGTGGTTATGTGAGAACGGATAGTATACTCATTGTAACAAAGATACATATATAATGCAGTAGCACATCCGAAACTAACTGCACCAACATGTCCCATGCACGTGCTCGAACACAATTTACGTATCGCACACACTCTTCATTTCCCTGGGAACTCTCTACGGTTAATGGCGGATGGATCCTAAATGTGGCTAATGGTCTGCTCTCCAACAAGTGTTAACAGACCCGCATTATTTAAGTGGTTTGTGTAGTACATGATTAGAGGCGACGCTACAGAGCGGCTTCAGCAGCTGCTGAGGGATTTACCTGGTTGCCGTTGCCGATGTTACCTGTATCTCCATCCATCAGTACTACTGGTATTGTCAACAAGGTTACCTGTCAATTTTTATTTGTAACACACAAACGAACGCACACACTCAAACAAACGTGCGCGTGAACACACACACACAAACACACACGCACACACATATATGTATATATACGCACTTACATGCACGCACGCACACATACATACTCACAGCAGAACACCCGCATACACGCACGCACGCACACACACACATACATGCACACGCGGGCGAACACACACACACACGCATGCACTCACACATATACGCACACTTACACACACGCACGCACGCACACCGGCACACACACACACACACACACACACAACACTAAAATGTGTTTCTATATTATATAATTATTGTTTTCCTTTTACCAATTCTTTCTTTTCTTTCGTTTTTCAACTTTACACAATTTTAAAGAATAATCAAATAAACTGGTGTTAAATCTAATACAGGTAACTTCAAATAAAACAACCAAACCAACCTCCATCGATGCATAGCGACACAGAGCAATATAACATTAATTAATGAAACCAGCTCTTGTTACACCAATGATGTATCCGCATTCCTTGCGTAACGTGTTCGTGGGAGTGGCGACAATTATTGTTAAACCATAAGTATCTAGTATACTCAACGGAATACTAAGTTAGGTTAGCACAACCGGTCTTTCGTAGGATTCTGTCCAAGTCTGGAGTAAGGGAATGACGGCTTCGAAACCTTGCTATGATTTTCAGGTTATACCTGATATTCGAAAGTATGTATACGGAGGCTTGCAGGCGGGCGTGCAAGACATGCACAAGAGGATGTTGACCAGTGATAACGATTGGGCTATGTACGAATACTTATGGATCAAACAGTAACATACCTGACATTTCCGCCATAGTCCGCTGTTTCCAGTCACTAGAGTGAAAATGTTGCGGCGCCGTTTAAGCCGTTATACCTCCGACAGGCCGGCTGGCGTTCGATACGTACTCAGCGCTTTCTGGGCAGCATTCAACTCGCATCCGCCCAGCCGTGTTCTCTCTGGCGGTCCTGTTTTTCTGTTCTTTAGAGAGGTTCCACTCTTGGCGTCGTGTCTCGTGTTCTGGACCCGTCTCAGACGACGTCTTTCAAGACCAATAAACGAGACTCGTGTCGCGCCGTTACACAACGTGGAGGCAGGCAATATGCGCGTGTCGACCCATGTCATGACAATTAACAAAAGTTAATCGATGAAGGACGGCGATTCCTTTCGTGGAAGAAACGAGACGCGGCATCGCGACGGCTGCATCGTTAATACAAGGGCGGACGCTAGCGAACGGGCGGGTCTCGCAGTGTGTGCCGGTGTCCCAGCCACATAGGCGATTTGTCGTCTTGTGCCCGCTGGACTGGATGCGTCGATAGTGGCCGTGTCACAGCATGATAGACGAGGTAATGAGCGCCGTTTGCACGAGTTTGTTACCTGGATACGTCGCCAGCCCTTCTGGCCCTTGTCACGTGAGAGAAGTGACAAATACCAACATTAGCAACGATTCCGCTTTGTTTAAGGAGTCTTCCCAATTCGATTTTTGCTCTTATAATTTCAAATTCATTTTGCGAGAAATCAACTCTACATACTACCCACTACAATATGTTTTGTGTAGTTTTAGTGACACCATCAGATTAAGTATTAATGTAATATTCGATCAAATAGCAATTGTAAAACTATTAACGACTCTCGATATTCGATTATTCGCGTGAATGCAACATACGATTGTGCACATTTCTCTGTTGATGTCAACTTTGCTATTTTACTGGACATATCATAACTAATGGTCCGTCCCGCAAAAGCCATAGTTATGGCTGATTAAAAAGTAATCAGTTTTTGGGGAAAACGTTAACAAACCAGACACAAAATGTGATGGTGAAACACGAGATTTCCACTAAAAAGTCAGAATCTAGCTCCATCGCAGCGTTGGTATTCTACGATCTGCAAATGACTGTTTATTGACGTAAATTAGCAACACAAGAAATTTATTAATCTATTGCCAAGTCGTCGCACGCCAAATGGGCTCGGTACCAACTTGGCAGAGACAACACTAAATCAGCTCATTGCTAATATGTCTATATACATATCTCTTTACGAACTGGCAAACATCAAAAGTAATGTATTTAACCAATTCGTTGTAGCAACTGTGATATTGTGGATGTCAAACATGGTCAATGACGAAACTTTTGAAACTCTGGACATTTAGCTAAAATATAAGAAACCACACATAATAAAATATCACACACACACACACACACACACACACACACACACACACACACACACACACACACACACACACACACACACACACACACACACACACACACACACACACACACACACACACACACAAACACATATAAATATAATAAAATATATCTTGAAAACTGTGGAGAATTGGCAGAATGCTAGACAACTGGTACAGCATCAGAACAAGAGAACGACAACACATAAAGGGGAAACGAGGAAGAGGCAGGCCAGCAAGAAGAGGGTGCGATGATGTTAAGATGCTGCTGTGTAGAACGAGAGAGGGAGAGGGGAAGAAAGAGAGAGAGAGAGAGAGAGAGAGAGAGAGAGAGAGAGAGAGAGAGAGAAAGAGAGAGAAAAAAAGCGAGAGAGAGAGAGAGAAAGAGA
>OZ023209.1:18581675-18760408 GCA_963995525.1 Escarpia spicata | reverse complement strand
AGAGAGAGAGAGAGAGAGAGAGAGAGAGGGGAGATAGATACTCACCTATATTATAAATGTGACACTACAAGAATGTAACACTATGCAAATATAAGAGACAGAGAGACAAAGGACGAGGAAGAGGGAGAGATGTTTTGAAACTAAATATTTAATGGTTTCATCAACATCAACCGCTGAAACTTAGACCTACCTAAAATATTTATATAAAATCATTAGTCAGGATAAGGGACCTTTACCAAAGGTTGAGTTGGCAAAATATAATTAGTGTGTTTTGCCAACTCGATCATTAGACCGACGACTGATCCATGGCCAAGATTATTACTTTCGATGGAGGACTGTCTGGTCTTCGTTTTTATTAATTAATTAATATGATACTCTTAAAAATATAATAAAAATTTTAAAGGTATACTTCCCGCTGCATTGCGATTAATAAACCCGAAACAGTGATTGCAGTTTGATTATTTCTTCCGTGAAATGTCAACAAAACGTTCAGGCTACAAATATTCATGTTGGCAATATAGCTAACGGCGGTTGGTTCAACTTCAAAGCTCTTCGAAGTTCAGCGCGATCGCGATGTTCTCTAGTCCAAGACAACCAATTCAGTGAACTGCCTGTTAATAATTGTCATCAAGGGTGATTCCATTAACGGAGCACACAAACTCTATTTGACAACATAATTAGTTAGTATGTGCACTTGGGAACAAAATGGCCGTTCACGGGCCCTCCGGAAGATACCCAAAAGCACTCATTAACTACTGACGTCATAACAAGACATCATGACCGGTTCACGACTCTCTGGCGGTGAACAAGTGGGCCTACTTCGTGCTCTTGCCTCCACTAATTAAGGTGTTCTCGAGACTTTGGCAGTAATTTTACTCTGCCTGATTATTACCGTCGATGATTTAACGCTGAAGACTTGGCAGTATAAACGTCATCCGTCAAATAGCATCCTCGGCCAATAGGCGTAAACACGACTGATTATAGGAGTTACCGAGCAACAAATGGATTCGCTGACCAACGCAGGCCGATGTTAGCACCGCTTGTTTCCCAGTATAAAATGTCTGTTCCTGTAGCCTCCGCAGTACTGCCATTAATTGGTACTAGCAAAAATGTCTATCAACTGATGGGATCCCTTGGTAGCTGACAGATAGTAACATTTACCAAATGTTAGGGATGACGAAGGTCGGAGAGAATGTGAAGTTCACGTCCATCAATAGGCCTAAGTCGTTTAGTGAGTAGTTGTCAAATAATATTCGTACTGCTATGCTACTGACTTAAGCATATTAATAAGACGTTTTAAGACGTTTTATTTTCCAACATAACGATATTATATATATATATATATATATATATATATATACAATGTTTGTGGCACATAAATACGTATTATGTCAGAAAAAGGGATATACTGAAGAAAGTTGTATATCCCTGAACAAGTTTATTTAGGTATTACCTAGTATACAAATTAGTATGTGACAATACAGCATAATCTTCATATTTATTTTTGGTATGAAATATTGCACGAATACCCGGTAAATGAAGACGAGCACTGGCATTATTAGTGTATAAATTAATATTAAACATTCAAATACAGTACACTATAATACAATCATACATTCATCAGGACATTTCCCTAGCCATTTGTCTAGGAAGAAAATATTTAATGCATATCAAAGTTTCTATTATAAATATATTTTGAACATATCGGCTGGTAGTGAATTCTAGCACTTTACACCATAAATTGATGAGCATCGTGATTTCGTATTTGTTCGGATACTTTGAAGTACATATTGACATTGGACTCGAGAAGGACGTACATTAGTTGACTTCACAAAGAGGCCCTGACCGTTGATAGGTTCTGGCATATTGTTGTATGTTTTATACATTATTGAACACATTTTCACATCTACTACGTCTTTAAATTTAAGTATACTACACCTATAAAATAGTGGGTTTGTGTGATGTAGTCTGCCAACACCACACATCAGTCTGTACCACTGTAATACAGTGTACATTAGTAATACACGCATTTCACAGCAGTAGCACAGTATTGGTAAAAACAGTGAGTAATATAGGGTAAGTAAGCTTGTGGTTGCTAGGACATGACTTGCCCTGTAGATCACACCGTTTATTCTAGACAAGTTTGTCTTGACATAATTTATATGATCTTTCCAAGTCAACTTGTCATCAATCAGAACTCCAAGGAACTTGGTCTTACTGACTCTAGTCATTTGGTTATTGTGAATGTTTATGTCCATATCACAATTTATTCTGCGGTTGCCAAAGACCATATAATTTGTTTTGATACATTCAATGACAATTTGTTCACACTGAACCATGTGTACAGTTTCTCAAGTTCACAGTTGACTACACTTATAAGGCTATGTACATCTGTATCTGAATATAAAATATTGGTGTCGTCTGCAAATAGAACACATTTGAGGAGTTGTAATACATTACAAATATTATTGATATACAAAATAAATAGTTAGGCCCTAGCACTGAACCTTGCGGTACACCGCATAAGACATTTATTAAATCCTATTTTGACAAGTTGCTTTCTGTCACACATATAGCTCTTGATCCATTTCTCTGCCACACCACGAACACCATAGTAATTTTTTTTCGATTAATACAGAATAGTTTATTGTATCAAAAGCTTGTTTTAAGTCGATGAAGACACCCAGTGTACATTTCTTTCTATCCAGTGATGCAGCTTCTACCAAGGCAAGCAGTGCATGTGAGGTAGACATTGAGGAACGAAACCCATACTGGCTGTTTGAGAGAACATTGTTTTTATCAATAAATTGTTCTGTTTATTGGGGGTTTGCTTATCCATTTCCGGACGTTGCAGCCTTGATGGATTGTCTATAGACAGCTCTTTCGTTTGCAAGTCTCCCCACTCGCCAGACGTCGGCTCCCATCCAATCCTTTATGTCCTTCCCCCATTGTCTCCTAGGTCTTCCTCTGCTTCTTCTGCCTTCCACTTTTCCTTCCATTATTAGTCTCTCTAGAGACTGATGCCGTTTCACATGGCCGAAATAACTTAGTTTCTGTGTCTTTACAAAGTTCAATAAAGTCCCGGGTATAACACCAATCCATCGCAGATGGATTCGTTAGTTCTGCGTTCAGTCCACGAAACTCGTAATATCTTTCTATAACACTTGTTTTCAAATGCATTTACGTTTTGTAATGTTCTTATTGAGAGTCCAGGTTTCGCATCCATATGTAGCCGTTGGAAATATGCAGACTCGGATAATTCGTAGTTTCATATCGTTGTTCGTTGCTTTCCACAGCTTCGTCATCTCCGTCAACTTTTTACTCGCCATTGCCAACCTCCTCTTGATCTCTTTCGTCCCATCTCCATCCGCTTCTATCAGTGACCCCAGATATTCAAAACTTTCCACTCGTTCTATTTCCTCGACATCCCTTCACATCCATAATCTTAGTCTTCTTTACGTTTAGTTTCATTCCTTTCATCTCGCTGTGCTCTTTAACAGTAGTTATCAGTTTATCCAATCCCTCTTTTGTATTGGATATTAACGCTGTGTCATCGGCTTATCTCAATTAAGATATCTCCTGTTCATTCACTTTCAGTCCATTAAAAAACTTACTTCTCGTGTCAGTCTCGACTTCTCTCATGATATTCTCTGTGTGTGTAGACTGAATAGGTGGGGGGACAAAATGCACCCCTGTCTCACTCCCTTGCCGACTGGGAACCAATCTGTGGTACCACTCTCTAATCTCACTGCAGACTGCTGTCCAACATATACATTTTGGATAAGTGATGTAATGTTCTGTTCAAATCCCATGTGTATCAAGGTTTTCCAGAGTTGTTGATGACTAACATTATCAAAAGCTTTTGAATAATCTATGAAACAGATCCTAAGGTCATGGTTGAATTCTCTGCATTTTTGAATTAACATCTTCAGGTTGAAAATGTGATCTCTTGTTCCTCTTCCAGTTCGGAAACCAGCTTGTGTTCTGTTGACTTCACATTCTAATTTTGTTGTGATTCTCTTCATTATGATTTTTAGCATAATTTTGCTCGCCTGGCTGATGATGGATATAGTCCTGTGGTTTGAGCATTCTTGTATGTCAACTTTTTTCGGTATTGGTATAAGGATGGATGGCTCGTTTCCAGTCCATGGGCCATGTTCTACTTCTTCATATTTTCTTGCATAATGTGTGATATATAGCCACGCCTGCTTCTCCACTTGCTCTTATTAGCTCTGCAGTGATGTTATCAGTGCCAGGTGATTTTCCGTCTTTTAGACTTTGTATTGCCCACTCCACCTCTGAACGCAAAGGCTCAAGTTCATCTTCTGGTTTTGTCCTCTCTCTGCCTTCATCCATGTCTACCTCTTCGGTTTCTTCTTTCTTAAACATGCTTTCACAATATTGCTTCCATCTTTCAAGTATGTCATCGCTTTCTGTCAGAGTAATTCCCGTTTCATCTTTAATAACGCCAAGTCTAGGCTTGAACGACTGTGTCATAGACTTGATTTCCTCGAACATACTGCGACTATCGTTCCTTCTCATACATAGTTCTATCTTTTCGCATTTCTTCTCTAGATATTTCTTCTTGTCTTCCTTACACATTCTTTTAATCATCTTGCACTTCTCTCTGTATTTCTCACGATAATTCTCACTCATTTCTTTGTTCTTCTTTAACTCTTTCCTTTCGTCAATCATCTGCAGTGTGTCTTTGCTTATCCATGGTTGTTTTTGTCTCCTCTTTTTAGTGAAGTGTTTGTCAGCTGATTCCATAACCATGTTCCTAATTTCTATTGCCAACTCTTCTGGTTCCTTCTCGTCAGCCACTGTCTGTAATACTCCGAAACGGTTCATAACCTCTACTCGGTATCCTTCTTTGATATCAATGACGTCATACCTCACTATCTCTTTCCCTCTCTTCATCTTTCTTAATTTTATCGCAATCTTGGCGCTTAGCAATTCATGGTCAGAGCCACAATCGGCTCCCGGTAATGTCTTTGCATTAAACACAGACGTCCTCCATCGTTTTGGTATCAGTATAAAGTCGATTTGATTTCTGTTCCGACCATCTGGTGTTGTCCAAGTGTACAGTCTAATTTGATGTTGTTTGGAGAAAGTATTATTGATCATCAGTTCATTCTCTATGATAAACTCAACAAGTCTATCTCCTCTCCCATTTCTCTCGCCTAGTCCATATTTCCCGATATTTCCACTTTCTTCTTCGTTTTGACAACTGCCAACTTTTGCATTGAAATCGCCCAACAGTACTACCATGTCTCTCCTGTTTACCTCGTCAACTGTTCGTTGCAGTGTAACATAAAACGTTTCTATTATATCGTCGTCTGCAGTGCTCGTTGGTGCATAAATTTGAATACATGTTATATTCGTGGGTTTTGCTCATATTCGTATGGTAATAATTCTATCGTTGACCGGATTGTATCCTAATAGTGCATTTTCAGTTTTCTTTGACAGATAGAACGCAACACGACTCATCCTTGACTTAGCTGCTGCTGAGTATATAAACTTTCCTCCTGAATCCGGGCGAAAATGTCCTTGTCCGGCCAACCTGTGTTCCGCAATCCCTAATATATCTACCTCATATCTTTCTGCTTCCGATGTTACCATTTGTAGTGTTCCATGACTCGTTTTTCTGATGTTCCATGTTGCCACACGGATGTTCCCATTTAACTTTTTATTGCTGGTTTTACCTCCCGCACAGTCGGGCATACTGTCGTCATCAGCTCTGGCGTTACTTCCAACATCTCCAAGCTCTTCCCCAGTATGTGTCGTCCTATCCAGCCTGGGGGGCTCACCACTAGGACCTCTCTTACTGTCTGTATTCTCCATCAAGGTTTCTTGGGCTAATACAGCGGTAGTTGCCCATTGCTTTCCGCTGGTTTGTGTATGGTTAACTCCATTATTCCTTGACTAAAAAGTCTTGCACCGCAGGACAGCGGGTACAGGTACATTGCAGCCTGGTGAAAGGCTGTTGCTGTTTTGCATTTGTAGCGGGGGTGTAGCCAATCGGCTGGCCGCCTACTCCTCCGAGACAGTCTTTGTGTACTGAGGGGAGACGTCCCTCAACTCAATAGGCAGTAGCCTACAACCCTCACTCATGTAGTTTTGCTGGTCAGCCGAGACCATTGCCCGGGGTGTGGCCACTGCCGTACACTAGCAGTTCCTAGGAGCCATACACGAGCTAGATAGACTGTGGGAACCAGTGGTTAGAGCCTCCACAGAAGTGGAGCGGCTGCCCATCACCAAAGGGACTATCCCTCCAGGTTCTACCCTACACCCCAAATTGTTCTAGTCTTTTATTATAGTGCTTTTCAAGTATTTTGGAAAACTGACACAGTAGAGCCGTTTTATCGAAGCATTTGCCGCGCGCACTTTGTTCCTGTGGTTGTTAGGTTACGTTTTATACGTATTACGCACACGTTATGTTTTATGTTCCGAACAACTGGTCTACCCTATAAAAGGTGAGAATCTTAACATGAATGGGATATTTTAAAAATATGTAGGTCTTACGTCCTATACTAGGGGGTCATTGATTAATCCCTGAAAGTTTGGCGCTCCAGGTTCAAGCCGTCTAAGAGGAAAACGTTAACCTACCTGCACGATTATAAGTACATTTGCGATTTGAATGTATTGTTTACTGTGTGAACTTATTTTTAGGTTGGATATGAACCTATTAGAGTAATGTAGATTTGAGATTTCAAAGAGAAATCGAGTGCTTCCGCTAACAACAAATACAAATATGGCACATTATAGGAGACCAAAATTTATTATAACTTGAGAGCAATGCTGGACGAAAACAATATATACTTTTAAAAAGTAGAAAAAAGGTACAATATATTGTGTCTAGTCTAGTTCTCATTCTTCTGTGTGACGGCTCAAAAATGGCACATTACAGACACTTTGAAAATGCTAGACGGGTAAATGGGCCCCGTGGGAAATAATAGAAACGAAAAATAGTTGTCAAACACACATCAGTAATATGTGGAAATGTTGATCTGACTGGTTGGTTAAACACGCTAATCCTTTTTTCGTTATTAACAAACAAGTTACCTTTTTTCTCGCTTTCTGCATAGCCTACATCTTCAAACGACTACCGATGGAAGAGGGCAACGTTTGTAGACAGGGGGTGAGAGGGAGAAAAAGAGACATAGCTGAAGGTGAATAACGAAAACCAAAGGAAACATGAATCGAGATGATGGCTGGTATGGACTCTGACATATTTACGACGATGTCTCGAAGAGCCACCCAGGCTGCGGCGGGGGTGGCACACAAATGACACCTCTTCACAGTATATAGGACTATTGTGTCGCCATCTTGCGGTAAATATTCATCTGAAGTAGTTCGAGAAAGCGAACGAAACGTTACGAGCAAAATAGGGAAAATTGACTGTGGGATACTTAAAAAGAAAAACAAAACGAACCCAACAATAGACCGTTCATACTATCTTCAAACACTTTTGCTACACATATCTAGATCGCACGCGCTAATTTTAGCGAGAACAATATCGCGCAAAGGGTGTGTTTTGTTCACCTCCTACGTAGAAACGATTATTGGCAATGTCGGGTATCGATAAACCGTTGGTTGGCACCTGTATCAGCGAACGGAACTAGCGTGACTGCTTCCACGGTCGCGTGAACGTTAGGCATCGACCGCACCCAACTAGACAGCCTGCGGTCATGCATAATGCAAGACCGTTGTTGTTCAGCCGTTGATTAATGCGATCCGGAAAGCAATAAATACAACACCAACATTTCTGACGGCTCCGACTTTCAGTCCTCGGCCAAAACGTAGACGAGACGGAAGCTCGGAATGGTGCAAAATTCGAGTCACACGCGAATAGGAGAACGTAAACAGAACGAGATAACAAGACGTGTCCAGAAACAAATATGGGTCTGGTGGTAATTAGTTGGTAATCACCAGCCACGTTTTAATTACTGTCAATGAAACTGTTTACCAAAAATGATAGATGAGTGGAGTGTTTGGGGCAGGGTACCAAGACAGGGCGAGCTCTACCAGGAGCAATTTAAGCAAGCTCTAACACACGCCGTTCCAAGCAAAACTAAATAAAAACTGACATTGTAACTCCATAGGCGTGTTGGACAGTACCGTGACAAGACAAAGCGATAAAGAAAGGAAAGTGAAAATAAGAAAGGTAAAAACAGACGAAGAGAGAGAGAGAGAGAGAGAGAGAGAGAGAGAGAGAGAGAGAGAGAGAGAGAGAGAGAGAGAGAGAGAGAGAGAGAGAGAGAGAGAGAGAGAGAGAGAGAGAGAGAGAGAGAGAGAGAGAGAGAGAGAGAGAGAGAGAGAGAGAGAGAGAGAGAGAGGGAGAGGGGGGGGAGATAGAGATAGCCGGAAAGAACAGAAATGTAGGATGATGGGTAAAGCTGATCGATAGGTTACATTATTATATTAATATTTTAGTCTGAGGTAAGTAAGCGAGACGTAAATAGTGTCGCTGTGGGCAGCTTAGACGTACTGACATTAAGGAAATCAAACTGTTTGTGCTGCAGTTAGTAATATCCACCATATGTAAAACCTCATACAAGATAACCAAGAATACATAACCACAACAAGTAGTAGTGATCAAGACGACGACATAAATATCATCAACACTCACGTCATCACTCGCTTCGCCACACCGCAAGTCTGTGTTCGCGATAGGAGTCTAGACGGAAAAGCTTCGGATTAGTTACACGAAGTAATCATTAATTGGTAATTTTATATGCATGCTTGAACGATCATCGTGCACTGTCGTTATGTCACCACGTGTCATTAGGCTAGCGTGCGAGGTGGTTTAGTCCGCTCAACCCCTCCAAGATATTATTATAAAAAAGCGTTTGCCAGCCATATCACGCCATACACATTGTTCGTGTAGGTTTTATACGGACTTGGGGAATTTTATTTGCAGTTTCTTCGAGCATTGATTACGTGCAGGGAGCAGCAGAGCTTCCAAGTCTCCCGATTTGGCGGGAGATCTCCCGAATTTTGACAGAATCTAGAAAATCTCCCAATCTCCCGAATTCGAATACAAATCTCTCGATTTTATTCGAAAACTTAAAAAATTGCACTGCAGTCCCTGAGTGTTTGAGGGCGCGCAAAATCAAGGTTTCCTCTGCATGCTACCAGTTGCAGAGGTCGCCGGGTTTGCTGAAGCCGGTTGGAAAGGCGACTCACCTTTACAACACCATGTTGCAGAAGCAATAAAGTGACATTTGCAGTTTCAGTTTAGGTCCCTTTCGATAAGGGTTCCCTTTAAAAAAAATTACCGGTAAAATCTCCCTATTGTGTTTTGATAATATAGGGAGATCTCCCTATGTTGGGTTTATTCAACTTGGAAGCTCTGAAAGACTGAAGCAGTACACGTTAGACTGCCAATGTCTCTTGCATGGAAAGAACAATAATTATGGTATAAATTTGAATATTAAACAAAACCATGTAAATATATTTCATGTGCACAATCTTAGCTAAACGTAACTGATGTGATTCGTCAGAACATTAAGTTACTTATTCAAATTCAATGTGCCGAGTATGTTGCCGTCTTCGGCGAACGTGCCCCTCCCTGAATCCATCAGTGTGTGTGTGTGTGTGTGCGTGTGCGTGTGCGTGCGTGTGTGTGCGTGCTTGCGTGCGTGCGTGCGTGTGTGTGTGTCCGTGTTTGCGTACATATATACATATTATATACATGCTGGAGAAAAAAGTAGAGATCAATGCATTAAGTCAATATTTTTATTAAACCCTAACGTATGTTGTTAATCAGCGGCCACTATTTCACATAACGCTTACCGATTTTCGTTTGAAAGCTGCAGCGGAAGCGAGACGTAATGATGTCACAGACACCGACATTGGGTACGCATTTCACTTCCCTGTATGGATCACATGGAGGTGAAAAAGCCGATATAAACAATGAAGTAGGTCGACATGTAAGGCAAACTCTTCAGCGGCGGTCTGTGGGAACGGTGATGACGTCTACATGCCAATGATCTATCGTCTGTCCTGATGTTCTTTATATTTATTTATGTGCTGGGGCTTTTGGGACAGGAGGTTTCGGATGGAAGTGAGATGTGTTGGTCTTCGACTTCGTTCCTCGCCTTCTCTTTTTCTCTTTACCGGATCACACGGCGTCAAAGACAGAGACCGAGGCCGTTGGGTGTGAAGCGCTACCAATGGCCGTCTCGGGTTCTTTGATCGGTCAAAAAACGAGGACTCGTCGGGATGAATGTAGTCGGACATGTTGGTACAGAGGCATGTCCAGCTAATTTGGTTCTGGGTAACAATTTGCATCAATGCTGCCTGTCTTGCATCCAGTTAAGGTGCTGGGTTCAACGTGGCCGTCTTGCCAATAAGAATGCTGCCGTGCTGACGTCAGCACCGTGGTCTTCCCGTCTCTTGTCTCCAATTAGGATGCTGTTGTCAGTGCTGTGGTTTCCACGTCTCTTATCACCAGTTAGGATGCTGACGTCAGCGCTGTGGTTTTTCCGTATCCTGTCACCAGTTAGGATGCTGACGTCAGCGTTGTGGTCTTCCCGTATCTTGCCTCCAGATAGGATCCTGGCAGTTGCGCAGCGGTTTTCCTCCCACATCCTGTGATGTGGCAAAATAGCGATGCAATCAGCATTGTATACGATGACTATAACGATAACTGCTTTTTATTGTTTAACACAATTTAAAAAAGCAATCAAGTTGTCATTACTTTCTACATATTTGTGAATTGTTAATTGAAGGTGACGTTTTGTTAAACCCATGAAATAGTAACACAAGCACTATAGTAAACAGTCTATAAAATTATATGAGTTGTGAATATTATTTTGTGATTTATTTATAATTCCTGTTGTATTTATTCAGTTTTCATAGTTCGAGTAGGGCATAGCAACACATAAGTCTATGACTTCAGCTATGTCCTTTCAGCAGCAGCAGCAGCAGCAAACCATACTGTGCATGTATTATGTTGTTGTTGTTGTTGAATAAACGTTCATTCATTCATTCATTCATAAGTCGATGTATTTAACAATACTTTATTGCCGACTTTGTTTCGTTTACACCGGGTCAACGCGCATCATGGCGCCAACACACAACACGACATTGGCTTTTTGTGTAGCCGCTGGCATGCTAAGATCCACCTAATTCGCCTGGTGGCGTTTCAGTTTATCACGTTAATTGTGATATCGTCACAATGACCTCGATCCTGATCGCGGTGTTGAGGTTATCACAGATTCGGTGGCGCAGCTAATAGGAGGCCCTACAGAAAGTGTTGACTGCTCAAATGTGGTGCTAATTAAGATTCTTGTTCGAAGTTTAACCCATATCTTCGGTATCTCCATAGGTATTGGGGTGGCTTAGCGAGATACAGGGTCATCCTGAGAATATGGGCGGCGTCTAGCCACAGGTGTCGATCCGTAGCGTGTAGCCGCTACCGTCGGCCCTTAACATTTAGCCGCTGGTGTCGATCCGTAGCGTGTAGCCGCTACTGTCGGCCCTTAACATTTAGCCGCTGGTGTCGATCCGTAGCGTGTACCTGCTAATCTTAGTGTGTAGCCGCTACCGTCGGCCCTTAGCATATATTTCTTAAATACAATCTATTCATGTTCACCTTCAAGGACCAACATGCAAGGACGACTCACGCATTGTATACGATAACGTGATTGCGTAATCCATTGATTTTGTTGCGTCACTGAGCTTGATTTTCGAGGGTATTGGCGCATATGAAATCGCTATTATTATAAGTAAGCTATGTGTTAGCGAAGGGTTGTTTTTGATTGATCATTGAATACAACATTTGTTGTGTGTTACTGCATGATAAAGATTTCGGAATGAAGCATCAGATACATCTAAGACCATCTACATGTGACTGTGCATGTGTGCGTGTGTGTATATGTGTGCGTGCGTGCTTGCGTGCATGCATGTAACGTACGTGTGTGTATGCGTGTGTGTGTGTGTGTGTGTGTGTGTGTGTGTGTGTGTGTGTGTGTGTGTGTGTGTGTGTGTGTGTGTGTGTGTGTGTGTGTGTGTGTGTGTGTGTGTGTGTGTGTGTGTGTGTGTGTGTGTGTGTGTGTGTGTGTGTGTGTGTGTGTGTGTGTGCATGTGCGTATGTGTGTGTGTGGTGTCCGTGCGTTCACGTGTTTGCATATAGGTCTACGTATGTATGTATACACGTGTGCGTACGTGTCGTACTCTGCAAATGTGTCCTATATCCTCTTTATAAAATATGTGTTTTGGGTTCGAAAAATCTTCTAAATTAAGTGAATACCGTCGCAAAATGATGTGACATGTATTTGTCTGCTATAGGAATATAGCAATGAAATAATGATTTGGTTCGGTGCAAAAATAAATGAGTTTTAATTTCCGTTTCCTAGTTTTTTATATTTTTTCCTTCACAAATTTTCGCATACACGTTATTCATGTGATATAACAATGGATTTTACCAGTTCTTCGTCTTCCAGTAAATGCCCACAATCATATTTTGAGTATTCCGGCATTGGGAGTTTCAAGAATGCGATCCCAGCTCAGGTAGTCAACGACAGGTTTTTCCATTTACATGCGTTGGACCTTTTACTACCCCAGATAGAAAGACCAACGGCTTAAACTGCGTCTCTCCGAAGCTTACTTTAAATAGTGGCGCCGCGTTGTGGTTTTTCATGTATCGCGGTTGATTACTAGCGCCGCTAAGCGGATTAATATGATATAAATGGCTGCGGTGCCTCGAGGCGTATTTTGAGGTTACAATCAAAGCCGTAAATCCAGTGGGCACAGACTATTGCTGTCATGCAGTTTATGAAATTAGATGACGATGATGCGGCATTGCCGAACACTGCAGTATGTATTTATGCAAAGTGGCTGTTTGACGAATAGAACGTATATAATTATGTGTGAGTGAATGATTGGCAAGTGCAGTTCACCAATTACCCGGTAGATGGAGAACGCGTATACTAAAATTCGGTAGTTCTTCCCTTCAGAAATAATTTGGCTTTGCTGAATAAAACTGTTAAACTTAGTTTTAGTCAGACTTAATCGGGTCGAATTTAGACTAAAGTCCACATGACTGGTTGATTATTGGGGTTGCATTTCCCCTCCCCGTTTCTTCTGCCTACATCACATTTACAGTACTACCCTACAACTTACAAGGCCAAGGGCTACATGCATAGACTAATGCACCCAGTCATTTGGACGGGCTGATTCGGCCGGGAGCGGATAAGAATTTTGACTGACGGATACAAATCCGTCAACTGTGTAATGACCCCCGCTACCGCCGACGAACTGTGTGACAGGCGGCGCACGCACGGAGCCTTTCTCAGACGTTGGCACAGCTTTCACAGGGAAGTTCCTGGAAATACTCTGTGCACCCGTGGCGTGTATAGTTTGTTGCAATGTTCAAATGGATACCGTTTTAATGCAACATCGTAGATAATTACTGCTGTCAGTAAAAAACTGGCATTACAATGAAAGACTTGTGTCGGCACTGTTGTGGGAAAGTTTCCAGCGTTTGAATTACCAATAAACAAAACGTATTTTGACACCTTGTTAATGTGGTGTTAACTTCGCCCCCTAAAACTGTTTCGTAACAAATACTAGTAATCATGCAAAAATGAGTAATCGGGAATGTTGGAGATTTTGGCACACAATATACTTCATGCTTCATTATTCCCCTAGAGGGTTCGGTTTATTGAAAGCACGTGACACCATCAATTGAAACTGCAATATAGCATTTTTGTCGCTTTCTAAGAAATGACATTACGCGTTTTTTTTATTCAAAACCAACAAAAATGAAGTTGACTGTCATCGTTCACTGGCAAGACGATGGCGTGGACCGAGTGGAGACTGTGCCTGTGTCGGCAGTGATACTTCTGCCCATGTCATCTCTGCCCATGTCGTCGCGTTCGGCGTCATCATCTCTGCCCGTGTCGTCGCGTTCGGGGTGGTCATCCCTGCCAGTGGCGTCGCGTTCAGCGTCGTTAGCATGTGGCCAATCCACAACTTAATATTTTCCACTCGAAGCTGCTTGGCTGTTTCTTATGTTGCTGATTTTGTTTGTCAGGTTGCAGGCTCTTGTTGGCAACAAATTGATTTGTTAAATAAATTATGGTATTCTACTGGTGACGCAGTGTTGTTACTAATATATGGTCACTATATATATACATATATATTATATATAATCAACTGGGAGCGGGTAAGAATTGTGTCAACCGTCATTTGGATGGGTAAAATTTCCGGTCACATGATGCTTGATGCTATCATGACGGGCAAAAATATTATCCTGCACAGTCCTTGGCTACATGCCCTACCTCTAGCCTCTAGTCTAAGCTCTACCCCTCTGTTCCAGCTAGGTTTTAAAAAGGACAGGGTGCACATGGCAGATGGAAGGCACTTGTACTTGTGAATGACAATTTTTAGGGCACATTATGGAAATAAATTTTCGGGTAGTCAACTTGAGCATTTGGTCAATATTTATGAAATCGAGCTCCTGGCAGTATCAGAATTACTTGTTACTACTAGCTGAGTTACTCAGCATTGCCCAGGGAAAAAAGGTAGTCATGTGTACCAGATACCCGGGTAGGTGCATTAATAAATTGTAACTGGTCACTGGCCTAGTTGTTAGGACAATGTAATGTCATGTATCGTATTGGATTGTATCGTTGTATACAGGTTGACCAATTAGCAGGCAACACAAGCCCTTCAAACATTGTATATTCTCACTTGTATTATAGTTAAACTTGTTTGGTTGTCTTGTATATTGTTGCCAATGTTCTACATTCATTCATTCATTCATTCAACATGCAACAAAAATATAAGTAACCATGAAGATGCCAGTCATAAATGTCACTATAGCATTATTGAGTTATAACAATATATATCAACCACACTCTCATATATGCTGTTATAAAAAGAACACTGCAGTAACGCAATTTTGCCATTTTTAAATTGTAATTATTTCACTTAAAACAACTTGCCGAAACATTTGTTTGCACAAATTTGATTAAATATATGGTATAGATTCAGAATGAGTTGGTCCAGGTTTTTTGTAACAACAATTGTTCCTGTTGCGACAAAATTTGGGACCACCTATAAAAAAGGCTAAATAATTACAAACCCACAGACGGCAACCACTTTCAGTTGATGATTTCGACTAATTTCAAACATGACAATTTATTTGTACACACCTGACTGAAAAAAATATTTGCCAAGATCTTTGTACCCTTCGCTGCTTTCTTCACACCAAATGATAACATAATAACTGGTAGGTACGCTAGGTAAATTTTACATGGATATACACTTTATTAGCAGCGATAACTAGCGAAATGTTTACATGTCCAACGTTGCTGTGTGGCAGACTGAGCAGGGCCTGCAACAGGCGTGCCAGGCAGGGAAAGCACAGTTCCTGTAGAGCCGTCTTCAACATCATCACATCAGCCCAGATGGAGTAACAAAATATGCGAACATCTCAGATGTTGTGTTCAAATCAGGAGTGACTGCCCTCGCCTTGAAAAAAGAAGTCATCAGTGCATGTTGTCGCGCTGACTTCAGTTGCCTGGCATGCAATTTTGACTTGATATGCTCGCGAACATCATGTAAGCCCAATGCCACGACCTTTACGACCATTTTCTAGTGCAGTGGAACGTATGTGGTCAGGTTCCGTAAGTGAGGGGCCTTACGGTGTTTCAAAATATGCCACCAGGGGCGCCGCCACCAAAACTAGTAATCGTCAAGCCCACGCCACGGCGCCAAGGACACTGCGGAGAACGAGATGCGCAGCACAGTGCATGTGTGCCAGCGGTGCAGTCTATGAGTCCCATTTTGCATAATTGATATGTTGTTGATGGATAGCGTTACAACAACTTGGCAGAAATTTGGGGTCCATGGCTGACCATGCTATATCCGAAACAGCGTTGTAACTTAACAAAGCGCATTATAAGTTTATAACGAGGGTTGAAAAAAATGAAAATAAAAAAATTACAGAAATCCGTAAGACTCACGGAAAATCCTTTGAGACTTCACACCTCTGGACATCCAATCTAAGACTTAATTTTTATTAATTATTGATATGCTATTCAAAATATTCTAGCGTACACCAATTAAGCCACTACATATAATTCCAAGACATGATTGTAAAAAGCAGAATAAATGTACTCAACTAATAATTATATATTTACATTCCAAAACTGAGGGATCTTAGCTACAAAATAAAAGAATGTGGTTTAACAACACTAGAGACCAGGAGATTGAGAGGAGATCAGATAGAACTGTTAAAATATTGAATGGTTATGAAAATATTGATAGGAATATTTTTTCTCAGTTAAGAAAGATAGAAGGACCAGAGGACATAAAGTTACATTAGTAAAGGAGCAGTGTAGATTATATATAAGAAAGTTATAATTTTCACAAAGGACTAAATGAATGGAACAGATTATCTGCTGATTGTGTACTGCTAGTAGTGTGAATACCTGTATGTTTAAAAGTAAAATTGACACATACTTCAGAAGGGCGGATATACGTAAATAAAAAAGGTTGGACTCTCGATAAGCCAAAAGGCTTCCTTGTCCACCTGCCATCTAGAGTTAATTGTCTGGGTGGCAATCATGGTAAATCTTGTTAAATAAATCACATTTTTATAAGGTTCCAAATAACCAAGAAATATAGTAATTTTGGTGGCCTGTATCAACTTTGAACACTTTTCCCCAAAAGTTAAAGGCATCCGGTCTCTTACCTAGTAATTAAACTAGTAAACATCAATGTTCATATTGTAAAATTATGATGTACAGTGTATGTGATATTACTGTTTTCACAACATCTCAATCTGTTGTAAATTGTTTTGCTAATTTCACCTGACTAATACTAAATTCAGTCATTCAGTATTATGATGATGATGGTTGCCTTGGAATCTTTTGTTCATCTGTTAATATTGCTGGGTAGCTCAGCTACTGTACAAATTTCTGCCGCCGGCTACAGAAGCCCCACCCCCCAAACCCCAAACAGTTGATTGACAGGTGTGTAGTTGTATCTAGGCCTCTATCAGAATGAGAATCTGCAGGAAGTAAGGTTGGTTTATTGACATGGAACACAGCTCCACTATTCTAGTGTTATTTACATAACTTTGTTGGATTAAAGTATAAGAAATGAATTGAAATAATAATGTAAACATGGTCAAGTGGTACCATTGTGTATTGAGCCCTGAATGACCCGGATGCAGCCTAACTTAAAGCAGTCTTGTCTGTTTTATTATCCTGAATCATCGTCTCAAGCCATATAGTAATACTCGCACTGTCTTCCGAAGTCACGTCCAATGGTAATAGCACTGGCAGGAAGTTCACTGAATCAGTTGTACTTTTTCCCACTTGCTGTCATGATTGTGGGACCCAATTTCAAAGGGCCAATCCAAGAAGTTGCGATCAGCCCCACCTGGCTCCGCTATAGATGATGTGAACAGCTCCACCTGGCTCCGCTATATTTGATGCGATCAGCTCCATCTGGCTCCACTACAGATAATGCGATCAGCCCCACCTTCTGCTATAGATGATGCAATCAGCCCCACCTTCCGCTATAGATGATGCAATCAGCCCCACTTTCCGCTATAGATGATGCAATCAGCCCCACCTTCCGCTATAGATGATGCAATCAGCCCCACCTTCCGCTATAGATGATGCAATCAGCCCCACCTTCCGCTATAGATGATGCAATCAGCCCCACCTTCCGCTATAGATGATGCGATCAGCCCCACCTTCCGCTATAGATGATGCGATCAGCCCCACCTTCCGCTATAGATGATGCGATCAGCCCCACCTTCCGCTATAGATGATGCGATCAGCCCCACCTTCCGCTATAGATGATGCGATCAGCCCCACCTTCCGCTATAGATGATGCGATCAGCCCCACCTTCCGCTATAGATGATGCGATCAGCCCCACCTTCCGCTATAGATGATGCGATCAGCCCCACCTTCCGCTATAGATGATGCGATCAGCCCCACCTTCCGCTATAGATGATGCAATCAGCCCCACCTTCCGCTATAGATGATCCGATCAGCCCCACCTTCCGCTATAGATGATGCAATCAGCCCCACCTTCCGCTATAGATGATGCAATCAGCCCCACCTGGCTCCGCTATAAATGATGGGACCAGCCCCACCTTCTGCTATAGATGATGCAATCAGCCCCACCTTCCGCTATAGATGATCCGATCAGCCCCACCTTCTGCTATAGATGATGCAATCAGCCCCACCTTCCGCTATAGATGATGCAATCAGCCCCACCTTCCGCTATAGATAATGCAATCAGCCCCACTTTCCGCTATAGATGATGCTATCAGCCCCACCTTCCGCTATAGATGATGCAATCAGCCCCACCTTCCGCTATAGATGATGCAATCAGCCCCACCTTCCGCTATAGATGATCCGATCAACCCCACCTTCCGCTATAGATGATGCAATCAGCCCCACCTTCCGCTATAGATGATGCAATCAGCCCCACCTTCCGCTATAGATGATGCAATCAGCCGCACCTTCCGCTATAGATGATGCAATCAGCCCCACCTGGCTCCGCTATAAATGATGGGACCAGCCCCACCTGGCTCCGCTATAGATGATGTGATCAGCCCCACCTGGCTCCGCTATAGATGATGTGATCAGCCCCACCTGGCTCCGCTATAGATGATGTGATCAGCCCCACCTGGCTCCGCTATAGATGATGTGATCAGCCCATCCTGGCTCCGCTATAGATGATGTTTACTGTTTTAAGTGTTTTGTACACAATTTGAATGTTTCATGGGTGAAACATCCAAATTATGAACAATGCTATGTACAGGATTATTAATCATTAAACAATTTGATGGGCAGCATATAACATATTTATACTATAGTGTGTGTGTGTGTGTGTGTGTGTGTGTGTGTGTGTGTGTGTGTGTGTGTGTGTGTGTGTGTGTGTGTGTGTGTGTGTGTGTGTGTGTGTGTGTGTGTGAGATAGAGATTGTGTGCGTGTGCATGCATGTGTGTGTGTGTGTGTCTGTGTGTGTGTATGTGTGCATGTATGTGTGCGTGTGTATGTGTGTGTGCGCACATGTGTATGCACATGTGTGTGTGTATACATGTGTGTCGTATGCACATGCGTGTGTGTAATGGTGTGTATGTTTGTGTGTGCATGCGTGCTCGCAAGTGTGTGTGTGGGCAGTATACTTCAACATATTTATACTAGATAGTATTATTCTTGTCACAGCGGTGCAAGTTTTACAGAATCTCCAGGCTCCGGAATCCCAACTTTAGCAGGTTTTGACATCCATGTTTTCACATACGTAATTATGTTTGATGGTCTTCATTCTATTTACTGCTAATCCATAGAATATTGTCAATTATATTTTTGTTACGATCAGACTTAGAGATGTACCTTTCTAAATAAAAAAAATAATAACATGCATGCTGGTTAATATTAATTTTATCGAAGATTGGACATCACTTAAAAAAAAATTATGTTGTTTTATTATTACTAAAATACATGTATCATATCATTTTATAAATGCATTTTGAGTACTGTATATATATATATATATATATATATATGTATATGTATTTCATTAATGAAGCACCTGTTTAGTTTGTGGACTTTGGCTTATAAACTAACCCGCATATTAACACAGCAACTGCCAATATAGCCTGGTATGCCAGAAATTTAGCACTGGTTCAAGATCACTATAGGGTTGCACATCTATCTTGGGATCCCATTAGGGTATTCCTTTGCCGCCATTTGGTTTTCTAAGTCAGTGCTTATGTACCTGTCAGATCTTTGGTATAGAAGCACTGAACCAGTGTTTGGGTCTTGTAGGGTGTGCATTAATTCCACCCTTCCATGTCACCCATGCAACCTTGTAAAATAGTGCCCTAGTGACACATACCTAGTACCTGAATCACCCAGACCTTACTATTCAACGCATGCAGGTGACAACCTTGGTTCTCTTCAGAAAGAACTGTGATGGGACAGATCACAATACTCTCACTCCAGTAAACATTATGGCTGTTTGAATAGTATGTGTACCACGAAAGGAATATATATACATGTATATATAATATATAACAACTTTTATTAGTTAACTGTTTTTGGAAGATGGATTTATTTGTATTTATGAGATCTCAGTTAGCAATGATACCCATACAATAAAGTGTTACACTCGTGATGTTTATTCTCGTAACATTTTCAAAAAGCAAGAAATTTGGCAATGAATTATAACTAGCTTTCACCCATGTATTGTCAAGAAGCCATTCACCCTCTTTAAATAGTTTCTCACCATTCGTTGTTTCCACATTTTCTCGACATGGAGAAAAGCGGCATATATACTTAACCAGCACATCAGTAAATAACTCTAAATAACTAGCAGAGGTTGAAGGAAGTGAATGAACATTGAAATGGGTGAGTGAGCATACCATGTGGGGGACATGCACTTACACTGACTCCAAGTTAGCATATTTTTTTAGATTTTATGTTGCTTTTACTAATAAAATCATCGGTATTTCTCGGACAAGAAATCTCTAAACAAATATAATATGGTGACCCACCCATGTTCACGCACACCTGCAGCCAAGCCTCTATTTGTGCACACCCCCACCAGCCACCCTCCCCACCAGGTGTTATGGAGCCAGTAATTTGCCCACAGGTGTGCTGCGAGTGTATTTACACAACTCCAATGTTTGCCCAGAAAATTAACCTTTGCACTGTGCAGCCAATTTGCCTTCTGGAGCTGTGGTTGTCAACAGATTAACCCTTTTCATGCGCAGCGGCCAATGCAGAATTAGCTGGCTTTTGAGTTTCAGTTGTAGTTGTGTTAAGTGTGTCGTTAATTTGATGCATACATGACTAAATTAACCCAAATTAATCTGGTGTTCATCAACGAGGTTAATAAATATGACTGCAGCTGAGATTGTGAAGTTAAATACTCTCAAAGTGATAGAATCAATCACAAAATAATGTCCATCAATATACACAACCTCCTAATCGAGTAATGAAATAAAAAAGTTTTAACACTCAAAATTATACTGATAGAATTTCCTGAAATTAAACACAAACAACACATTTCTTCATAGAGCAGAATCCCATTTTATGAATACCCGGTACATGTACCTTGAATTTATAATTCCACATATACAAAAAATTACTTTATTAAGAATTATGAATCATGTCATATTTCTAACTGTTACATCTGTCATTCTTAAACTAGACATGACTTTGCATTTGTTTAAACTAATTTATGTATTATACTATAATATACTATACTAAACATACTATGTTTACACATATATGTATGCATATATAGTTGAGCACGTGATAATCATATAATTATGTTACATCAGTGGGGTGGCTCCCATGATAGCGGCATATAATTGTCTTAATGGGAGCCTCCCTGACCTTACAATGAATTTTATATTGTAGTTTATGTACTTATGATGGTCAAAATAAATACTGTCTGTGTGTCTGTCTGTCTATAAATTAATTTAAAAAGATCTATGTTTAAAAAAGTACAGTGACAACTTTTCCTAATCAGGCAACAAATAACAAATGTCTTCAATCAGGAAATGTATTTTTGCTGCGAGACCATTGCCTCAAGTGCAAGGTGGCAGTTCTAATTGGCAGACATTTCCCGAATACTTAGACACACTCACAGGCTGTTTTACATGTTCTCTTGTGTGGTTGCATCATAGCAATTAACTCAAGACGTCCTGCAGCCTGCTGACTATGTCACGATATGTCACCCTGCGAGCAACCATGCTATGTCACTGTGCTAGCTATCACGCCATGTCACCCTGCCTGCAACCATGCCATGTCACCGTGTAAATAATCATGCCATGTCAACTACAAGCAACCATGCCATGTCACCATGTCACTGTGGGCAATCATGCTAGGTCACGGTGCCATCTACCATGCTATGTCATGCTCTCTGCAACTACACGAGGTCAGGCTGGCAATAAACCTGCCGTGTCACTCTGCCAAATTGTGTTCTGTTCACGTAACCAGTTATGCAGGAAAAAGTTTTTTTCTAACCTTTGAAACCCTGCACAGATCTGGGTATAAATTATTTGGTTTGTTCTTTAAGAGTGGGTTTTCTGATTTAAGACTGGCTTTTTATAGGTGGCATTTTGCTTGGATGATGACATTATTAGCTAGCAGTGCTAGGCGGCCTAGCACAGGTTGTGGATGAGAGTAACTTTCAACTTTGCTTTCGTCTGTGTGATATTATTTCATTCAGCCTGTGCACAAGTCATTTATGATCATATCAATTGTAAAGATTTTTAATCGGACACGACCCCTGATATAGTCAGTTTAACTAACTAGGTGGGAAATGTCGTAAAAGGGATTTTTTTAATTTCCTTTCGACCAGTTATGTGCAGTTTTTTGTTTACAGCCAGGTAAATAGTTCATAGTAAAAGTGTTATTTGCAGCTTTATCCAGAATACAAAGAACATTCCGGCATGGTCCGTTTAGTTCACACTAAGATTCCAGGCTACATTTGATGTTACTGTCCTTTCATTTCCCTGCAGTTGGTTTGTATTGTCCAGGGGTGGCGCCACTGGTTTCTTGACAGGAAATAAATCACTACCCGGTAGTTGAATGCTTTGAGTGATGTGTCTAGTTACCAACAAAACTACAATGACTCGGTCCGTGGTAAACACATACAATGCCACACACATGCAAGCTCACGTGCACAGGGTCTGCATGCACATGTGCATTTAAGCAGTTTTTATAACGTGTATTTGATTTAACAAAAGGTGTTCAAACCAACAATTGAAAAATTTGAAATATATTTCATGCAGTACAGTGGCACCTCCCTATTAAGGTCACATTGGAACTGGGCAAGAGTGACGTGAATAGCGATTTGACCTTATTAGCGGAAGTAATTTCCTACGTTTTACTGTTACATAAACAATTTGGGACTGTCCCAGGGTGACCTTAATTGCGAGGTGGCTGTATTACCGAGGTTCTATTGTATTAGATAAATGTTGAACACTATTTCTGACATCACCTTTAGAATTAACTTATTAAGTGGGTTGGTTTTCAGTTCTTATACTGTACCGATGGTAGAATTGGATCCACTTTACTTCAACCTCAAAGTTCTTATTCCAGTACAATGTATTCGTACAGTCAGGATCACATTTGAGCAAAATGTAGAAGTGTGTGATCTACCTCTCCAAACTGTTGGACAGCTGGGAAGTTGGTACAAATGTAAACGGGGAGAACATGCTGTTTTGGACTCCAATTGGGTACCACAGCCGGCGGGAACATTCCGAATCGGAAGCTTCCGGAATGTGTCGGTGGTGGCGTCACTCCCACAGAGTTTTTCACAAACCCCCTGTCTGGATGAAGCCGACTTGGTGTTCTTTATACTTTACGCGGGTGCTGTTGCCTCCAACCCTGCACCCCCGCGCCCGCGGGTGGACTGTTCCAGGTGAGTGGTGGAGAGGTGCACCAGAGAGCAGTGTAAACATTGCTAGTTGGCAGTCCACCAGAGCAGACATGTGACAACCCTCTCTAATAAGTACCCGCTTCAAACAGCCTAGCTTACTCACGCCTCCCTCTGGAGATGAGGGAACACCGTCGGTGACTACGCCAACGACTACTATACCAGCGACTACTTCAGCGAGCGGTCAGCACAACAAGTGACCACAATGAATGTTGTATACTACCGCATGGTCAATGGCTATGGCTACGTTCCGTATACCAGTAACACATCGCTGACCGCTGGTGTTACTGGTCAGCCTCATGCCGCCATAGGAAGTGGCTTCAGTGGGCTGCCCGGTTCGGGCCAGGCGTTGGGCATGTTGCCCGGCCCACAGGCCCTGATGCCCACCCCGGCGACAAGCCCCCTGGCTTCCAGCATCCTCGCTACGAACCCCCTAGCCAATGGGGCGTCTTCGCTCATGCCGAAATGGATGTTACCTAATTTCTCGGCCTCACAGATACAGTACATGGTAAGACATTGCATTCATAGCCTGTGTTTATTTATGTTTACACCCAGTGCTTATTATGCTATGATTGATATAAAAATGTGTGCTGTAGTTTTTCAACTTTTTTCTAAAACGAAATGTTCGTAATTTTAAACTAGAGTGCTTCTGTGTCACGTGAATCAGCTGTTCAGACTTCAGTGCCTTTCCCTTAGTCATGTTCAATGTGTCACTTAATTAATTAATGAAACTATATTTCTAATGATACAGGAAGTAGCCCATGTCAATGCAGAAAAAGTGTGAACAGTCAGGCAAATGTTATGTAAATATTTGTAGCAAAAAATATAATAAAACAGGTGAATATGTTGTCAATTTTGTTATAATCATATATAGATGATTGATAAATAATATAAATGTATGTTTGCCAAAGAAACATCTATAGATATGTAAGCTCTCAAATCATTATTTTCTCAGCCCGTCCGCACAGAATATTATTATCCAATCACATGAGGTAGGTGGTACGACTGCGAGCCTGCAATGGCGCCGCATATGAATGTTCATTTGCACTGTAACAGAAGAGTACTGTATATAATAATGTGTGTGCATTCCTTGACACAAAGCAGTGAATGCACAGACATCAATCATATATCTGTAAGCAGCCACCCTAGACTCAAAATCTCCCACACAATTAGCTACACCCAGACCAGACTGTAGCATGGGAATATCAACAATGATAAACATTGTAGATATTCACGTATCCTCATTAGAAAAGTAGCAGAAGAACCACCAAACTGAACACATCCTTCCGCCAAAGTGCTAGGCAATTTGCTCCTGCATATATACATATGTATGTATTGTATGTGTATATATTATAGCGGTAAATGCGACTATTTTTTGGTGCATATATGCAGATTAAATGTATCCCAAATTAAATGCATACCTTGGCAGTGCTCTTGTGTATGCATGTAGTTTGGTATATTTATGTTTAGTTCAGTTTTGGTTTTGCACATGTAAACATAGTTGGCGTATTATGTTTTTCCGTTACGCTTTTGCATTCGTGAACCTGTCTTTATATACAGTATCCTTGTGATGTCACATGCACACTTAGACATGCATGCTGGTAATGTTAGTTGTAACTTAAGATTACAATTACACGTGATTTATAGAACATTATCTCTGTTTGCCTCTTGGTCAGAATATAATACATTATATTCTGATCGTCGTCATGTTTGTCCCTTTATGTGTTGTATCATATATTCTGATCGTCGTCATGTTTGTCCCTTTCTGTGTTGTATCATATATTCTGATCGTCGTCATGTTTGTCCCTTTCTGTGTTGTATCATATATTCTGATCGTCGTCATGTTTGTCCCTTTCTGTGTTGTATCATATATTCTTATCGTCGTCATGTTTGTCCCTTTCTGTGTTGTATCATATATTCTGATCGTCGTCATGTTTGTCCCTTTCTGTGTTGTATCATATATTCTGATCGTCGTCATGTTTGTCCCTTTCTGTGTTGTATCATTATATATTCTGATCGTCGTCATGTTTGTCCCTTTCTGTGTTGTATCATATATTCTGATCGTCATCATGTTTGTCCCTTTCTGTGTTGTATCATATTCTGATCGCCGTCATGTTTGTCCCTTTCTGTGTTGTATCATATATTCTGATCGTCGTCATGTTTGTCCCTTTCTGTGTTGTATCATATATTCTGATCGTCGTCATGTTTGTCCCTTTCTGTGTTGTATCATATATTCTGATCGTCGTCATGTTTGTCCCTTTCTGTGTTGTATCATTATATATTCTGATCGTCGTCATGTTTGTCCCTTTCTGTGTTGTATCATATATTCTGATCGTCGTCATGTTTGTCCCTTTCTGTGTTGTATCATATATTCTGATCGTCGTCATGTTTGTCCCTTTCTGTGTTGTATCATATATTCTGATCGTCGTCATGTTTGTCCCTTTCTGTGTTGTATCATATATTCTGATCGTCGTCATGTTTGTCCCTTTCTGTGTTGTATCATTATATATTCTGATCGTCGTCATGTTTGTCCCTTTCTGTGTTGTATCATATATTCTGATCGTCGTCATGTTTGTCCCTTTCTGTGTTGTATCATATATTCTGATCGTCGTCATGTTTGTCCCTTTCTGTGTTGTATCATATATTCTGATCGTCGTCATGTTTGTCCCTTTCTGTGTTGTATCATATATTCTGATCGTCGTCATGTTTGTCCCTTTCAGTGTTGTATCATATATTCTGATCGTCGTCATGTTTGTCCCTTTCTGTGTTGTATCATATATTCTGATCGTCGTCATGTTTGTCCCTTTCTGTGTTGTATCATTATATATTCTGATCGTCGTCATGTTTGTCCCTTTCTGTGTTGTATCATATATTCTGATCGTCGTCATGTTTGTCCCTTTCTGTGTTGTATCATTATATATTCTGATCGTCGTCATGTTTGTCCCTTTCTGTGTTGTATCATATATTCTGATCGTCGTCATGTTTGTCCCTTTCTGTGTTGTATCATTATATATTCTGATCGTCGTCATGTTTGTCCCTTTCTGTGTTGTATCATATATTCTGATCGTCGTCATGTTTGTCCCTTTCTGTGTTGTATCATATATTCTGATCGTCGTCATGTTTGTCCCTTTCTGTGTTGTATCATATATTCTGATCGTCGTCATGTTTGTCCCTTTCTGTGTTGTATCATATATTCTGATCGTCGTCATGTTTGTCCCTTTCTGTGTTGTATCATATATTCTGATCGTCGTCATGTTTGTCCCTTTCTGTGTTGTATCATTATATATTCTGATCGTCGTCATGTTTGTCCCTTTCTGTGTTGTATCATATATTCTGATCGTCGTCATGTTTGTCCCTTTCTGTGTTGTATCATTATATATTCTGATTGTTGTCATGTTTGTCCCTTTCTGTGTTGTATCATTATATATTCTGATCGTCGTCATGTTTGTCCCTTTCTGTGTTGTATCATATATTCTGATCGTCGTCATGTTTGTCCCTTTCAGTGTTGTATCATATATTCTGATCGTCGTCATGTTTGTCCCTTTCTGTGTTGTATCATATATTCTGATCGTCGTCATGTTTGTCCCTTTCTGTGTTGTATCATTATATATTCTGATCGTCGTCATGTTTGTCCCTTTCTGTGTTGTATCATATATTCTGATCGTCGTCATGTTTGTCCCTTTCTGTGTTGTATCATTATATATTCTGATCGTCGTCATGTTTGTCCCTTTCTGTGTTGTATCATATATTCTGATCGTTGTCATGTTTGTCCCTTTCTGTGTTGTATCATTATATATTCTGATCGTCGTCATGTTTGTCCCTTTCTGTGTTGTATCATATATTCTGATCGTCGTCATGTTTGTCCCTTTCTGTGTTGTATCATATATTCTGATCGTCGTCATGTTTGTCCCTTTCTGTGTTGTATCATATATTCTGATCGTCGTCATGTTTGTCCCTTTCTGTGTTGTATCATATATTCTGATCGTCGTCATGTTTGTCCCTTTCTGTGTTGTATCATATATTCTGATCGTCGTCATGTTTGTCCCTTTCTGTGTTGTATCATTATATATTCTGATCGTCGTCATGTTTGTCCCTTTCTGTGTTGTATCATATATTCTGATCGTCGTCATGTTTGTCCCTTTCTGTGTTGTATCATTATATATTCTGATTGTTGTCATGTTTGTCCCTTTCTGTGTTGTATCATTATATATTCTGATCGTCGTCATGTTTGTCCCTTTCTGTGTTGTATCATATATTCTGATCGTCGTCATGTTTGTCCCTTTCTGTGTTGTATCATATATTCTGATCGTCATCATGTTTGTCCCTTTCTGTGTTGTATCGTTATATATTTTGTGTATTTGATGATGAGAAATATTTATAAATTATCGTTCTTCGTTGCAACAGATGCAACTTGGGATTTGATAATGGATGAAAGGTATTATGACCTATTTTGTGAAGACTCATTACACTCTTTGAGAGTTAGTCAGCCAACCTGACCTCTTTGTAGGGTAAGGTGAAACATGTCAAGAGGTAACTTCCCTTACTGCAAACATTTGTCTTTATCAGTAATATAGATATCACATTTCTGCTCCACCAACCACCCTCCCCACCCCCTCCCCTACCCCTTCACACAGTCTGCTGCAGGTTGGGTCATTGCAAAATTCATAGATGTTAAAAGGTTTCAAGTAAGTACGAACACTTAGACTCACACCAACCACTCAATGAAACCTGTTTGAGGATTCCTATTTCCCACTCATGTTAGGGGTCCTTCAAGGTTGTTGTCATTTACCTATTCCTGTGCAGTGTACTAATTCTCAGATCCCCTTCCTCCCCAGGATTAGCACTTTAAAATGTTAAAAATTTCCAGGTTGAAAGTCTTACGTAGGTTATAAGAGTGTTACGACATGGCACTGGCAACAGAGGAAATAACCATCAATAATGTTTATAAACTTATTTACAATGGAGTCTTGACCCCCCCACTCCCTTTTCAAACGTTATCTATGAATACCCGGTAGGTCAACAGTGGTGAAAGGCCCCTTGGTGACTGAATTTATTGCAAATTCCTAAAGCATGTAAAAGACCCAGACCACTTTTGTCATTTCAGATCTCATTAAAATAACTTAAAAGTTTGTATGATGATTTCACATAAATATATAATTGCAAAAATTAGCTAATATTATCATGATGGATACAAAAGTTAATTTATCTGACTTGAGCGATCTTTAAACCCTACAACATTGTTATGCCAGAGGTAAGACATTGAATATTCACAGTTAAGAAGCCAGATCATAATTTGACAATACATTTTCGATACAACTATATTATGATTATATTATAAAATAATTAAACAAGTTCTGTTAAGGAAATTGTAATGTGATCTGTAGAAATGTTAACTGCAATGTGGTATTTTTTATCTCTTCACAGATTTTTTAAAATAGGTAAATTATATATAATCACATGTGAATAGACCAAATTCTGTTGACTTCTTGTCAAGGTTTTTATTCCAAATGCCACCATCCAAAGATTAAAAAAACAGCTCTCCGTCGTCCAAATTAGTTTGTGGAATTTGAAACAGTGGCTTCGTTGAAGTGATTTAAAGAGAAACGACATGAGTATGCACTCCAATTATAGCTTGCCTGTATAGTATGTCAAATATATCAGGTTTCATGTTTTATCAGTATGAAGTTTTTTCTCTTAACTAACTTGTGAGGTTTTGTAGTAAACATGTGACAGTAAGGGGCTTCATTTGCATGTGGTCAACCAAAATGAATGATGAATTCTATAATATCTTAATTATATTCGCTGGCAATATTGACATTTGTACTCTGTTCGCATAGATGCGTGTCCTTCCATTTGACAGCGTATAGCAGTACACCACAAGCCTCGCCTAATGCAGGTCTTAAGTCATATGTTAAGTGTTATAAATACGCCACTTATCTAGTCAAGGATTTGTTAATATTCCAAACAAACAAAATATACAGAATATGCTAATTTTATTTAAAAGGACTCAAATTGAAGTCAGAACATGTCACGATCATCATAATGACACCAAAATTAATTCACTTTGAAGAGTTTACCTGCTCTCAAGATGAGGGTGTTTCCAAGTAACATACTCGGAATGAGATTATAAATGTAAATATACATGACACGAGGATGTACGGGTAGTTCTCAAGTTAGCTTACCTGTTTATTAGGTCGTGTTAGCAGGTTAAACCTGGTGTATGACCTCAGTGAAAGAGGTCAGAGGTCACGTGGAGGTCATGCAGAGGTCATTTGGTGGTGGTTATTTCCTCTTTTGCATGTGCCGTGTCATAGCATTGTTATAACCTGTGAGAATTAGTAGGCCCTACACAGTCTACGAATAGGTGAATGTCAACAACCATGAAGGACCATTTCTATTCCTCTAAGGACACACTTCCTACGTGGTCATGTTTTCCATGAAAACAGAATTGCTGCATCATTAGACATTGTTTATTTCACAGGAACTTGATTTTCTTCTCTGAATGTTTTGTCCGTGTTTCGTCAGACAAACACCTTGAAACATGGTTGAAATATTTGGAGATGAAAACCTAGGTACTTGTCAGGTGAACAGTGTCTTCAGATTTAAACAGTCAAAGAAGTAAGAATTTCTTTGTATTCAAGGATACGTTTTGTTGCCTATTCACATTATTAATTACATCTCCATCAGAAAAGTATTGCCTGAGATCACTGCACAGTTTCCTTTTGAAGTTCTTATGAAATTGGTAATTAAAAACTAACTATAGTTGAACCTCACTTTAAGGAGGTCACCACGGTAACACAACCACCTCGCAATTAAGGTCACCTCGGTAACACCGCCACCTTGCAATTAAGGTCACTGGTAACACAGCCACCTTGCAATTAAGGTAACTTTGATAACACAGCCACCTTGTAATTAAGGTCAAACTAGAATAGTCCAAAAATATTTCTATTACCATAAAGTACAGAAAACTAGTTTCGCTAATACGGTCACCTTGCTATTAAGGTCACTTCTGCCCAATCCCGAGGGTGACCTTAATAGGAATGTTCCACTGTAATGTTTAAAAGTGTTTTGCATCGAAATTGGGGAAATTTGCAGTACAATTATAACAATATAAACGACTATGCATATACTAGGCTTGTATACTAACTATTTAGCTAATGGCTAAATAATACATAGGTTATATAAACAAAGCAGACAGCATTTAGCTAATTTGACTGGGGGGAAGTTGGCTAAGAAAGCAATCGCTGCCATATGTCAGAAAGAGCCCAAATACAACTTGAGTAGGGCTCAATATTTTGGTATGTTATAATTGGAGCGAGAATGTGAAGACAAAGAGCTGTGTAGTGAGATGAGAGGAGGCTGACTCACCGATGAGGCCAGAGTCTTGTTGACAGCCACTTGAGGAGTTATGTATCATATCAACTTTGCTAACATTGCTGGTCACATTACTAGATTCGTCAGTGATCTTCCTTCCACAAGGTTAGATCTTGACGTGTTGGTAACTGGAGAGGGTAGCCAATATTTTTCCAGACTAGTGAATTGGATTAAATATAAAGGTGATGATATTTCATTAATAGCAGTGAACTGTGGAGTTATATATAGCGTGTAATTTATACTTCTCTTCAACTACTAGTATTTTTAAACATCTTGTCAACAACTTTGCGCAAGGAATTAGGTGGTAACTGGGCATGACTTGGTGCTGCCGTTCGTAGCATTAATTTGTCGTGAACATCGTTTTCGCACTTAAATCATACTTTACAGCTGTATAAAGCAAGACAAATAAATTGTTTCCTATAAATATGTATGTATACATATATTACATCATGTCTCGTACTGTGACTATTTATTAGTGTATCAGCTCAGAGAGACAGAAGTTGTTCTCGGATATGTGTGTTGTGATTTAGTGCACCATCTGGTATAGCACTAGGATGTCTTCAGGAATGGAGAGGGACATATTGTAGTTTCACACCATGAAGTATCCCAGCTGTGACATAAAAACCCGTAACTTGACTGCCCTTAGGTACCACTGCACAAGTGACACTTGTTGAAATAATATTAAGAAGGATATGATTAATTTCAGCCATAGCATGTTTCATAACTTTGCAGACAATGTCACAACATTCTATTACCATTTTCACACACACACACACACACACACACACACACACACACACACACACACACACACACACACACACACACACACACACACACACACACACACACACACACACACACACACATCTCGTGGTATTGGTGTGAGACAGGGCAGTGGTCTTCTGCAGCCAATGGTTCCTAGTTGGATTCAGATGGAAACATCTGCCTCTCTTTGGTCAGTTCATTAATTAGTTCTTAACTCCCTCAGTTCATTAGGGCTGTATTCAGGGAGTCACTAAGCCATCTGTCTAAATACCATCTGTCACACATACACCATCCTGAACAAGGCACTCTCTGTTAATCATAACTCAAACCCCCTGGGAGGGGGGGCACTGCAGATACTAGCAGTATTGTGGATGTGCTGACTTCAAGGGTCATTTTTTTACCGAGGCTCCCTAGATCAAGGGTCTGTTTTTCACATGTTCTCCATAGAACAAGGGCCAACATTATACAGAGGTTCCTTAGACAAGGGTATCATTTTGAGGAACTCTCCTTAGAACAAGGCTATGTTTTTATCGCAGCATTCATGGTTACCTATTGCGTATATTTCGGTATAGATCGGCAACTACTCAGGGCAATTTAGGTGCAATCTCCATTTATGTATCGGAATATACACACCAGATATGTTTATATGAATTAAATACTTACTTGTGTCTCTTAAATCTGTCCCTAGATCAAGGGTATACTTTTTGATATTGGATGGATTGGATCAAGGGTAAGGGTATGTGACCTTCAGCTGCATACCCCTAGCCACATGTAAGGGTAGTGCCCCACACCCCTCCCCCTTGGGCTCAAACCATCCACACTCACAGTATCTGTCAGTGTTAGAGTGCTTGTCTTAGCAGCATCATGTTTAGGTAACTGGCCTGACTTGTCTTCTTACACAGCAGGTATTACCTTGTTTGGCCTTTTTGTTGGACAACCTACTCACAAATTTCTTATACTCTACAATTTCTATTGTCGCAGTTATAAATCAGAGTTCACCATTTAAAAAAGAATGCTCCAAAATTAGCATATTAATATATGTGCACATCGTCAATACTGGGCAATGAAAACATGATATATCAGGATTCAGAATCACTAAATAAAAGTGCAAGAAGACCCCCAAGATATGTTTCCTAGTAAAGCTCATAACGTGTGTCCTCTTAATTATTTAATAATACCAAGAAATGTTTTCAGTTGTTTTTCTCTCAGGTCAAGTAAGTTGCATTTAATTAGTACTGAGATTACTTATTCTGATGAAATTTGTTTGTATGGGTGCCGACTTTGAATACGGTCATTGTGTGAAAAAAACGGAGAATTTTTTTTAGAAAGGATGAGAAAGAAGTAGTGGAAATGATAACTTACCCAACCACAACGTAAGCAAAGTGTATCAACTATCCATATCACTGAGTCAGAAAAATTCAATATCCTTCTGTTTAAAATTCTCATGTTTGTAACTTCCTTACCATCATAACCATTGGCCATAGAGTTATATTGTGTTAATAAAACATGTGCATTTTTTTATAATTGCGTAAATCGTAATTGAAATCATAAAAACGTTGCCCAATATTGAAGACGTACACATATAGATTACTGTTACACGCCGACTAGATGCGCGTACAGACTGCAGACACCTCAACATCCCTTCAGGAACCACACTCCCTGCTCCCTCTTGCGACATTATTCCTTCTGCTATTTCCAGGATGGGGACATTACAGTTGTCTAATCATCCCAGTACGCATACAAGTCAGTCATCTACTCCTGCGTTTCTCGACCTCCAGCCACATAAAGTCTCCCACATTCTCCCCCACCATATGTTACACTGTGTTAGACATAAATCTGACAACTGGGTTTACCGGTAGAGATGTCTGATGTGTGTCTAAACACACATAGCATTGTATGTGACCTGCCACTGCGAACCGGGTATTAAGTGGAGCAGGCCTATTCTGCACGTGAGCCAAAAATAGCCGTCTAACTCATGTCCCGTCAATTTTGCGAATTTTAAAGAAATGCTTTGCATACCACATAATGTTGTCTTATTTCCTAAATATAAAATTAATTTGTTTTTAATGGTTATAAAATATTCTGTTTGTTTCCCACTTGACGTGCATGCATGAAGAGGTACCATGGTTGTCTTGTGCTTGCAGTTTCGGCCTCGTATGACAAAGACAAAGACCACAAAACCAGTTCGATGTGACACATGCAACATCACGCTCAACTCGGAACAACAGGCGAAACAACACTTCAACGGCAAGAGTCATGTAAAGAAACTACGGCAGCAGAACGCACCCGCAGATGAAAAGAAAAAATCGGCTGGCGGTGATGAGTCGACGGAAAAGAAAAAATCGGATGAAGGGGATGGAGAGAAAACAGATGATGATGAAACCGATAAATCGGCGTCAACAAAACCGTGTTCTGTGTCGACGGACAATGACATAACATCTGTGTCGGAGATGACAGAAAGTACTGCGTCGGCATTAACTGTGGCGGCTTGCGCCTCAACGGCAGCTCCCCCTTCTGGGGAGACTGAAACGATGGCAACATCAGAAAATTCCCACAGTGCTGGATCAAAGAACCAATCAGGTATGTTTGTGATAACTTTATGAGTATATATACGCTTGTGTGTGTTGTGGATTGTCTTAGTTGCAAACGTCTTCATTTGTGTAAACCAAGCAATAAGCATGTGTCTTCTTTCATGAAAAACTTTGAAACGGTTAAAGCACGAAACACGATAGCATTGTGATTCTATCCCAAAATGGCTGTGCCAGCTTGCGAAATGGTGTGGAATTTACTGCCTCAGGTGAACGAGGGAAGCCTCAGTCTGCTTTAATTGGCGCCTCTTTGAAGATCTCCCGCAATGAAACAGAGAAAGGATGTGGGAACAGGAAGGCGGCTTCCCTGATGCTGGATTAACACGGATAAAGCAGGCCGTTAATCCCTAAAAGAAGGAAGACCACAGTTTCCCGTCTTCTACATCACCATAACATCCCATTAGACAACCATAGCCATGATCAAGGATAAAGATGTATACAACTTACTCTGCAAAGACATAAAAATCTGGAGAACGTGAGATATTTGTGGGACAAGCAGCATATGTGGGCACTAACGATGTCGTTACGCACTGACTAGGTGCAGCATATATTAGTCTATTTCTTTCAGTTAGCTATTGACTTATGCTTGCCACAGGTCGATGTATTGTTGAGCTGGGGTAGTGCTTGACATCCTTGTGCACCAGCGGGCATGGCACGTATGTCAGTGCCTCTTGGGGTCGTGGCATATCACAATGTCGAAACGCTCAAGTTAAACTTAGTTATCCAATCACCTTATTGCCAGATGCTACACAGTGATTTGGGTTTGAGCCAATAATGGCTGACGTTACATGTAATATTGTAATTGTTTTACTATCAAAGCAATACGTAATTACGTGAACAAGGGAAAACCTGTCAGGCTTTAATACTTCTGACCATACCAGAAATGTACATTAAAAATACACGTATGTCCCTGAATGTAACATATTATTTATTGTAAGACTTCGTGAACATGGGAACTGTAGCGAACATTCGACTGAGACGTTTAAATGGCCACCAAGTTGCAGGTAATTTGTTGTTATTACCTTATGAACCAGTGACGTAGTAGTCGATATCACAGATGCAGACGCATCAACACATACCATCTGTACGTGTTATGGCAGACGTGTGTAAAGAAGACGTGTTAACATGTAACCCCAGCACTTAACCCAGCCAGCCTTGTATCATTGTACTAGACCATATTATGCGGCCTCTCCATGTGTCTCCTGTAGATCAACTTCCCTCAGTGTACACAGCGATGTTGCTAAAGTGAGGTTGTTTCACCAATCACACACCTGGATTTTGATAGTTTTTTAATTCCCTCCTCCATTGCCTTCACTCCGTTTCTCTCCCCTCCACTTATCACCCAGACAATCTCCATGTTATTTTTTCCTAAGTCCCGCTCTTCTGTTTACCTTTCCGCTACCTCAGGAATCGGGATAGTTGTGTAACGCCCTCTTCCCATTTGCACATCGTGCTTCCTCCCTCCCTTTTCTTCCTCTGTCCTACTCTATCTCCTTCCCTCTCTTCCTCCTTCTCTCTGTTTCTCTCCCTCCCTTCCCCTTCCTTCCTCCCTCCCTCCCCATCTCTCTCTCCCTCTCTCCTCTCTCTCCTCTCTGTCTCTCCCTCTCTCTCCCTCTCCTCTCTCCTCACTCTCTCTCTCCCGCTCTTTTTCCTCTCTCTCTCACTCTCTCTCCGTCTCTCCATCCCTTCCCCTTCCTTGCTCCCTCCCCATCTCTCTCCTCTCTCTCCTCTCTCTCCTCTCTCCCTCTCTCTCCGTCTCCTCTCTCTCCTCACTATCTCTCTCTCTCTTCCTCTCTCTCTCTCTCCTCTCTCTCGCCCTCCCTCTCTCCTCTCTCTCTCCTCTCTCTCCCTCACTTTCTCTCTCTCCCCCCTCTCTCTCTCTCACTCCCTCCCACCCTCCCTCTCTCTCATCTCTCCTTTCTCCCTCCTCTCCCTCTCTCTCCCCCCTCTCTCTCTATCTCTCTCTCTCCCTCTCCATCTCTCTGTCTTTCTCCCCCCTCTCTCTCTCTTTCTCCATCTTCCCCTCTCTCTTCTCTCTCTCTCCTCTCTCTCCTCTCTCTCCTCTCTCTCCTCTCTCTCCTCTCTCTCTCTCCTCTCTCACCTCTCTCTCTCCATCTCTCCCTCTCTATCTCTCCCTCTATTTCCCTATCTCCCTCTCATTCTCTCTCTCCCCCTATCCCCCCTCTCTCTCCCTCTCTCCCCCTCTCCCCCTCTCCCCCTCTCTCTCCCTCTCCTCCCCTCCCCTTTTCTCTCACCCCTCAAAACAGCTAGCAGCTCTAAATCCGAATAACTTCTATGAGGTAGATTGCAAATGAGTTGGGAATCAGGATGGACATTCAATGATGTGCATGACACAAACAAAACAGTAGAGAAGTGTCATTATGCTTACTAAATACTCAACTTGAGTTATGTACTTGAAAGGTACTTGATATTTTGGAAAGTACAATTAACCAAGTACAATTACTTGTCATTTCAAAAACACAATCAGTAGTTGAAAAAAGTACTCAAGTACTTGACCCAAATTTGGGCGATGTCTCCTTGCCTAATTGCCAAAGGAGAGGTGATTATTAAAATAGAGGTAAAGACGTACCTGTGCATGTGATTGGTTCTGCCACTAACATCTGTGGCTGATTACCAGTCCTTCTGCTAAATGAAATGTAAATATCGCCCTAAGGCAAGGAAGATTGGACCCAGGCCTAGCTGGGGAGGCTCTGGGAGACAGGTTCCTTCTGCATTCAGCTTTCACCAAATTGTGATAGTCACAACTTCAAAGGGCAGTCCCTTTAAGACGATCTTCCCCGACTGTTGGACATATATATGAATGGTTATGATCAGCAGAAACTGGTGTATGTTGTTTGTATTGATCATTGTAAAAGTTGAAGTGTGAGGAAAGTGGTAAAACTGAGAAAATCGGGAGTGCCCGTGTAGGAAGTAACCTGTTCAACAGAAGTGTTGTTGAACATCAAGTCATTATACGTTGTATATGTATATTAAACAAAACATTTATCTGAAATAGTTTGACATTCATTAATAAATAAATAATATTATGATTCTTATATGGATCTTACAGAGAAGACAAATAAATTAATCAGTGGCATACTGATAACACTTCTAAGTGTCTCATTATGCAAATAGATTGTTTGATTAAATTTGTAGACGGCAACATTGCGCTTGTTTTCACATAAGTGACATTCCAAGTATAAATTACACATAATGCCCTCTAAGAATACCTATAATATTTATAAAGATATGAGAAACACATTTGAGTTTTGGTCTCCTGTAAAATAACGTTTCATTTACGAGGTTCTATGAGCACACAATCGCAGTAATTATAACAACAACTGCGATTGGTTAATGTCTACCAGTTCTGGGTGAATCTCCCCTCTTGGACTGATCAGCGAACTCGGCCTAAGGCCAGGAGTGTCTGAGGACATGTTACACACTGGCATGTGCAGAATGCAGGAGAATGCAGGGTCTTGTTGAGGCTTCCTGGGCTCCATACTGCCCACCAGCCTCCAGATTGACAGCGAATTTGCCAATTTGCAGCCCTATTTACCAGCTCGCAAATCATCCGCTCCATTAGCTTCCAAACCAGCATGGTCTGGGATGACTGGGAGGGAAGGAGTGGAGTTGGTAGGGGCTAAGGACAGGTGGGGAGGGTGGGTAGATACAGGGGGAAGCAGGTGGGAAGGGCATTTGAGAAACACTCTCTGGTCACCAGGGCAGGCCTGTGGTTACACAGCTGAGAAGGAGAGGTTTTAGCACATGTATGGTGCTTGTAAATATAGGACTGCAGCCTTTGGACTGGGTCTGTCATACCTTGGGCTATATAATCCCTCTTCCTGTTTTTATATAGTCTATCTCTGAGACGTGAATCAGTGGCCTATAGATGGTTATGAATTGTGGTGTCGCAAGAGGATTGTCATAATTTTCACACCTGTGGAAAAGCAGAGTTTATTTAAAAAGTTTATTTTATATTGTCCACAATTACATCATCTTCTGTATCTCATGCATTGTTTGCCGTGCAAATACATTCTGTAAATTATTATTCTTAGTCTGGATTACTAGCCGTGTCGTGTAGTGTTAACTTCAGTGTCCATGATTACATTATTGTTTCTATCTAATTCTGACTCCCACAATAAAATATCAATGTTGAGTGTAGTTATAAATGAACATACGATTGCGTAATGCTGCACGAGTCTGTCTAGGCACTAATGTATTTATTTAGCTATTTGCTGGCAAGCTGTGCATATTTGGGGTACTTATGTGTCTTTTTAACACAGAACCAGTCTTGTCTGTTTGACTAGCAGGACTCATACTGCTGAGCCATCCATTGGAGTAGTGTTAGACTACCCCTGGTATACTGACAGTGCAAATGTACACAAGTTCATATAATCAGTTGTACTTCATCCCACTTGCTGTTTTTGTCGGTTTCGATTGGGGGGACCAAGCAACACCAAAGAGCAATTCCAGGAACTTGCAGTTAGCCCCACCTGCCTCTGCTTCCGATGTTTGCTATCTTAATGTTTTGTATTCAACTTGAAATGTGAAGTTTTACTTTCAAATAAATTATTGAAACTTCAGGCTTATTAAATGCAATTTGTCGGACAGAATGCCTTCAAAATATTCATCCTGGTACTTGTAAGTATAATTGCAGACATTAAATTAACAAATCAGGAACAAACTAGGGCAGTTTAGTCATGCACAATGTGTACATAAGTGTCTGTCCTATCAATGTTTGTTCCGCAGTCGGTGCAAGATTTGAAGAGTCACTGATATCATCTGTGGGTCCACATACCGTGGAATGTTTACCCACCATTGAGGACTTTGACTATATTCCTTCACATAAATCTCATATTTTGACAAAATACAGTTTCCGGTGATTTCTAGGGTTTGTTTCCCCAACATTGGTTTTATTCAATATGTGGTGTCCTTGTGGCGTGGAATTATTAAACACCTATTGTTTTGTGCCCAGTATCTGTGGGCATACACTGACAGATGCACTCAGTCGTGTTGTGATATTGTCATGTTGCAATGGTGAAAACTATAGTTTTAAAACATACATTGAGCTTCTATTTCGGAATATATCCATGCCACATAAAATATCTTTATGCCAACTATGTAGATAGGACTGAGATGGTAATGTAGTCATTCGAGGACATTCATCTTTATGGATGCAATCATACGAGCAGTGCAGATGTGGGTTTAGAGCTCAACAGATATGAAGTCTGCAGAGTGACAAATGTGGGAGCTTGAGGCTGTGCTGTTTGGAAATTCAAGGAGTCATTTCCTGCCTCTGTTGGCTCTCTGGTACCCATGCCCACAAAATGACACGTTGCTTTTAAAACAACAATGTCTGTTCCTCTTTCGTTAGTTAATGTTCCTAAGACTGTATGTTGACGGTATACTTGCATTTCATACGCTTGAGATATTGTTCGCAATTAAAGTGTTTCACCGTTCCGTTAAAATCTGTTGTATGTATGCAAAACAGGCACATAGTAAACATAAATTTAATTCGGAGGCAGGTGGGTCTAACTGCAAGTTCCTGGAATTGCTTTTTTTATGTCATTTGGTTCCAACAATCAAGACCACAAGTAGGCAAAGTACATCTGATTCAGTGTACTTCCTGCTAATACTAAATTACCATCCCTGGCTTGAGAGAATGATTGTGGTGTCACTTTAAATATGAAAAATATAATTAGTTTTGTATAACCACGTGACCAACAAGTTCAGTAGGTTAAATGCTAAATATGTCAGCACAGCAATTGACTCTTGCATGTTAACCAAATTTAATTATTTCGACCATTTAAACAAAAGTACGCACTTTCTGTTAAACCGACTGGGGGACACGACTTTGTGTAAAAATATTTCAAATTTACTCTTGTTCAGTTGATATGTTGAAACCCAATTAGGCAAACACCATATGAATGAATTAACTTTGATATATCTGGAACAAGGCCTGGTGTCTTACTTGGGGCGTCTGTGTGTTCTGTGTGTGGGGGGGATGTCGTGCTAGGGGCATGTGAAGTCATGTTATCCTGCCCCAAATCCCACCTGTCTGTTTCAATTAGAGGGCGGAATGGATGGGATCCGTATTTCATTCTCTCTCTCGCTAACATGTTTGCTTTGAGTTTAACAGGGAACTGGCATCGTTTAGGAATGTAACAAAAATAACTTGGTAAAAATGATAGTGTATGTGGCATTGTTTGTGTAATGTGTACACGTGTTAGATTATGTGATTCTCTGTGTAAGGGACATTCTCGCAAAAAGTGTACAGTATGTTCAGTAATGGTAAAGTAACATGTCCAAAATAATTTATAAAATTTTTAATTTCCAATATTTTGTAGGTTGTACATATCTATGTATATGTTCTACTAGTAACTTATGTTTAACTGTGTTGTAACTAGATAGCATAGATATCTAACCTTGTTTGTGCCTGAGACCGTGGTTCTGTAGTCTGCATTGCTCCGCTCCGTCTCAGAATACGATTTATAGAAGCCATTTACAGTTCTGAGCACACCTTACCAGTGATTTAGTCATCAGCACGATTCCTTGGACGCATTTAGTTGATGGTGATGCATTACTGGATGCTAAGTTAGTTCATTCACCAAACTCATGCACGTCTACACTGTAGTAGAAAGTAAGCAGAAAGACAAGTAACGGCTAACATGTAATTTATTGAAAAGAACAATCTTTGTAGTTGAATAAAAAGTTTTTTATTACAGTGGAACCTCACTATAAAGGTCACTCTTGGGACTGGGTGAAAGTGACCTGAATAACCAGGTGACCTTATTAGTGGGACTACTTTCCTGTACCTTACTGTATATGGACACCATTTGGGACTGACCTAGGTGACCTTAATTGTGTGATGACTGTATTACTGAAGTGACCGTAAAACGAGGTCTGGCTGTGCACATCATATATCACAGTTCTTGCATGACCAGATGAATGAAAGTTTTCATTATGTTTAATTTTAAACTGATTTGAAGAAGAGAAGAACGGGAAACGTCAGCAGTTCTGATGGTAACTTTATAAAAAGATATTTCTCATACATATTTGAAATGTTGCTGGTAGGCCCAGTTGTTTGCTTAGGGACCTTAATGTGGTTTTAACCTATGTCAGTTTAAAGCAGCTTCCTCAAATTTCTAATTTAGCCCTTCATGAATACGGTTCTTCAATTTCCCAATATGTAGTGTGTGAACAGTCTAAGTAACATCTGTGATTGATTTAATAAAAGGTGCATGTTTTTGTTTAAATCATCAAACGATTTGACTTCCATTATTACATCTAGTAACTTGTGAAAAGAAAATACTGGGATAACGTTTAGCTATCTTGCAAGTTTTGTGTGACGGGTTCATGAAAACTATGTCAACTGGTTGCACAACTGAACTATCATGTCATAGTGAATACTATGTACGTTTAATTTATAACCAAATGTTAACCAGGTAATTACCAGCAATTATCTGCTTTCTGGCATATGATGCCTTGAGTCAAGATTCCTTATAAAACCCTTGCATACAAATTTACAAGTTAGCTACCCTGACATAGGCAACAGTCAGGTTGTGGTTAATTGCATGTAAGCTCTGCATTCCACCCCAACAAGGATGCCATTGTTGGCATGGAAGGTGATCCTAACATCCTTGAATGAATTATCCTGTGTGTCTAATCCCTGTAAGCTTTCATTAGTTTAATGTCAGTGCACAATTCATGGGCCCGCCACATTCGTGTTGTAGGCAAGGTAATCGCTGGGTGTCGAGGTCCATGTAGTTATGAGCCAATTAATCCGACGGATCAAATTGTATTCATTTTATAGTGTTTTACAATTTAACAAGAACACAATGTCGTACTAGTAATAGTCACGATGTTGTGTTTTTTATGTAATATTAATATTAGCAATGCATCTATTCCAGAAAGAAAATGCTGATCAAAATTATGACTTTGTACTTAAGCCATCATGGGTGTCAGTTTTAAAATGGATAAACATGAGACTGGCAACAAGTGTGAGAGTGTGTGGCCAGTTGTAGAGCAGGGAAGGACCCATGGAGTAGGGTTCTACCAGGGAGTGGCCAGTCCACACCCTGTCCCAGTATACCAGGTCTAGGAGGGATCTACTCAGGGTTCTGACATCCCTGGCTGGGACATGTATCAGTAATTGTGTCTAATTGGGAGAGGGCAGGGAGAGACTGGGGACTGGGACGGGTTGTGTGTCCTCCCTTCCCTCTGTCTGGGGTCAGTCAGTGCCACAGCAGTCTACCTGCCTCCAGTCACCACCTGCCTCTCACTTGTTGTGTAGTTATAGTTACGAGTTCATCAGCTACATTAACTTACACATTCCTAGTCACTCTCCCTGACTCACTCACTCACTCAGTAATTCACCCACTCACCCATCCACTCACTCACCCATCCACTTACCCACCCATCCACTTACCCACCCATCCACTCACTCACCCATCCACTCACTCACCCATCCACTCACTCACCCATCCACTCACTCACCCATCCACTTACCCACCCATCCACTCACTCACCCATCCACTCACTCACCCATCCACTCACTCACCCATCCACTCACTCACCCATCCACTCATTCACCCATCCACTCACTCACCCATCCACTCACTCACCCATCCACTCACTCACCCATCCACTCACTCACCCATCCACTCACTCACCAGTCCACTCACTCACCCATCCACTCACTCACCAGTCCACTCACTCACCAGTCCACTCACTCACCCATCCACTCACTCACCCATCCACTCACTCACCAGTCCACTCACTCACCAGTCCACTCACTCACCCATCCACTCACTCACCAGTCCACTCACTCACCAGTCCACTCACTCACCCATCCACTCACTCACCCATCCACTCACTCACCCATCCACTCACTCACCCATCCACTCACTCACCCATCCACTCACTCACCCATCCACTCACTCACCCATCCACTCACTCACCCATCCACTCACTCACCCGTCCACTCACTCACCCGTCCACTCACTCACCCATCCACTCACTCACTCACCAGTCCACTCACTCACCCATCCACTCACTCACCAGTCCACTCACTCACCAGTCCACTCACTCACCCATCCACTCACTCACCCATCCACTCACTCACCAGTCCACTCACTCACCAGTCCACTCACTCACCCGTCCACTCACTCACCAGTCCACTCACTCACCAGTCCACTCACTCACCCATCCACTCACTCACCCATCCACTCACTCACCCATCCACTCACTCACCCGTCCACTCACTCACCTGTCCACTCACTCACCAGTCCACTCACTCACCCATCCACTCACTCACCCATCCACTCACTCACCAGTCCACTCACTCACCAGTCCACTCACTCACCCATCCACTCACTCACCCATCCACTCACTCACCCATCCACTCACTCACCCATCCACTCACTCACCAGTCCACTCACTCACCCATCCACTCACTCACCAGTCCACTCACTCACCAGTCCACTCACTCACCCATCCACTCACTCACCCATCCACTCACTCACCCATCCACTCATTCACCCATCCACTCACTCACCAGTCCACTCACTCACCCATCCACTCACTCACCCATCCACTCACTCACCCATCCACTCACCCACCCATCCACTTACCCACCCATCCACTCACCCATCCACTCACTCACCCATCCACTCACTCACCCATCCACTCACTCACCAGTCCACTCACTCACCCATCCACTCACTCACCCATCCACTCACTCACCCATCCACTCACTCACCCATCTACTCACTCACCCATCCACTCACTCACCCATCCACTCACCCACCCATCGACTCACCCACCCATCGACTCACCCACCCATCCACTCACTCACCCATCCACTCACTCACCCATCCACTCACTCACCCATCCACTCACTCACCCATCCACTCACTCACTCATTGACATACTCTGGACTCCCATTATGGGAACATCCACTTAAAAGTAACAAATGTCCATTCTGGGTATAATAATATATTTAATTTGTACAGTGCCAGATCCATAATTGTTTGTAGTGTTTGAGAACATAATCTAGATCTATAACAAATGAAGACACGGCCCACTACAATACATACATGATTATTCCATTAAATTAGTTTTATGCCCAATATTGCAGGGACAGCCTTTCAATCTCCATCTTAAAAAATGCCCCCAGTTGTTTGACTGGAACTAAGGCAGTACTGAATGTTAACTACCCCATTAAAAATAAGTAACCCTGACCACCCACACATCACCCATTATACTCAGTGAGTCACCCCTCCCTCACCCCTACCCTCTAATCTATAATCTCTTCCCTTATCTGCCTCTGTAAGAACTTCCTAATGTGCCACTAAAACTGGTGGAGCACACAGCATTTATTGAACTTGAACCAAGTGATTAACCACATCCAGTCCCTCAAGTAAACACTACTGTTTGTGGGGATTGCGTAATTATTGCATAATTATTTTCAAGATTTATGCCATAGGGATGCATATTAGATAAGCAGATAAGGTGATTTAATAATCTGATTTTGTTTTTAATTACTAAATATTATTTGATATGCCCATTGATGGAATACATAGAGTACAATTAAGGTGTGTGATGTCATAGGGGATGTGATGTCATGGGGGTGTGATGTCATAGGGGATGTGATGTCATAGGGGATGTGATGTCATAGGGGATGTGATGTCATAGGGGGTGTGATGTCATAGGGAGTGTGATGTCATAGGGAATGTGATGTCATAGGGAATGTGATGTCATAGGGGATGTGATGTCATAGGGGGTGTGATGTCATAGGGGGTGTGATGTCATAGGGGGTGTGATGTCATAGGGGGTGTGATGTCAGGGAATGTGATGTCATAGGGGGGGGTGATGTCATAGGGGATGTGATGTCATACGGGATGTGATGTCACAGTGTAGCAGGGTCATGTCTCCACAGTGGTAGGTCTGGATGTGAATTGTCAAAGCCAGGACAATGGGTGCATAATGTCAGGCCTAATCAGGACACATATCTGTGATCTCAGGTTTTTTTACAGATACAGTCACATTGACTTATCATTGTGTCGTTTTACACTAATTTCTTGATAAATCAAACCTAATAAGTATCCGCTGCGCACACCATATTAGCTCATTTGTGTGGATAAGTTATTTAGTTTTCATGAAATCATCGGATATTGATCATCAATGATGACGTTCTCCAAATGTAGTTTGTTGTTAAAAAGCAGCTAAACCTTGTTGGCACCTAAGCTATAAGTTGTATAATACCGTAATGACTGGTATAATTATGTAGGTGGACATTGTATGGTTTTGGACATCCTTAAAATTTACAAAAGAATTATTTTATATACTGTATGTTTTCGGCACCTGTTATTTTTCTTATTTCACTTGTCCGAGTATACACAGTACGTAACGACTATGTCTTCAGACACCCAAAATTGTTTTTGTATTGCATGTTTTCGGACAGCTGATAATTTTATTATTTTTAGGTGTCCAAACACACACAAACATTACAGTACATGTATCATAATATAGGACATAGTCACAAGCTGGCAGCCCATTGAAACGAGTTCATCGCCATCGCCATCACTCCATTTTACCTGCTTCTTTCGTTGGAGTAAAATCCATTGGTCCCGTCTTCCTGATGTTACAGGGAGTAAACACAGAAGATGATTATGTCACCTGTTGTGGATTCACTAAGTGTAGAGAATGAAAACTCGGAAATACCTTGTGAAGGACTATATGTTGGCCTTTGACAGGGATACATAGATCTAGACCTCATCTATATTATTTAAAACAGAGTGTGGGTCTCTAAGTGATTGTACAGTTTTCCGTCTGTCCAAACAACTCTCCATCAGTTTCACATGTATGGGGCTGACAGTTTGATAGGTGTGCTGCTGTTCCCTTTACGGACATTCAAAGATTAAAAAAAAATTAATTTCACCTGGTGTGGGGATCTTTGGAGGTTCAAACCCTCAAACCGCTCAACATTTCAAATGACTACAGTGTATACCAAAAATTACAGCCACAGATTTTAATTATTTTCTAAGTCATCTTAAAGATAATAATGTCAGCTACAAATATATATTGCTGAAAACAGTAGTTTTGTTTCCTTTTTAGTTATTGCTGTATTAAAATCACGAATGTGTAACATAGCATAACATCTTCAGCTGGTGGGTCAGTCACAGGCCGCCCACTGCCATGCGCTGGCATTACAAATTAAAGTCACAATCACAAGGTTTCCCTTTTTGAGCTGTTTCTGTGCAGAGGATTCTGCAGAGGCTCTGGCTGTAGACGTTTGAAATTGATAATTCAGGTACGTCCTGTAAGGAACGTGACCTGGTCAGTCTGGATCAATGCTCTCTGCTTGACTTGTAGTGAGTAGGTGTCAGATCTCAGCTGTCCAGTCCCTCTGTCTCTCAGGTTGTCAGGTGGGTCAAAGTACACACAGTTAGTGGTCTTTGTCCATACTGTAATCTCATGGTGATATCCAGGTGGGGTTGACCACTGTCCAGTGTTGATAAAGACAGTTGCGTTGTCACACACTGGACTGTGCACAGTGCATAGTGTGTGATGTTTTTGTTTATATTTTACCAAAGAAAAATTCAAATTGTGGACACAGTTTCTCGCATATTAAATACAATTTTATGGACACTATTCTGTTAACATATTTGTTCTAGTCTTAAGAACATTACCCGTTAATGATATAATAAAGAGGAAGAGACAACCTCTTTAAGGGTAATTTGTAGATAAAAGCAACCTGTCTGTTCCTTGTTTATTATTACTGTTCATAAAACTAGAATGCAGTTTGTATGTTTTTCCTACAAAGCATTCCTTAATGTCTAAGTCATGATTGTTTAAACCAAATTGCTATCAATTAAAAATATGTCATAATTACACTTATATAAACGTTAAACATCTTGGTACATTAAGAAGGACAGCAGCCACATCTGATGCGGTATTGTTGATTCGTTGAAGTAGAGATGATCAGATCATATGCCGTGGAGAGATATGTCTTCACTCATCCATGTCTTATTTATAATGTCCAGCTGTTAATGGCTTGTATTAAGGTGGCATCAATTAAGAAGGGATCCTGGGTGGAATCTGGCAGTTGTAAGGAGATCTGCCTCAGTTGGCAGTACAAATATACAAGGACTGGAGGAAGCAGAACACTATTTTCAACATCAAAGATGAGATGGATTTAATGACACTACCACTACAAACTCTCATCACAGCCAACTCAAGGAATCACTTTCTGATTGGATTGCTGCACAGGACCTTTTTATATACAATTTATGGCATTTCAGTGTTTTAATAAAATCATGTTTATGTATAGCATTAGTTCTATATGTCACGAAAAGTCTTAGGCCATTGCCCAAGGGAAGTCATGGTTATTGGCCCAAGGCACCCCTAAATTTGCCATAAAAAGCCATCATAGAAACATTGGTGAATCAAAAATAAATATCCACCCACAACATTTAAATAGTAGTACAGTAGTCAAACCTCCCTTTACGATCACCTCGGTAATACAACCACCTCGCAATTAAGGTCAGCCTAGGATAGTCCCAAATTGTAACAGTAAAGTATTGGAAATTATTCTCACTAGCCTAATATGGTCACCTGTCCATTCACGTTACTTTTGTCCAGTCCCCAGGGTCACCTTAATAGTGAGGTTCTGCACAGTTACGCACTTGTTTATGATGGCGCTGTCTGGACAGTTGATCACCGTTCCATTCTCTCTGGTAGGAGAAAGAGCCTCCTGAAAAAGCAGAGCATAAAATAAACATGACATATTAGTAAATAACTCTAAATCAATATAATTTTAAATACATCAACATTTCGTAGGTCATAGATAATGTTTTATGAAGGAAAGTGGTCTAGGAAACAAATGAATATACAACTAGGTGAGTGGACCTCGATGCTTTGGAGGAAATACAGTTATATTAGTTCAAAGTTTGAAATAAGTACTGCATTCAGCAGGAATGGGGACATTACTTGTGAGACCAGATCTCTGCTGCCTGCAAGACAGTGAGTCTCTGTCTGAATAGATGCTCTTGTTAGCCCATGAAATAGTACGCCAGTAGTGACTCGTAGTAACCCACATGTGTTGGCGGGCATGGATATGCATGGTTTCCTCATATATCAGTGACATTCTATGCGATAACAAAGATGCCTATCAGACAAAGTGGTGTAATATTCAATGTAGCATTTCCCAGGAATCAAATAAGTACCTTGCACAAGAGGCTTGTGTGTGAAATAATTTCCCGGTATCGTTGAATGCGGACATTTGTGGTTGTTATTGACAGGAAATGATTGCGACTTAAAAAATTGGCAGCCTCTTGAAACAAGTGTGGGTCTGTGTCGGGTGTAAATATGTGCAGAGAAAGTTGAGAGTAGGCCCCTTATGATGCCAGCCAACAAAGAGGTGATGTTTATGGGTCGGAATCTGAAACAAGTCTGTAATAATCTGGAGCCACGGCTGTTATGAGTAGATAAAGTTAATATCCTGTTTCTATAACTTTATGTATGACTTTCTGGAGACACACAAAAAGTTATTTTTTGAAATGCAGTAGGAGCATTGGAATGGAGGTAGGGTGTTTTTAAAACAGATGGAAGGGTAACAGTGAAGAGACAACCAAGAGTATAGTGTAAGGGGAGAATACAGTATCTTGGGATGCAGTTATTCTTCCCGAAGTACAGGGTCAACAGTAAGGAGTAAACACCACAGATAGTGGCTGTGGAACTCTACTATGTACAGAAGATTATGAATGGAGCATTGCTTGTAAGTGTAAATGATGCAGCAATCGTAGTTTGGTGTTGTCTGGACCCATTGTGTGAGCCGCTGTGGTCTACCAGTTAGACATAGAGCAACAACATATGGCTGCTGTCATCCCCCTGTCAATCAAGGGAAACTTGGGCAGTGTCATTGACCACACATTGTCTGTGTCTTTGTGAAGGCAGTTGGTTCTTCCTTCCCAGTGTCCATATCAGGAGAAGTAAAACACAGCACACAGGGGGGTAAATGTGTAGCCTGTGCACACAGGGGGTAAATGTGTAGCCTGTGCACACAGGAGGTAAATGTGTAGCCTGTTATGACTTCACTGTTGAATTGGACTCTCGATGTATAAACTCCGATTTACATCAAAATCCTGATAGAAGAACTCTGCCAATTATCAGACCACTAACTGGTGGTAAAAGTGTTGTCTGGTGTTGGGCAGTGTCATGGACAACTGTGGTCAACGCTATCTGGAAACTCATGACACCTGATTCTAAAGCAATAACGGTGTGTGGCCTGTCATGCTGCCATCTGGTGAACATTACACAAACTTTGAATGAGAAGAGGGATTCTTGTTTTTCCATTGACACTGTCAGTCACCAAGAGCATGGTAGGGCAGTGTTTAGTACTGACATGCCAGAGAGCTCCGAGTTCAATACCTGGACAGAGTACTTTGTACATTTTCTATAAAACCTGTCACTCAACATTGGGGACTGTAAATCTCTTGTGACTTGGAGATCACAGTAATGTCGGTCCCATCTCAATTTGGGACGTAAAAGAACCACTTAGGATAACAAGCACCCTGATCATCCACACTGCTAGCATAGAAAGGTCAGTTTTGAAGTGATGTTCTGAAAATGGCAGAGTAGTTGAATGTGTCTTCGTGAGACCATAACAAATTATAATCACCATATATACAGATAGTCTGTTAATAGCCTGTCACCGAGCACTGTAAATAACCAGGAACAAAGAAACAAGTCAACAATGGATAAGAAGAGGTCTAGTTTGTACACATCAACATTTTGGTAAAGTTCATTGAACTTATTCGGTAATAAATACCAGTCCACAACAATCAACGAAACATTGCAGCGAACATTAATAGGGTTCAGCCACCCAACAGAAGTTGGCACGGGAAAACAGCAGCTTTTGCATTGCCGCATTACAGGCTAATTAGGAGCGAACCAGAGAATGTTGCCATTCCATCTACAGATGTCGAGGTGTGCACTGCCTGGAGGCAAACACAGTAACCACACGTGCACCTGCCCTAGCGCCAGGAAGTGTTTGGCGGTATACCTAAGGCGACCCTGTTACTTCCTGGCATGGGGTTGCTGGGAGCCATGCCAGCTGGTTACCATGTGTCACCTGTTCGGTTGGATTACGGACAGACCGTTTGATATAACCAACGTGTTACCTGCGGGCGGGAGTGTTGCTATGCAGGTGTACCGGGAGACAGAATGTGGCAGATAGATGGTGTCCACGCCTTGTTGTACGCCACGGCCTGATGCAGAGTTAACTGGAGGTGTTTGTGTATAGGGCGCTTAGCCTCATTCTGGAATGCCAAGGGTGCTGCTGATGATATCAGACACGATACCCCCTGGCGTGCAAGGATGCCCCCTGGCACGCGAGGATGCCCCCTGTTAGATCACAATGTTGAAGCACTGAAGTTAAACTGAGCCCATTTTCAAGTCGCCCTGTTGCAGTTCTAGAATCGGCGATTTAGGTTAATAACTTGGCTGACACACGTTCTATTCGAGAGTAGAAGTAATTATTAACAAATGTACCACCACTGGCTCGTGAATGGTCAGACTGATAATAATATTGGGATTGTCCTTTGATATGGGACAGGTTCCCACAATTACAGTCGCGACCAGAATCAGATACGTGAACTTCCACACAATGCGTAGGATGTCTGCCAGGGGTAGTGTAGTCAACTGTTACCTCTGGCTTGCGATGTTTAGCTGTTCCTGAACAAGAGGCATTTATGAGGGCCCATAATTTGGTATTGTTGTTCGAGTCAATTTTGTTCAGTTTATATGAAGCATTCAAACTCACTTCAAATCATGTTAACGTCAGACAATATTTTTAAAGTCTCAGTACATCAACATATCTTTCATGTTTATTAATTGCAGGCCGAACAAAAATAATGTTGTGTGAAAAAGTTACCATAAACGCACTCTTTCTTTTCAGGTAAGGATACATGTGTAACAACAGGGACAGACATAACAACTACTACCACCAACATTGACTGTGAGGCATCCTCAGCCACACAGACATCCACAGATAAAGACAGCTCTGAACCAGATGAAGCTGCATCATTGTCGCGTGATCATGACAGCAAGGAACAATCAAACAGTTCCCAGCTGCCACATCAGTTTACAACAGCCACAACAGAATTGACTGAAAGTCATAATTCTGATCAATCTAGTTCGCTGCAAAACAGCGACACAAAAACAGACAGTGGTGCCAGCAGTGGCGATCGAGAGAAACATAGACGGGAAAACACATATAGTTCTTTTGGTGACACCGGCAGACAGGTTTCAGTTTGGAAGGGGAATTGGGAACGTTCGGCGAAGGGCAACCGGCACATGAGTGGGTGGGGTAAGGGGAACACACGGGGTTACCACGGCAATGGGCCAAATTGGGATGTTGATGTTGTACATAGCAAGACGCCCTCTTCTAGCTTCCTTATGCAATCGGTAATGCAGCTTCAGCATCAATACCAGACCTACGGCGCGGCGGCTGGTCGTTTGACCGAACGCTCGTCTCTGTTGGGTATTGATGGCAGTTCTCAGGACATTGCTAGCCCCCTCGCTGGGGTACCCTCCCCCTGTTTACCTCTGTCGCCCCCTGTTGCGCCGTATGCCCCCCAACAGTTTGCACCATCCGCCACCACGCTCATGCCTTACGCCCCGTCAGCAAATCTTATTAACCCCACCAGTGCTTCCGGCTTACTAACCCCATCGCTTATGTCAGCATCAACAGGGTCGCCCGCTGTCTACCCCACCACTGCAGGGGCATTACCCAATGCCTATGGTATGGCAATGTTGGGGTACAGCAATGGATTATCCGGTGGATTATATGCGGGAAACGCTGCCAGTGGATTGAATATGTACTACAAGAATTCGCTCGCGGCACACCCCCCTAATGTGGCTGCCAATGGCGCCCGGCTGCTTCCTAATGGACTCGGCACATTCTATGGCAACGACCTAACATACGGCCATGGTGCGGCAGTAGATGGTGTGTCTAATGGCCAACAGGGGGCAGCAGAGGTGAACGAAATGATAATGTACTACCACACTAACAAAGCAGGTGCTGCACCCAGTGGTGGTGGTGGCCAGCACTCGGTGCTATATCAGAATTCGGTCTCCATTCCAGGTGGCAGCACCGATTATGCCACATCAGGTCAGAGTTCGGTGTCGAACGACGACCCAGTCTCGAAGGCGGTGATGGACAACATAATGGGGCGGTTGTCGCGGAAACGAAAAACAACCGAAATTACGTGTACTGTCTGTGATATCACTTTCAACTCTGATGCTCAAGCGACGGAACATTTCCGGGGCACAAGACACATAAAACGAGCGAAGTCGGCCGAGAAAGACGAAACACCACAACATGCAGGTAGGTCATGGTCATCTTGTCATGTCGGACACAATGAACATGTAGGTAGGCTTTGCCTGGTGTTGAATGTTTTATCAATGGTTGCACACACATACCTACAATAATGGATAGCATAGATATATATATATATTATATATATATATATTATATATATATATATATACGTGTGTACACTATACAGTGTGTATACAAAAGTTTTTTTTCTTAGACGGTTTGCATCTTGGAAGCTACACTGTCATGGGTTCGTGTACAATCACTGAAGCTTTTATTTTGGGGGAATTCCCTTTGTGATAAGGGTTCTTACAAGTTGAGTTAAGGGTTCAAACTGTGTGTTAATTGATTGCTCACAGCATTTTGCGTGTTTTGTGTGTATCTACGATTGTTTGAAATTACATCAAGCAATCGAGCAAGCAGCTGGGAATGTCTTACGTAAGTTGCAACAAATGCAGAAAACATGCCTAGCTCTACGTAATCTTTAACAAACGTCAGGTACAAATACACCAGGAAACCGTCATCTGCATCTGTGTATGGACCCCTATATATATATATATATATATATATATATATATATATATATATATATATGACAATTTTTGATGGCTGTATTGTGCTTAAGGTAAATAATGTACTGTTTTTATGAGGCAACGAATCATTCAACAAGTGAATACATTCTGTCAAGGTTGTGACGTGGCATGTCACCAGTTGACTATAATACAGCCTGTCAAGGTTGTGACGTGGCATGTCACCAGTTGACTATAATACAGCCTGTCAAGGTTGTGACGTGGCATGTCACCAGTTGACTATAATACAGCCTGTCAAGGTTGTGACGTGGCATGTCACCAGTTGACTATAATACAGCCTGTCAAGGTTGTGACGTGGCATGTCACCAGGTGACTATAATACAGCCTGTCAAGGTTGTGACGTGGCATGTCACCAGTTGACTATAATACAGCCTGTCAAGGTTGTGACGTGGCATGTCACCAGGTGACTATAATACAGCCTGTCAAGGTTGTGACGTGGCATGTCACCAGTTGACTATAATACAGCCTGTCAAGGTTGTGACGTGGCATGTCACCAGTTGACTATAATACAGCCTGTCAAGGTTGTGACGTGGCATGTCACCAGTTGACTATAATACAGCCTGTCAAGGTTGTGACGTGGCATGTCACCAGTTGACTATAATACAGCCAGTCAAGGTTGTGACGTGGCATGTCACCAGTTGACTATAATACAGCCTGTCAAGGTTGTGACGTGGCATGTCACCAGTTGACTATAATACAGCCTGTCAAGGTTGTGACGTGGCATGTCACCAGTTGACTATAATACAGCCTGTCAAGGTTGTGACGTGGCATGTCACCAGTTGACTATAATACAGCCTGTCAAGGTTGTGACGTGGCATGTCACCACTTGACTATAATACAGCCTGTCAAGGTTGTGACGTGGCATGTCACCAGGTGACTATAATACAGCCTGTCAAGGTTGTGACGTGGCATGTCACCAGTTGACTATAATACAGCCTGTCAAGGTTGTGACGTGGCATGTCACCAGGTGACTATAATACAGCCTGTCAAGGTTGTGACGTGGCATGTCACCAGTTGACTATAATACAGCCTGTCAAGGTTGTGACGTGGCATGTCACCAGTTGACTATAATAAAGCCTGTCAAGGTTGTGACGTGGCATGTCACCAGTTGACTATAATACAGCCTGTCACGGCTGTGACGTGGCATGTCACCAGTTGACTATAATACAGCCTGTCAAGGCTGTGACGTGGCATGTCACCAGTTGACTATAATACAGCCTGTCAAGGTTGTGACGTGGCATGTCACCAGGTGACTATAATACAGCCTGTTAAGGTTGTGACGTGGCATGTCACCAGGTGACTATAATACAGCCTGTCAAGGTTGTGATGTGGCATGTCACCAGGTGACTATAATACAGCCTGTCAAGGTTGTGACGTGGCATGTCACCAGTTGACTATAATACAGCCTGTCAAGGTTGTGATGTGGCATGTCACCAGGTGACTATAATACAGCCTGTCAAGGTTGTGATGTGGCATGTCACCAGGTGACTATAATACAGCCTGTCAAGGCTGTGACGTGGCATGTCACCAGTTGACTATAATACAGCCTGTCAAGGTTGTGACGTGGCATGTCACCAGGTGACTATAATACAGCCTGTCAAGGTTGTGACGTGGCATGTCACCAGTTGACTATAATACAGCCAGTCAAGGTTGTGACGTGGCATGTCACCAGTTGACTATAATACAGCCTGTCAAGGTTGTGACGTGGCATGTCACCACTTGACTATAATACAGCCTGTCAAGGTTGTGACGTGGCATGTCACCAGGTGACTATAATACAGCCTGTCAAGGTTGTGACGTGGCATGTCACCAGTTGACTATAATACAGCCTGTCAAGGTTGTGACGTGGCATGTCACCAGGTGACTATAATACAGCCTGTCAAGGTTGTGACGTGGCATGTCACCAGTTGACTATAATACAGCCTGTCAAGGTTGTGACGTGGCATGTCACCAGTTGACTATAATACAGCCAGTCAAGGTTGTGACGTGGCATGTCACCAGGTGACTATAATACAGCCTGTCAAGGTTGTGACGTGGCATGTCACCAGTTGACTATAATACAGCCAGTCAAGGTTGTGACGTGGCATGTCACCAGGTGACTATAATACAGCCTGTCAAGGTTGTGACGTGACATGTCACCAGGTGACTACACCTCTTCTCTTACTTCTATGCTTCTCGTCTTCCAGAAAATTCTGCAGTCTTGTGGGCAATGTTAAGAGGGCTATAAGATGTACACATTCTGGCAATTTTTAATTTGGATCTTCTATTTTTAAAGACTGTCTTCCAGAAATCATGCCAGCATGAGGTATTTCTCTGCATCATGTTAGAAATTGTCTTATGCAAGAAAACTCTATTGAAACATATAATTGAGATTCTTGGCTATTATTAATGTTGTAAAGCGCTACACAAATTAAGTAACTTTTATTTTGCATTTCTGATTTTTTTACCATGCATTGACATATAGACAGAAGTATTACACCCTCTTTATTTGCCCCCAAGGATATGCAGATTTAAATTTTCTGGAACCGTCCCGTCTTTCCTTTGCAGCCTCTCTGAAGAGGAGTTTTCACTACTGTCACTTCTGCGAAATCTCCCTAAACTCCTTGCAACAGCTCGAGGTTCATCGGAAAGGTGGGCATCCTATAGAGGTGATGTCTGTCATTAGATGTGTATTTACTGTTAAGGATAAACAGCATCTAGGTGTTTATTGACAGTGAGTGCATGTGTACGAATGTGTACAAATGTGTACGAATGTGTGTGTTTGTGTTTGTGTCGTAGATAGTCTTAATATGTCTTAAGTTGGATCTTCTGTCATTTTAAGACCTTTAAAAGATTTTTTAAACCAGAATCTTCATTATAGAAACATTCTTAAAAGTACAACTGGAATGAACTGGACTGCACATTGCTAAGCAATATGCTTCTTCATTTAATCAAATGACTCGGTTTGGTCACAAAATGAATAAATTGCTTGTTTTTTCTGAATAAAATTCATTGTTAATATGTGCACGCATGCACGCACGCACGCACAACACACACTCGTACGCACACACGCACGCATGCACGCACACCTCAGATACACACACAACACACACGTATGCGCACACGCACGCTCGCACATGCACCCACACACACACACCAACATGTACGCGCACATGCACGCACGCACACACACACACACCCACACACACACGCTGAAGTCCCCCAGTAATAAAACCCAACAAGATGAAGCACAAAGCTACTAAGGAAGGTGTCTGTTTTGCCAGTGCTAATAGACGACAGCTGTGTGGGTGCAGGAAAGGGGGTCTGTTTACAAACACTCAGTATACAGGTTAGCTGGTCCAGACACAGTGTGAAATAATCCCTGCTCCCTCTCACCCCACCCCATGGGGCTGCTGGCTGGGCTGTGGGCAGAAGATGCGACCACTGGTGTCAGATCAGTATTTTATTTCCGGGTTCATGTCATATGTAAAGTGCTTGGCTGACGGTCACCCGGTAATTTGGGCAACACACAATTACAATCATCCTAGGACAATCCCAAATGGTTTCCATAGTTCTTAGCGTGTACAGCTTATCGATCCTTGAAGTGGGGAGTTAATGCTACCACAGTGGCTGTGTAATAATAATGTTTATTTCAAACAAAAGTCCGTATGCATACATTCAATACAAGTAAATAAACAAATTAATAAAATACAAAGACATAGACACACGTGGAATAAAAAAATCAATGGATTTTCAGATTGTTTAAGACAACATAATAAGCTATATATGGATGAACGCAGATGTTCATTAAAATATTTAACACATTTTGTAGCAAACGTAAAACTTGCACTACAGCGTGATACCAAATTGTGTAAAATTATAAAACTGTTATTATATGCAACAGTAATACCTTCCAAACTCTGTTTTTTAAATTTACACCAAAGACTTGAGGTGTTCATAGTACCACTTGAGGTGTTCATAGTACCACTTGAGGTGTTCATAGTACCACTTGAGGTGTTCATAGTACCACTTGAGGTGTTCATAGTACTACAGTAAGAGTGAAATAGGGAAGTGTTAATGGTAGAGCTGCAAAGGTGAAATTTTCGTTCTAAGACGTTGGCCTGAGCATATATGCATCTTTTTTGTCTGACAATGTCATCATCGTCAGTAAGATTATTATTAATGATATGATACAGATATTTTCAATTCATAGTGTGAGGTAACGGCCGAGAGTGACAGAATCAATATTTTTCATGTCCTGAGGTTTGTTGTCAATAACCAAACAATACGACTTGTTGGCATTCTATGTTATGTTAAACACTTCGCCTACTTGACACAACAGTCTGTTAGGGTTCTCAACCCAGAAACACTAGGTGACAAAGTACAGAGGTCATCTGCATACATCAAGTGACTCGTTATGGTGCCTGCATACAGACATCCAATTTGTAATTTGTTAAGATTTATACTTAAGTCATCCATGTACACATTAAAAAGATGGGGAGAAAGGATTCCATCTTGTTTAACACCATTTGAGATAGTAAAAAATCTAGAAAAGTTCTGACACCATCTGACAATGAATTTTTGTCTATCGAATGTGCACAATGAAAGCAAGGCAGCCACGGTCAATTAGTTTAGTGAATAGCTTGCTATGGTTCACTTTGTCGAAGGCCTTGGAGGATCCAACATAGTGACATACATAGAAGAGCCATTCACTATGTAGTGTCAAAAAAGTTCTTTTAATTGAAATATGAGCATCTCAGTTGAATGATACTTTTTAAATCCAAATTGGTTGGCACACGTTGTGAAGAAAAGGTCACCCTTAATAATATTATAGATTCAAATAATTTACTAGCAATTGTTGCAAGAGCAATAGGTCTGTAGTTATTGTTACCAGACAAATCACCTGCTTTGTTTTTAATTATAGGAGCAATTATTGTGACCATCATAGCGTCAGGTAAAGACCCAAGAATTAACAAGCTGCTGAATAGCAGTGACACGTAAACATGACGTTTTTAATTAGCATACTTTAAACGGTCATTACTTAGTCTTATACAGTCATAACCAGGAGCTTTTCCTGTAGCCATCTGAATTATTTCTTGTATTTCTTTAACATCAACAACCATTTGATCATTAAATTGCATATTGCTGCAATACATGTCAATCTTTTTAGTATGTGTTGGAGAGTCAGGTACGGAATTAAGCAGAGTCTGGTAATGATGAAGCTGCATATTCTTTACGTTTTGCAGCAACATTGCTAGGATTTGGCAACTTGGCATTGTTCATTTGTTTTATATTCAGAGGCATCCCTGAATGAATTAATAATGTCTTCATAAAATTTGCATAGCAGTATCTGATGGGCTTGATCATTACAATTACAGTATAGCGTAAAACAGGTCTTAGTGAGTGGCAGCCCCCACATAGGACAAGGATGTCGAATTTGCTCCCGAGTGGATGTTTCAGAAGTAGGTAATAAGTTGACAGATATGGTAAAGCATAAGGGTAGGTGGTCTGAGGAGACACAATCATAATTAACTACCATATCAGAGATTTATGAGTGACTGGAGTGAGTGCTGAGCACGTGGTCCAGCCAGCTCCTTGAGCCATGAGCATCACTGACATAAGTAAAAGCACCGGAAGGGAGACACTTAATGTCACTTGGAATAAGGTGACATTCATTAATAAAAGCACTGAGAAGTGGCGAAAACAGACTGGGCTTGTTAATATCTGCATTAAAATTCCCAATGATGAATATGTTGGCTGATTCAAATGAATCGCTTATAGCCTGTATCTTGCCTAAAAAACTTGATATTCATCGAAATTGTCCTAACTCTGATATGGTAAATAATTAAATATACATTAAGAATTAGAATAGTGGCATTAGACCTGGTGATTTTTAGATCAAGGAGTCTTTTTTCATCGTCATAAATTATAGGTTCGATAAATGGGTCGACTGAACGTCTCTATAAACAGCAAAGCCCGTCATGAGGACGTCCACTAAAACCATCACCAAATCAATAGAACTAATACCTCTTGCACTGAAGTCAGGGTGAACAGAATTGAGGTAAGAAAGGCACTGTTTAGAGAGCCAATGTTCCTCCACTGCAAGTATATCACAGGATTTTAAAATGTTAAGCACGTCGTAAGCACTGTTCCGTATGCTTCTGGCATTAAATGAAGCTATACGGAATTGACAGTCTACAGGTGAGGCGAATCAGTTGTTGTGTGCTTCCTAGGCAGGAAGTACCCCACCTGGATGACATCTACCCCCACAATCTACCACACCTTAATAAATATTCCAACCATCCACAGTGAAAAGGCCGGGATACATTGGCACTTTTTGCCCGACCTGACCAGACCACACCAGACCACACCAGACCACACCAGACCACACCAGACCACACCAGACCACACCAGACCACACCAGACCACACCAGACCACACCAGACCACACCAGACCACACCAGACCACACCAGACCACACCAGACCACACCAGACAGCAGTGTATCCACTACATCAGCCAGCACCGATTGTGTCATACTTGAAGCCGGAGTTACGTCATAATCACGTAAACTGAACATCTTTCAAGTGCATCAGACTGACACTGACGACAATCGACGTGGTGGAAAGTTGTCAAGCTTTGATTATGACGTCACGTTGGATTCAAGTATGACACAATCAGTGTCGGTCAGTGTAGTGGATGCAGTGCTGCCTAACGTGGTCTCATATATGGTCTGACGTGGTTTCATCTTTTCTGGTCTCGTCTCGTCTCGTCATGTTGGGCAAAAACTGCCAGTCTATCCCAGCCTTAGTTAAACACAATACATTTCACCTGGTAGACAAACATTATCTTGAGCTACATTCCCCAAGCCTGCATATATAGTTATCCCCTACAGTTGTTTGCACAGGTCAGATGCACCAGACTTCAGTGAAACGGAGGAGCGCAGAACAGAGTTCACCCACCAAGGGCCCGGGGTGGCAAGAGGTGGTGGGCTACAAGGTGGGGTGGCTGCATTGTAAGACGTGTGACATCAGTGTGCCCACCTCCAGTCAGCTACAGCGAGTGGGTGCACTTTCACTAGTTCTCTTGCGTAACTCTCCCTGCATCTGGGAACCTTTTCACTAAGAACTCTTGAGAAAAATCCATAATTAAACAGAATCTATTGTTGAATTAAAGGTTTTTTCAAAATAAAACACTGCAGGCTTATTACCGAGGACACTATTTCCATGACACTTGACACGTCCTGCTGTTGGCAGTTTCCTGTATAAGATCACTGTTAAGGAGCTAAATAAATTTTAAAGATTATAATCTGGCTTGTGAGCTCACAATAATGCTAGTGAGCCAGTCCTCTGTAGTAGGTCAAACATTTGAAGGGTTTCACAGCAAGATGCGATAAACACCATTTCTGGCATTTTGTTTGAATAGGGACCATATGTTTGTTCAATCAGGTGTTAGGTTAGCATGATATATAATATATACGAAATGTGACATATCCATGTTAAACAATATGAACAAAAGGGTTTGTTTTCAAAATGCGATAAACACCGTATATCTTTCTTTTTTGTAAAAACATGATATAGCCTTTCCTGCCAGTCAGCAGGATAGGAGGATACCTTAGGATGATTCTGATCGCAGGATCCACTTGGTTCCTCGATCATCAGATTTTCTTTAGAATTTAATATTAAGAGTTTGCGGTTTCCGGCCCCAGTGGTTAGTGTTAGTTTCATAGTCATATAATATTGTCTAGATAGATCAGAATTTGCTAGACAAATTTTAATTGAGTTTATCAGTCTTGCTTGTATTACTGATTGAAGTTGCGCATTCCATGGTTTAGCCACTCTTAGAAGGAATGCATTTTTTCTTTGGAACCAGCCTCCCACCAGTTTTTACGATGAACCTGTGAGTCCCGGTTGGGTAGGAAATGTGTTTGTGAAAATGACGGAATGTTTCTGTGTTGTGCAGCATGTGGCCAGTGACAGGCATCGAGTGAAGCAGGAATCACAGCTGGACGCATGGACGGGCCACCAGTGGGCGCCATCTGCACTGTGAACGGCAGCACCTGTCTTGAGGTGAACATAATTTTTTATTTGTAATATTATTTTGAAGGTTCAATGTCTATTCCTTGATTTATTAGCATTTAATCATATATTGTTCTTAAGTGACAGGCCTATTCTGCACACGAGCCAAAAATAGCTGCCTGGGTCGTGTCCCATCAATTTTGTGATTCTGGCAGAAATTCATACTTAATAATCTTGTCTTCCAACATCCAGTCCTCGACAAAGTAATCCCAAAGTAAGAAAATTCATGCAATTACGAACCCACATACAGTGTATTAAGAAACCATTGGTGATGCGAGTCTAACTAACCTCGTTTTTTCAAAATGTCACTTTAAATGTTGCTTCAGTTTCAGCAATAAATACATAAATTACTGTGTAGTGAGGATATTTGAACAAGTGAGGTAAGTTAAAGGTCATGATTTGTGGAATCCAAAACAATACAAAATTCCATTTTACAGTTTTACGACTTAAAGGGGCCCTGTATAGATTGCGCTATTCCACGGCAGAAGTATTTTGTTGGCCGACGCTTGGCATCTGCGGCTATTTATAGAACAGTCTCGTGCAGGCGATATGTTTGCCATCGTTAGTTCTCGGGAACAAAAGACAAGCATTCGCTGAATCTAGCGATTGTGTTGTTGATAAGGATTTATTTATGACATATACTGTTGCAAACTAACAACACAAAATAAATAAATCCTTATCAACAACACAGTCACTAGACTCAGCGTACGCTTGTCGTGTGCTCCCGAGAACTAACGACGGCAAACATGTCGCCTGCACCACACTGTTCTATAAATAACCGCAGACGCCAATCGTCCACCGACAAAATTCTTTTGCCGTGGAATAGCACAATCTATACAGGGCCCCTTTATTAAACCTACGTCAAAACAATAAACTCCAGTAGATGTTTCCAATTACGCCACACCGTGCAGCAGATGACATGAGCATTAACACTGTCTTACACAAAGTTAACTGCATTTAAACACAATTATAAACAATATATTTTTGATGTAACATACCTCTGCAGACGAATGGTCACTTTCCAAAGAATCCAAGTTGATTTTAATTGGCAATGCTAACACCTACAAGCCTCTTTATTCGTAAGCGTCCCGGAAATAGCAAACTAATCACACTAATAACGATGTTGAGTTTTGTTTACGTCAAACAGACATTGTACCTTCAAACGGGAATAAAGAAATAGATTTTTATTGTTTAACTGATCATGATTCCCAGCTGGTGGAGGTTGTATATAATACAAATTTGACAAACCAGTAAATCCTGTAGAGAAATGTTACAGTTTATCTTCATAGATGAAGATTTGTTGGTCTGTCCTTAAAGTTGCTTCGTCAATTGGTTTCCCTCATCATGAATCTGTTTCTCTGATTTTGTAATAAGAAGTGTTTACAAATAATATCCACATTTGGGATGATGCAGTTTAATAAAACCAGCACATCTCAGTTGTGGTCAGTATAGCCTTCTTCAGGAACGTAATCGTGGGGTTTCAGTTTTTTTCTGCTCGCCACATGCAATGGTGAGTAGGCTGTCCTCCGTTCATTGTTGGTGTCATCTCAACCAAGTGTGGTATAGCCCGATTGCACACCACCTGAATGAATGAGTAGTACTAGAAGGAAAATTGAAATCCCACAATTCATTTCCATAATGAAGACTATCGATGATAGTGGAAACGTTGAAGCAAAGTAAACTTTATGGTTGCGATAAGCATAAAACTTGCATTTACTTATTCTTCCAACTTGGTTAAGTTTCACCAAACAAAATGTTTTTGTTATCTCTTTCAGAATGGAACGCAAAGATTGGAGAAGGAAGACAAGCTGCCCTTGACCTGAATCTTGGACAAAGAATGTTCTCTACATCTGCTAATTGAGATGAAATTGTTGTGACATAGAAAATAGCAGACAAATAATTTGTTGTTGTGATGTTGTTTTCCAGATTATGGGAAATTGTTATTAAAATTTGAATAACAAATTTTATTTGTTAGTGTTTTATAGAAAATTCCATTGAAATAAGTAAAGATTGGGGACAATTAAAAAAACAGTAATAGTTTAGCATTGGAAGTGAATCTTCATCAAATATGATGCCTATGAAGTCAGTGACAAGTTTCAATTAAGAAACAGCATTTAAGTGTTGTTTGTAAGACATGTGACATTTGTACCATCTCTTGTTAGAGATCTGATATACTTCAGGGATGTTGAATTTGAAATGTGACCCTACATTACAGTAAGTACAGGGTACAGTAAACAAATAACAAATAAGAATGTTATACAACCGGTGTTGACAGTAATCATAAAGTTGAATGTTTTGTATAATGGTTCTTCCTTTGTGATTTCATTGATGTCACATTTTATTTATTTCTCAATGCTAAGCATATGTCAGTGTATTTTTGTCAAAAATTAATGCATTTTTTGATAAACTTATTTAGAGATTTAGTACGTAGCAGTTTGCATAAATGCATTTCCAACTAGGTTTTAAGATGAGATGTTTTGGTGGTACAGTACAAGTGAAAATTGATTAACAATGTAACATAATGTTGTCAGAAATATTGCCCATGTCGAGCAGCAAACTTGATTCAACATTGACTTTATTTGTTATTTTTACTACCAACACTGTCTGTCTGTTATCAGCCTTTCATGAAATATGTAAATTGTTGCATGATTTTAAATGGTGCATTATTTCATGATACATAGACATTGTTGCATGATTTTAAATGGTCCTATGTTACAAAATGATCAGTTGATTACAAGCTGTCAGGATCACTTAGACAATTTTGTAATATACATGTCAGATCTGTGCGTACTGTGAACCAGTCTAGTCTGTTCAGTAAATCCACTTTGCTATGTGATTTAAATGTTATTTATGTAAAAGCAAATAGTAGTGTGAACCTCATGGATGAATTAGTAGAACTGACTGGAACAATCAGCTAATCATATCACGTCTGACAGTCTAAATGACTACATGTAATTTATGTATGAATTTAATGGTAAATATGTTCGTTACATCTGGATATGTGCGTTTGTCTAAATGTGGTGCATGTGGTTTTAATATTATGTGAAATGTTGCAATATTAAATTATTGTTTCATTGGAACAGCATGCATCCTAGTGGTCCTGTTATATTGTGGGGCAGTTTCACTCAAATTCTGCCATCTTCACCACCTCCCCTAAAATTATGTTCGTTTTGACAAAGACCCCCTCTCCATGGTGCATATGATCATCATGTTCATTGCATAATTGTATTGATTCAGTGTGTACACATAAACTATAAGTCTGTATATAAGTAATGAAAACATAGTGCTGGTTTTTTGTTGGAATAATGTTGAAATGTGTCAAAAAAACTGGCAGAACAATTAATGCTCTATCTAATACATCTCGACAAGCCAACATTTCAAAAAATGTTATGCCAAGATCACCCCACCCGTATGCAACGCTTCACCATGTTTGCCCATAGACCCCCACATCCCTAAATATGGCATACTTTATGGATGAACCCTTCATCTTTGCCCCCCCACCATATCTGTTTCTTCTGATTCCCACTCCACTTCCCAGGGAAGGAATTGCCGGTGCTGCTATTAAGGTGTGGAGACTATTAATTTGCATGTACCCATCACTGTCTAGGAATTGCCATGGCCAGGTACTCATTTATACCACTGAATGAACTAAGGCAAAGTAGAATTAACCAAATTGCCTACAGTTTGAATTGCCAGCAAGAGGATTTGAATCCTGGTTTTCTAATTTAATTCTGATGTTCTACCAACTGTGCTGTCCCTGGCACATGTGACTTGTTAATAAATAGTTATGGAAAGGACATGATGAGTAAGTCACAATATATTATAATGTTGTGTAATAGCCTGGTTAAATATAAAATACTGATTGTAAATAGTGTGAAGTCAACTGATGTACATTTGCATTGATTATGTACTGTTTAACTAATTTTGATAATAAAATATGTGATTCGTTTTATTTTTGTCTATTTAATTTATAACAATGTCCATCACTTGCAGTAGTTTCTTAACCGCTTCTGTGCATCATTATTTTTTCCAAACGACGTGAAACTGCAGCTGTAAAAATGAGCAAACTGTTTCCTAACATATTCCGAAGGTGGCAGCACTTAAATGTAAATCATATTTGGTCCACTATGTGGCACCACTAGTCTGGCTGCGGGGCGGCAAAAGTGGCGCCACATCATGGAGCTTGAACGCGATTTTGCGTTTTGTACCAGGTAGCGCAGTCGCCACGCCCATTCACTATTATAATTGATTGACAGCGAGCGGGCGGCGAATCCAAATGTCCGACGGTGACGAGACAGACAGTAGTTCTTTATTTTTACCTATTTACATATCACTCTATTTGTGAGTATGTAAAGCATAAATATAATAATAGCAAATAGTATATAAATGATCGCGTGAGTCAGGGAGACTCCCACTAAGGCTAGAAAGCTGCTCTCATGGGAGTCACCTATTCAATATTAATAACAAATCCTATGTGTATAAAAAATAGTACCATAGATCGGCAAACCGAATGATACAGATAAGGCTTATAATCTGACAGTTTACGTGATTGTGGTTTGAATTGTTATTCCTCCAGAGAGGTATACATAAATATTTATTCTTATTTGTTATTCATGCATGATAACAAATGTAACAATTTTGTAATGGTAAATAAGTCTGCAAATAATGATGTTTAACATACATTGCAAACCCGTGTAAGCTGTGTGTGTAGATCTTACTTTTTTTATTAAAACAGGTACATTATTGATAGTATGCGGCAAGGTATGTCTGAGATTTCGTTTTGCAAATTCGTGTTGTACCCTGATCGTGTCTATTTTGTATTGTCCACGTGTGTTTAAATAATGAATGCTGTTGTTTTGATGAAGCGGTTTTGAAGGTATACGGGAAGTTTGTTATGTACGAATTTATAATACAGTTGCAGTTCTTGTAATTTCAATATATATGTTATATTTTTAATGACTGAAGACTTTAACAATGGTTCAGTGTGAGCATTATATATCTGCTTACATTAATAATTCGGACAAGTTTCTTTTGAAGTTTAAGTGTGGTAATATAAGTGTGTTACACAATATGATCTTTATATTAAGAGGTAATATGTTTTAGTATATTTAAGACACCTACAGTCCTTCAAAACTTATTTGAAATTTTGTCACTGACTTTTCCAATTTTATTGTTCATTAAATATTATTCCAAGAACATTTTATTTTGCCACTCTTTCAATGGTGGTGTTATCTATATATAGCACTGTAGTTAGTATTTTTCTTTCTTTTTTCGAATGGCTGTTTTGAAACGCATATAGTTTCGCTTAGGTTAATAGACAATTTGTTAAATTTTAGCCAATCACTAATTTTATCCAGTTCTGTATTTATAACAAAATCTACATTTTCATTTTGTTCACTTGCTGGGAATGAGTCCAGGTTGTTTGTTGCGACAAACTTCGGCCGAGATCGTTTCTGATGTGTACAACAACGTGCTGTTGGAGATCGTTTCTGATGAGTACAACAACGTGCTGTTGGAGATCGTTTCTGATGTGTACAACAACGTGCTGTTGGAGATCGTTTCTGATGTGTACAACAACGTGCTGTTGGAGATCGTTTCTGATGTGTACAACAACGTGCTGTTGGAGATCGTTTCTGATGTGTACAACAACGTGCTGTTGGAGATCGTTTCTGATGTGTACAACAACGTGCTGTTGGAGATCGTTTCTTCGTTTTGTTTGATCGCGGAAATGTCAATTTGTCATAACGTTGTTTCCTATTGGTTAGATTACGACCAGACTCAGCGAATGAAAAACCATGTCACAACATGCTGCATACATATGCTGCCACCTGTTGAATATAGTGGAAACTAAATTTTTGTGATTGGCAAACATGGAGACAGTCCGTAATATTTTCATCCCTCGCCGTAATACCGTAATTTGAGGTGACTTTCAGGAATGATTCCGGACAATCCGGAATGGTAGGCAGGTCTGCGTAAACTTAATTCTTTTGTCAAGTAATGTGGCAAGTATGAAGTATTTTTATTGCAAACTCATGTCACCAAGTCCGCTCAAAGTAGTAATCTGCGAGTCACAAAACAACAAGCTCGTCAGATGTTGGCGACATCAATACACGCACACGCACGCACACGCGCGCACGCGCGCACACGCACACACACACGAAATTCTACCATCGAAGCTGTATAAAACGCAGTAAGGAAACACCTGTCTCTCAATAACTGTCGCTGCTTTGTAATGGCAGGAAACAAGCCCAAGGCGACAAACTGTGACGTAAAGAAACGTCCGCGTAGTTTCGGTTTCTATTTGGACAGGAGGCGTCACTGAGCGATAAAAATGTCAGTCTACACTGAAGGTTGTTGTCCGCCATTCGGGAGGCAAGCGCATGCGCCTGTGGGATCGGCAGCGCGATTTTAGCGTATTTATTAAGTCACCTCATTCCATCATAATAATCACCAAGCAGTGATGCGTCATATAAAATTAAAGGTATTAAAGTAATCCTAGAAGTTTTTTCTCTATCACAATTCAAAATAATGAAATTTTCAACCAAATCACGTAGAAACGTTGCAATAGTTTATTTAGCCAACAGAACTTCGTCGTGTTTCATCAGAATAATCATCAGACTGTACCACTTCTTATATACTTAAAATATTGAGGTTATCGTTGAAAATGGTTGAGGACAGTCCCATGGGGCTTCTCAAGAAGAGATAACGTCCCCAAGGGGTCAAGAAAGTCGTCAGTTCTTGGCATTCGGGCGAGAGTGGTATCTGCCAGTACCCTTGTTTTGCGTCTAACGTCGTGAGGTATCTTGACCCTGGTTTGATGTTGGAGACTGCTTCTTTCGGTGTCTTCATAGGATGAATTGGTCGACGAACGGATTTGTTGAGACGTGCGAGGTCCACACAAAGACGTATACCCCCTCGTGGTTTTGGCACTACCACGAGCGGATGACACCATCTGGTGGGAACGTCTTCCAATGGCTTGATAATGCCTTGTATTGACATCTGGTCGAGATTTGCTTTGACTTCATCCCGCCATGTGAATGGAATGGGGCGAGTGGCAGATATTGCAAAAGTCTCAACGTTCTTGTTCGAGTGGATTTTCATTGGTTCACCCAACATTGTCTTCAGTTGGTCACCTGTGTCGAACACGTCTTTGAATTCTTCAAGTAAGTCATTGCGCTTGCGTGTTCGCATGTCGGATGACTCGTGTTCTGGAGGAATCTTTTTTGGCGATTTTGTTTCGCGTGACCGTCCTATGGCACGAATTGGTTTGGGATAATCGCTCGGCACGATTCCTAAGTCTCGGCAAACATACCATGCCAGCAGAAGTCCTTTTTGCTCTTTGTAGATAAGAACCGTCTCTTTCGTATATGTGTCTGCTGCATGGATATGGAGGTCTACTGTGCCAATACATTCGAATGATGTACCATTGGCAGCAATGATTGTGTCTTCGGGCGGGGGACATGTATTTCCGATGTCTAATCATATTTGTTTTAGGATATCAAGCCCTGCAACAGTGGCTTCGGCCCCTGTATCTGGTGTTGCCTGTGCTGTTGTGATGAAGCTATCATCAGCATTATGATGAAGTTGTACCTTAATGCGCGGGGCGCGACGGTGTTTTTTCTTTCCCAGAATGTCCAGTACGCGAATCTGACTCATTGCGGTCGATTGACGTGTACTCTTATTCTGTGGATTGTTCTGACGGCAACAGGTAGCCCAATGACCTATTTTCTTACAGACTGAACATACACTGTGTCGTGCAGGACATTCATCTCGCGTTTTATGAGCCAATTTTCCACAATAACCGCATATATGGTTATGTTTTGAAGTGGCGTTATTCCTGGTTTTACTACGTTGCCAGGTTTTCTTGCCAATTCTGTCTATCTTCGTATAGCCTTTGTCATTGTTTGCAAGTGCAGCTTCATCATTCCTTGCTGATTCTTCACTCCTGCAGATATCAACTGTTGTCAGTAGAGAAGGGGGAGGCGTGATTGCTAATAATTTTCGTCTTGTTTCTGGGTCACGGATTCCCGACATAATTCGCGTAGTAAGACGATCGTCTAAGCACTGCTGGCAAAGGTCTGCGTTATTGGCAATTTCCCGCAATTCCATGTAGAAGTGGTCGAACGGTTCGCCTTCTTCTTGTTTGCGTTCTTCTTGTGCCACCCTGTCCAGTGTAACACTTCGTTTGGCACGGATGTGTTCTTGGATTCGGTCTAAGATCGCTGTGACGGTTATATCGTCATCACTGTCTATACCGATGGCTAATTGCAATGTAACACGCATTTCAATAGAGGCTAGTGCGCAACATGGCTCTCTGTTGACGTCCTGGGAGACGGTCGAGCTGTTCTAACTCCACGAAATCTTCCCATGATCGCCTCCATGCTGCTAGTTCTCGTAGTGTTATGTCTGCTGCCATTGGCTCCGGCGGTCTAGTTTTGGCATGTTGGCCGGTAGAAGTACGCTGGACATTGGTCACGGTGTCCGTGTGTTGAGTCTCTGGACCACTAGAGTCTAGACTCATCATTGGCGCCGTTGCTGTGTGCGCGCGATAGTGATTTATGAGCGCCTCTGTCGAGAGTCTCGCAGAATAGACGCATCGATAGTTCATGTCTTTCATCGCGTACGCGCTCCCGTTCCTGTTCTCGCTGTTCACGTTTGTTGTCCTGTTCTTCTTGTTTATACAGGAATGTCGCAAGCCAGTCTGGTGCGATCGTGTCACCGCAGCGCGGACTTTGGTGAACGTCAACGCTTGTGGCGCGATCTTGCGGAGCTTTTGAAAGCTCCGCGGCGCCGTGTTTGCTTGCGGCGAGGGATTTTCTGTCCATTTTGTCGCTACCGTTTACAGACAAATCGACTTTTTAACGTCTTATTTTGAGTTCGTGGCCTTTTGCCGACTGCGCCATGTTAAAGCTTAGGCGATCTTTTACTTTCTGACCTAACCATGAAAACGACCACCTACAGCCACCAAACTTCTCCTCACATATCTTACATACATACACACACTACGTTACAACAACAATTATTTTACATTCCTACAACGATCAAATTTCGCAAAACAAACTCAAGTAAAACTCGACTTCTACGGCGGCGACTATCGGTTGCTCCGCGGTTACCGTAAAATTGACATTGCGTCGAGCTTCACAGAAATCCCGTACAATGGCGCTGTCATTACTGTTCGCGCGCGATATAAATATAATATATACGGGCGCGTGAGCGTGTGGTAGTTATAATATTGGCATTGTTTCTGTTAAAAAGTAGCTCGATTAATAGAAGCATAATTATTATCATCAGTATGGTTTACAGGTAATGAAAGGGTTCTCCTCAATGTAAAAAACTAAATAAGTCTTACGAATAACCAATAATTGTGTTCCCGCGGGTCAATTCTTTTTCGGTTGATGACCAACACACGAGTCGGTGCTCCAACGAATTACACAATTTTTGGGGGGCATTCAAACTTAGGATGATTCATATATATTCGTTTATGTGAACATTTTGTTTAATTGTGCATTTTGCTAAGCTGGGAAAGTAATTTCCGTAATTAGTTAATGTGACAAACTGAACTAAGAAGACGCAAATCCTTATTTCTAGCTAGTTTTGTGTGTCACCGTTAAAAATGCAGGTTTGGAACAAATTATGCACAATTCGTAAGACTTATTTTGTTTTTTACATTAAGTAGAAACCTTTCATTACCTGTAAACCATACTGATAATAATAATAATGCCTTAATTAATCGAGCTACTTTTTAACAGAAACAATGCCATTATTATAACTACCACACGCACCCACACTCACGCGTCCGTATATATTATCGATATATTATATTTATATCGCGCGCGAACATGTGTACAGTAATGACAGCACCATTGTACGGGAATTGTGTGAAGCTCGACGCGATGTCAATTTTACGGTAACCGCTGAGCAACGGATAGTCGCCGCCGTAGAAGTCGAGTTTTACTTGAGTTTGTTTTGCGAAATTTGATCGTTGTAGGAATGTAAAATAATTGTTGTTGTAACGTAGTGTGTGTATATGTATGTAAGATATGTGAGGAGAAGTTTGGTGGCTGTAGGTGGTCGTTTTCATGGTTAGGTCAGAAAGTAAAAGATCGCCAAAGCTTATACTCAATGAGATATAGCAACAGAACCAAACAATGTTTATTACGTACCAGAAACGGTTAATTGTTACACAATAGCGTGAGCCATCAAATCACTGTTAAGCAATGTTGATCTTCCTTGTGGTCTCTCGTCAGAGACGGGAGGTCCCATTATCTGAGGGGAGACTACACCAAAATTAATTAGTTTTGTGCACGTTCTACAATGTTTTTATATAAATGCAAAAGTAATTGCTGTTCCACATTGCACCGATTTGCTTCGTGTTTAGAATGTGTTAAGATAACAGTATGACAACATTTACAATTTATGGATTTCGCGACTGTCTTAATCAATATCAGTCTAAATCGAACGCTAAATAATATAATCTAGATGAACGTACGTATACGTAAGGGCCCTGCCTGCCTGTTCATGAAATTAGTATGTGTACGTATAGCCCTTGCTAACATATAACAAACCCTCACGTCTCCCCGCGAAAAACAAAATGAAACGCGCGTGACATATGTGTCAAACGCTCCTTGCCCTAACGACCAATCAAGCGCGCGCTGGGCGTGGCTTAAAAGCGCCTGTTAGCTTTTCATAAGTGAATCGCAAAGACGCTAACCGACTCTCGCCTGGCTGCGTGACTTCGCCAGAACGACAGTCTGGCTCTAAAAGGCTCTTCAAAATGTTATCCGCTAGATGGCAAAACTGGTATACTCATGAATTAAAGCGTCATCAATTTATGAAGTTATATGTAACGTATTGTCAGGATTTGCCGTGTATTAATAATTAGTCTCGCTTAATTGACTCTCGCCCGGCTGCGTGACTTCGCCAGGGAGATAGTGTGGCTCAGAATCGCGTTTTGACTGCTCACTGCCAGTTAGCACGTCTATATCCCCCAGAATGTTTATATATTATGTGTTTTCGATAACGAAATGAAATTACGAAATAGTGCCCGAAATAGTATTACACAAAATAAAATGAATCTTAAACTAAATGATCACAAACAAAAGTTTCGAGTATTCTGTGGGATTCAAACCGAGGACCCTAAAATAGCAGCTCGACACGCTATCAATTTAGCCACCAAGTTTTTGCTTCACACTTAGTCTTTTGTTTTTGCTCGAGCATAGGCAAAGAAAGTCAATACGGAATCTTCGAATATGCATGGTTGACGACATCTTCACAGCACAGATCAATGCCTCGTAGTTGTTTTGAACATTCTTGTGCACATAATTGTTCCATCCTCTAATCATTTACACCGAAATTTAATGCACATTTTCTACACAAAATTAATGTTGACATAATGTTGAACACTGAAAATGGACCCAACTCGAACTAAACTACGAAAACAAGTTTAATGTCGGTTTAATTTTGTGTGTGATATGTTTCAGAATAAGTTTAATGTCGAATAGTTGTTATAGTATAGTATTATCTGATAAAAGTGTATCCTTATTTAATCAGTTATTTCATAGTTGGCCTGAGAGCCAATCATCGTCTCTACCCGAATCTGGGGTAAAGACCCCCCTACCGGTAACATTGGCTAGAGCTTTGGTCGCGGCGACGCGTAGTGGCGTCTCGATTCATATTCTCGTTCCCACCTGGCGCATAAACAGGGTACTTTCATGCCTCGACTGTTCTGAACATGCGCGGGGTGTGACGTCACACGGCTAAGGCCAACAAGTAGCGAAGTGTCCGATACACGTGCACGAGTTGTCAGCGAAAATCAACAATACGCAAGTTCCAAAAAGCGCAAGCCACGTCGATGTTGAGCACAAGGGCTTGGTGTTTTGTCAAGGCCTGGAATAAAGTTATAGTCGAGCCCATTCTCGGTGAGTAAATCTATGCGGTTCATTAAAGTTACGATTGTTTACATTTTGATGTTTACTTGAAGTTGATCATTTTTGATGCAGTTGACGGTAGACTTTGTTCTGTTCAGACTTCAGTCAGTGGTTGGAGATTTTCCATTTTTGCTGTTCTTGTGAGATTATTTATGGTAGTTCACCAACACGCTTATCAGGCATTTGGACAACCGATCAATTATGCGAATAACTAACCATTAAGTTTGTATTTAGTACAAACAAGACTACTGTTTGAGTAAAATCCTTACGATTAAAAATGACGAGATCTTTCGCAAAACAGGCCACCGCAAAATATTGCCATGCATGTTCGAAAACTGTCACTCTGACTCTGTGACAAGACGTAATGCATTTAAGTCATGGAGGTCATTATAGACCTATTATAAATATTCATGACATAGTGCTTATCCAATATAGTTTGTTTACAAAAGGGAGATATATTTTCTTTCTCTTTATTAGTAGTCCTGTTTCCTTTCGAATAGACATCTGCAATGATGCAGATAAAGGGTAGGTTACTAATACTATATAATTAACCAATGGCATTGAACCATGTTAGGATACATGGTGAACCTTTACACAGCTGCGGGGATAATGCAGTATCAGTTATCAAGATGTTAGAACTTGTAAACAGCAACCAACATACTATTAAATATTGACTGACTATTAGCACTGATAGCCCAGTAGTGGTCAAGAAAACTGGAAAGATGCCAACTAATCAGCATAGCTTGAGTTGAGATTAGGGTATGGCTTAAGTGTAATTACTTGGCAGTGTTTTCCCTGCAATTGTAGTAGTCTACCTAGTTCCAGTGAAGCAGAGTTAATCCTTGAACAAATTCTCTGAATTTGAGTTGGTTAATGGTGTTCTGTAGTAGGGCATGGTGGAATAGTGATTAGAATGGTGGATTGTTATTCCAGCATCTGAACTGGCGTTTGAATAGTCTTGGTGCTGTTTCAAAGTGTTAATTAATATTGCCTCATCAATTCTTAGCAATGTAACCATCACCTATAATAATGTTCATATTCTGCAAACTTAGCACAGGATGGCTTGCACACATTCCTCCGTGGACTGTGATTAACAAATATTTACATAATTTAAGGAGTTAACACATCAGACATGTACAATACCAAACTGCTCCCTGGGTCCAGCTGGCATGAAGTTAATTTAATTTAAATCATACATTCAAAACTGGCATAGCTATGGACCAAGGAGGTAAGGAAACTGTCAAAATATATGAACTTTCATCAATAGTGCCTCCTTAGCGAAATGTTTACGTTTCAGTCATTTAACAATTATTTGACCAAAAAACAAATTCTACCTAGTGTCCACTCCAAAATGCTTGTTTTTTGTGGTTATTTTATATGTAGTTTTGTTGAAATCATTTCATAATCAAACAAGGTATTAAGGGCTCTGGTGGTTTCACCTATGTAGGTCTACCGACAGTCTTGACATGCTATTTCATATATCACCCCACACATGTTCTTGAGGGGTTTGGTCCTTGGGGTTCACCACTATTGTAATAGATCTTAAAGTATTGTATGGTTTGTGGTACGTCCCCACTCCATGTTCCCGGAAGATGTTGGTCAGTTTCTCTGATAGGTTGCATATATACGGTAAAGGGATGTTCGGTGTGTGGCTGGTCTCTTTTCCTGCACTTGGTGTCTTTCTCTTCTTTTTTTTGTAATGTTGAACATCCACTCTCTGTAGTTGAATCAAGGATTCGGAAAGGTAACTTCATACTTCCAATTATGAACATAACTGAATCCGGTAACAACAATGAACTTACATGTACATGCCGATAAGGTATTAACTTGTTTGACGTTGCATCAATTGAAATGACTCTCGCAATTGGAATATTTATGTGAATGGGCTATATGATGTTTCTATGTTGGCATTGTCAACTTTTCTTGCTCTTGTGAAAACAACAAAACATGTAACTGACACGTCAGTCCTGTCAACCATTTAAACAAGTGTATACTCTTTATATTAAACCAACTATGAATCTGACTTAAACTATTCACACACTACATATAACCTGACATCAAAGAACCGGATTTGTGAAGTTCAAAACTGGTTGAGGAAGCGGCTTTAAAATTAATAGTATTGCTTCTGTTGTGCATCTGTATGATGCAAGATGGGAACAGGTATTGGGTCAGTGATCAGTAAACAGACCAGGCATAGTGTCCAGTTAAGCTTGACCACTGACCACTACTCTGTGTGTATAGAGAGTTACTTCTGTGGTAGCAATGATTGTCAGAGTTCTTTGTGTTAATGCCAGCATGCTCTTGTGTAACCCCAAGTCACTAATGCCAGGATGTGAGCTATTGGAAATGTCCATGCATGCATTACATTTTAATTGTAGTCTTATTCATATTCAGTGCAGGAGATTTATGTGCTCAGTACTTAGTATCTTATACAATATTTAATTTATCATTCATTTATTTATTTAAATTTATTTACAAATACATGTGTATTTTTAGTACATGGTAATCTGTCATCGTTATTTTTTATTAATTTATCATCGTCAATCAATATTGACTTCAAATAATTTGGAAAGTAACACTAAATTCTTTTTAATTTTATCATAGAATATATTATTAACTAACCTACTTATACATTTACTGTGTCCAGTCTACAAAATAGTTATCACACTGCACTGTAGCTTTTTTTTGGCAAATTCCCTATTTTCAAACAATTATTTTGTTGGTAATTGTTAGCCTTACAAAGATCTAAAAATGTTATGTGATCATTCTACAACATTTCTGGGCATTATCAAATACATTACACAGAGTTGGGGTCATTTACAAAGATCAATTACATCTTGAAATAGTTTTCAATTACAATTAAAACATTTTATTACTCAAATCTTCAATTACAATTATGTGATTCATTAAATTTCAATTATAATTGACAATTGCAATATTATTATTGTCAGTTACAATTGAACCCTGTTAGAAACAAAATAACTAAACAACAAAACACATTCATTCAGTCTCTTTATTCATACAGAAACATTCATGATACGAGAGAGTTTCTAGCAATCTCATGATATATCATGACGCACAGTTCATCACGTTCATTGTTCGTGCTCTGCACAAGACCCGACAATGGCCAATGATATGGCCATCAAATGCGCTAAACACTGGTCAAGGAGTACATCATGTGATAGTCTGGTGGATGGACACGGATGATGATTGTTCATAGGTGGTTGTTGGGTCAAAATAAAAAAAAATTCATACTTGAACGGTACCATTTAAATGCATTTGCATTTGACCCCTAGTCTGGGCATGTGAATGTCCCTTTAATATGTTCAAGTTTGGATCTAGCAAACAATTTTATAGCAAATAACATCATGTAATTGGAAATCAAAATTTCAGTTATCATGTTCAATTAAAATTAAAATTATGCTGACAACAAATATTCAGCTACAATTACATTTATGCAGAAAACAAATATTCAATTACAATAATTATGCAATTACACAATTACAGTTATAATTGACACCAACCCTGACATTACATGTGTATGGAAGTTTGTGTTCATCCAGACTTCTGTCAACTGTGGTTTTTGTCTATGGCTGTTTTTCTACGATGGTTTGTTCAGAGTCCTCCACACCTAATTCCTGTCCAGGGGTCAGCTTGTAATCTGAACAAAACTTTGGTTTGCATGTCCAGTGCATGCACTATCTGTCATTTAGCAGTGTCCTGGATGACTGATAAGGAATAGGCATGTCTTTAACTGTAAGTTAGTTAATGTATCTACTATCTATTGTACTTTTATCAAACTGTTCAGTAACTAACTAGTACTTATATTTTCTATTTTACCAGTTTTAGACTGTTAGTTTCATTTGCATAAATTTACCATTAATTCTCACACTTCAGTTCAATTTTTTCATTTGTTTAATTTGAGAGTTATAAAAAACATGAATCTTGCACCACTTGCAAATTATGTGTTACAAATCTGGCTTTGTTGAAACTTGAGATGATCATCAGGCATTATTTTCAACTTGGCCTGGAGAAAAAATTTGATGACGAAGTTGTGTGTTCACTATTGACAAACTCGCTACACGGTGGAAGTCCATTTTGATGTGCACTATACATCGCCGATTGGTAGATTACAGAGGCCAATGCTTAAAGGAAGCAAATGAAAGTTGAAAGACGCATGTGAATCTCGGAGGAGACGTACTTGTCTTGCTCCAAAAGTAGAGTATTAATATATGTGATCCATCTTAACAAAATGAGTCGCATGTCAGACATTTTTTTTTTGGAGTTATTAGTAGCGTTGGAAAGAGCAGAATCTCTGCTTTCACATGCTGTATCATGTAAGAAGATATCTTAATTGTAACTGAAGTTATGGCTCAACAAACACATGTGGAGTAGAAACCTTCAAACCCAGAAAACGGCCGTCAAAGTTGATGCAAATTATTCTTTATATTTCATGAAATGTATCTTAGTTACCGTCTTCCAAGCTCTCTGGAGGTCACAGAATGTAGTTATTAGCATATGTATGCCTATATATGGGAAGATGACGCGTCAAGCTTCGTGGTGATATCCCATATGTTAGGAGCGTCCCAAAATTAGAGGTTCCGAACGCGCGCAATTACTGGCATTTTCGACGTTATTTTAAGGAAATCGAGCGGAACACTTTGCAATGCTCTACAGAAATCGCTTTAAAATACACAAAACAGAGTTAATTAGTGGGTAGCCAGAGTAGCAATTGATTAAACGAATACCAAAGAATAATTTTCTGGGGAAATCTCAAAATCGATGGATTCACGATTTGTTCACATAAACGGCATTTACGGAAAACCAGATTTACCGACATCCGACTCATTTTGTTAAGATTGGTCACATATAGAAATTTAGACTTCTGTGTTTTTGTAACCATTTGGCCATGTGACTGAATGTCCACCCTGTTACACTTACTTCTAACGTACAAAAATAGACTTTGTTTGTATTGACTCGTCATTAATGCTACAATATGCTTTTAGTTGCACCCTGTATAAAATTATGGTGTCAATTTCGAGACACTACCCAGTCTGGGAAAGTCATGAATGAGTGTTGACTGAAACACACTTAAGGATACAACAGTGAACCAATCAAGAATGAAACTGTTCTAGATAATTTCTAGATCAATCAGTAATAAGCCAATTTGGATGCATCACTTTCAAGGCTCTACTCATGCAAAGTCATGAATAACTATCGACTGATATACACTTCAGCTTATGTTGATGAACTAATACAGATGTGGTGTGATGTATTTAAAAAACGGTTACTTTTTGTCAGTGGACAAATTGGGTAGTCATTCATTCCCTACAGGGCTCACCCTGTTATCACGTTTGAGTCATCAGAATTTTGTATCTGCTACATTCAGTGCTATTATTGGTGGTAACAGCGGTTGACTGGTCGGGGAGAATAGATAAAATAGGATCACAAATATTGTAAGTACTGTTGATTTAATTGAGCACAGCTCTTGGTTTGTTGTGCCATGGGTGAGTGTAAGTTACTATATATATACATACATATATATATATATATATGTATTCATTCTGGTTTACTGACTGACATTTCTAGGACGCAGAAATTATATGTACTTGAATTACAGAATATGTAATATTAAAAACTAAAACAAAAAATATATGTACATGCTTGTATATGTTTTTTCACTGTTCGTATTATTAATTCTATTTGTTGTCATAACTAAACTGTAATGATAAACATTTGATTGTAATTTGAATGTGTTATTATCTTATTTACCGGTGCTTCTAACATAGTTGGCGTCCTGGTATCCCATGTGAAACCACCAGTGTAGCATTATCCCTTACTTACTGCTTAAATACTGGATCTAACTACTGCTTATTGGCATACTTTAGGTTCTCAAATGCACAACCCATCTGTATAATAATGTACACCTTACATTTCCTACCAACATCTACAGCTTGGCAACGTGCCAACTATCGACTAAACCGCCAAAGGTATTCAACTAAGTTCTATTCGGCAGGCTTCTGGATCTAGAGTTGTAGACCAAAGTATTGCTCTCAGTTGACCCCTGGGCTAAGATGATGGAAAGGAAGCAGCACTGGGTGTCCTGATATGACCTCGGCTCTAGGTCGGTGATTATCACCCGGAGTCAGATACAAACACAACTGGTTGAGATAACAATAACAAGTGGTCAGTGGAGAAAGATCACCCTGACACCCTAGATTGGTCAGTTCGGGTTGGTCATAAACAGTTGTCAACATCACATTGTGTGTCCTTAGCTAGGTACATGTCCCTAAAAGACACTGTTTTGCTGTCATTTAGTCAAAAGTCACCAATGACTATTGTGAAGCTGTGAGGTGGTTATATGTAGTCATAGGCTTTAGGGCTCTAGGACATGTTAAAATATGTCCTCCTTTCTCATCAGCTTGTGCATTTATAACTAGATGCTAGTAATTTATTTTTAATATAATTATTCTCGTAATAGAACTATGCAGGTGTTTATAAATAAACCTTCAGTTTTATAGAGAGGGCATGCTAATGCTACCTCCTCCAGTGATTGCACAAGATTCTGGTCGACTTTTAACTTTTTAATCGTTTAACCTTCAAATTTTATCCAATCACCTTGGAGATAGGCTTCCCATGAGATTTCAACGCGTGGGTGATCTCGAATGAAGGCACAATCAAGGTGAACACAAATTGTTATTAAAACTAAACATGTACAATGGTTCCACACATATATATATATATATATATATATATGTATATATATATATATATGTATATATATATATACACCAGTTATCTACAATGGTCTAACCCAGCACTACTCCAGAGAAGGTTGCATCCACATTTAATTCCGAAGGTTTGTTGTAAAACTTTGCAAATGTTGTTTCGTTAGACCGTCCCACCACCTTCAAATATCTGTAGCCTTAACCCTCTCACAGTGTGCTGTAGACGCAGCTGCTGCTCATGTACTATGCACTTTAAAAATGTCCATATAAAAACTCGCCAAACGCAATGTCACCTTTATCCACCTGGCAGTGCTGTCTTTGCTGACTGCCTTGTGTGGTCGCACCGTGCTAACAAACAGCTGAGAGCTGCTACGCAACGGTTTAGTCCTACTTAAGTATACAGACAATGTATGCACAATGCAACTTCTGGTGTCGTCCTTAAATGCAGGCAAGAAAATGTTCAAGGTCTCATGCCCTATTCTTGATTGTTTAAAATGTACATGCAAATGAAAATTGTACTGATCAGTAGTGGCCTGCATGTTATTTATGTCCAGCATGTGAATTGAGTGTCCTCTTTGTGCTGTGACGAGACTAATGCCAACAGTGTGACAGTAAGTAATGTCAAATCATATAAAGATAAGTATTCAGCTAAAGGCTGTTGTCTAAACATGTTCAGAACATCCTTCACATCCCAAATACAATGATACCTGGCCAAAGTAGGTCTACCCTGCAAAAGTTCCTTTCATGAATCGAATAATTAAAGGCTATGATCCTATCTGATCTATATCTGTCACCCCCAGGAATGTTGACAATGCAATCCTGGCTGTATTAATAGCACTGTAAGTTAAACCTTCATCGTGTAGCACATTAAAAAAACTCAGAAAGTGTGACACATCTTTGGTAAACAGATCAATGTTATTGTGCATACAGAATGTTATCCATTTTTTATATATATACCAAATATTGCCTCTTTGTAGAGTCTCGCCAAAATGATAAAATTATATTTGTACTTTTCTCCGAAAGCCCACTGTTCAAGAGCGATTCCCACACAAGTAACAGGCCATCAACTGGAGCTTTTTCCCCAGCGGATGCGGTCCCTCCCTGAATGGCAGGGTCACTGATTTGTGCTGCCATTTCAGCCTGATTGGTTCTGAGATCAGCAGTCTCTTCAACAAAGCATACCATGCCAGTGTTGGGCACTACCAGTAGCTCTGTTGCCCTGTCTGCCTCTATCTGTTGGATAACTCGGCTGAGTATGCTGAAAGAACGGTAGGTATAAAAAACACAATCAGTCCAATCAAGTGTAAATGCATTGACATAACAAGGTTCTGGATCTGGCATCAACTGCTCACCCTGCATTCAGTGTGCGCCCTGCCCTGTCAACTCTCTCAGTCTCTGTGTGACAACTCCTATATCTATCTGTCTTTGACTATCCTAAATCCTGTATTTGTAACTACACCCCTAATTAAAGCCACACCCCGACTTTTGACCCTGACTTTCCCCTGCACAGTTTGTTGCAGGCAAAAACCTCATTTAGAGCCACACCTGGAAACAAAAATAAACAAATTTCACCATGCTACCAGAAAATAACTGGGTGGTTGAATGTCCATACATCCAGTGAACGAAATGTAGCCATGCATTTAAGTTATATCGTAAAGCTAGAATTATTCAGATATGTTGAGAACTTTTGATTTTTATGCCATTTTATGTAGAATCTTGTATAACGTTGATGTTATAAATGCATTGAAAAGACTACCTGGACTGTAGCTGGTTCAGTGCAGTTGTACCAGCTGTGTTGGCTTCAAAAGTGTTTGATTGACAGGCAGTGACAGCTGGTAACAACAATGTAGCAATTGTTGTCTCCTGCAGCCTTGATAAAGGATGTATCTTATAGTTTGGCCTATTTCTTAGACAGTTGGGCCACCTGCACAGTTAAGGAGGCACCTGGGGTTAAAACATTGTATCTTGTACCAGGGCAAGTGCAATTTACTCAAAGAGGCACTTGTACTGGTGTTGTTTTGACAATCACATGAAGCCTGGCTTCAGTAAAACCAAGGTGGTAACATTGTGCTTGGAACTCAGCTTAAAACATCAACACCTGATACCATGAGCTTCTTAATGAAACAGACAGTTGTTACAGTATCAGCATCAGAATCAATTTATTTGACCTATACATACGATATATATACGACGAATAACGTAGGTAATAGGTAAGGTCGGAGACTCCCATTAAGATATATAATATCGCTAGCACAGGAGCCACCCCAATAAATACAAACAACAGCCAAATTTACATGAAACAAATCAGAATATCATATGACTTGTTTTTATAGTTGATAGATTACTCAATGTATCAACATGCATACATAATACAAAAATTGATTATATGTACTCGTGTACACATTGATGTACATATGGATACCTAGGTATACATTTCATTACGAATTACAAATAAAGCAATTATAGATACGACAACTGGGTTCATAATTTAAAATAAAAACGTTTTTTGTGTATGTTGAAAACCCATACAGACTGTGGGTGTAAATTTTATTAATGATAATACTCGGTGCATTGTTAACAGTTTGCTAGTGTGGGACAGTTGCCAAGAACATTCGAAGATGTTTGTGCGCGGCCACAGTCCGCAATGCCAACAGCCCAGACACGGATACGCAGGATGACGCTGCCATACCGTTCCAGGCAGTGTTCTTTGATAGCAGGGAAATGGATGATGCCATCATATTTTAAGGTAATTATTTGCCAGATGCGTGTGGGATGGATACATGGAATGACGCCGCCGGAACGGAATGGCATTCTTCAGCGGTGACGATGAAAGTGACTTCGATGACGATGGATTTTAATGCTTTTGTATGTTTTGATCTTTGTGTCTGAAAACTTTATGGACACAGGTATTTATGTGTTATGTAATGAATTGTTTTGCATCAGTGGCAGTTGTAATACAGTGTTTTATTGATACATCCTACTTTGTTTTTTCGGTAAGTTTTTCACTTATTATACTACTGACAACCTGGCGAGCCATTTTCACAATATGTTTTGCAAATTACTATATTTAAAGCTGCATCCCAACTTTGCTGTCGTCATCATCATTTCGGCTACAAATACAGAATTTATGGTACTGCATGATTATTTTAAACTAGCCACTACTCAATTATCCCCTTAAACTACTACCACATGTCCAACATTAAAAATCAACTTTTCATGTCCTTAGAGTTAGAGAAGCCTAATTAATCCAGTCTTATCTATTGACAACCCTTTCTGCCTTCAGCTAAGGGAGTCCTACTGTGCAGGCAGCCTATGGATGACCCTGCCTTGCCATCTGTGCATTACATCACAATATATATATACAATTCATTAATGTATATTATGATAAGCCCTACCATAACATCCACCGGCTCCAATAAAATCTGTCCCTGAATTTTGTGATAATAATAGTTGCTACAGCTCAAGATTTAAATATGATCTGCACATTATATAAACACTTGTAACAACCGCAAACATTTGCTACTGCTGTCAAATGCACGATCAGTAAAACAAATATCAATTAATGACATATCATCTCATCAGTACACATTACGTCATGCTGTCAATCTCATGTGTAGAATGTTCATACATAATTGTCATTGTACTGAGCAGGATATGTCTTGCCAGGTATAAACCAACAACTACACTAGTGGTCTTTCTTCGACGTAAGTTGGAGGAAACTGTCACCATTAAACAGGTGGTGATGCAGCATAGAGAGAATGTGTCCAGTTGGCCATACATCATTCTAATAATATACCAGTATAAACGAAGTATATACTAAGGAACAACTGTATAAGGCAGAAAGTTTCGTATAAGTTTTCAAACATTAGAAATCTGCACTGTGGTCATGCCTGTACAAGATACTCTAGTAAAATATAGTTATCAGAAAGATAAATCAATGTACTTGATCTTTAAATGTGTCTGTTAGATATCCATCTTACAGTGTCTCAGCATTTTATGGGTACTTTCTCTTACCCCTCTATCTATGCCTTCTCAGTTAATTATCAGAAAGAGACCTTTGAACAGCTGACAGCTCAGTTTTTGCCTCTATTGGATAACATCCAGCGTTTTGCTTACTTTCGCTGACCCTTGTATCTACACCATTTCCTTTCTCTTCAGAAGTTCATCTTCTCTACATCATGCCACATGTACTTCAGACTAACAGTTTTAAACAAGCCTCATTTCCATGATTCACGTTGATTCCTTACAGTGTCTATATTTCATCTTCACACTGTCTATCGTACCATATTATCATTGTGAACATTCACACCAATATTTTTGTTATTTTCTTTTTTGTCTTTCTACTGAGTCTTAACTCCTAATGGCCGGACAATTCCCTATTAATTTAAAGCTGCATCACCTACCTTCAGTCCATCAGTGGTGTCTGTAAGGTATCCATATTATGTTCACGGCATCACGGCATCTGTGCATTTCACACTGCATCTCGGCATTTCACACTGCTTCTCAGCATTTCGCACAAGTTTATGTTCACAGCATCCCAGCATTTTGCACTGTATTTCGCACTTGCAGAACTTTGCACCATCAGCACAACTATCATTGCTGCCATTTCGGATAGCACCTTGCCATTTTGGCAACACTTGCCAACTTGTCCACTGTTGTAGGCTGGGCTGGAAGTGAGCTACAGTTCAGCTGGCTGGACTGTATGTCAGTTCACAAATACTCTAGATAAATGTAGAATTTTGAAGAAAAAAAATACTATACACCTGTCACCCCCTACTACCCTACTGCACTACCCGGATTCTCCACCAATTTGTTGTAGCGGTCCTCCAGCGTGCCACAACAACAGGGGTTTCAACTGTAAATAATTACTGACACCTGACTAACTAATAAACAACACTACGTAATCTTACTCTTTATTATTCCTGTACACACTTTACCCTGACCCATGCCAGTCCACCCCAACTTACTACACCATGCCAGTCCACCCCAACTTACTACACCATGCCAGTCCAGCCTACTTACTACACCATGCCAGTCCAGCCCAACTTACTACACCATGCCAGTCCACCCCAACTTACTACACCATGCCAGTCCAGCCCAACTTACTACACCATGCCAGTCCAGCCCAACTTACTACACCATGCCAGTCCACCCCAACTTACTACACCATGCCAGTCCACCCCAACTTACTACACCATGCCAGTCCACCCCAACTTACTACACCATGCCAGTCCAGCCCAACTTACTACACCATGCCAGTCCAGCCCAACTTACTACACCATGCCAGTCCACCCCAACTTACTACACCATGCCAGTCCACCCCAACTTACCACACCATGCCAGTCCACCCCAACTTACCACACCATGCCAGTCCACCCCAACTTACTACACCATGCCAGTCCAGCCCAACTTACTACACCATGCCAGTCCAGCCCAACTTACTACACCATGCCAGTCCAGCCCAACTTACTACACCATGCCAGTCCAGCCCAACTTACTACACCATGCCAGTCCACCCCAACTTACTACACCATGCCAGTCCAGCCCAACTTACTACACCATGCCAGTCCAGCCCAACTTACTACACCATGCCAGTCCAGCCCAACTTACTACACCATGCCAGTCCACCCCAACTTACTACACCATGCCAGTCCACCCCAACTTACTACACCATGCCAGTCCACCCCAACTTACTACACCATGCCAGCCCAGCCCAACTTACTACACCATGCCAGTCCACCCCAACTTACTACACCATGCCAGTCCACCCCAACTTACTACACCATGCCAGTCCACCCCAACTTACTACACCATGCCAGTCCACCCCAACTTACTACACCATGCCAGTCCACCCCAACTTACTACACCATGCCAGTCCAGCCCAACTTACTACACCATGCCAGTCCACCCCAACTTACTACACCATGCCAGTCCACCCCAACTTACTACACCATGCCAGTCCACCCCAACTTACTACACCATGCCAGTCCAGCCCAACTTACTACACCATGCCAGCCCAGCCCAACTTACTACACCAAGCCAGTCCACCCCAACTTACCACACCATGCCAGTCCACCCCAACTTACCACACCATGCCAGTCCACCCCAACTTACTACACCATGCCAGTCCAGCCCAACTTACTACACCATGCCAGTCCACCCCAACTTACTACACCATGCCAGTCCAGCCCAACTTACTACACCATGCCAGTCCACCCCAACTTACTACACCATGCCAGTCCAGCCCAACTTACTACACCATGCCAGTCCACCCCAACTTACTACACCATGCCAGTCCACCCCAACTTACTACACCAAGCCAGTCCACCCCAACTTACTACACCATGCCAGTCCACCCCAACTTACCACACCATGCCAGTCCACCCCAACTTACTACACCATGCCAGTCCACCCCAACTTACTACACCATGCCAGTCCACCCCAACTTACCACACCATGCCAGTCCACCCCAACTTACCACACCATGCCAGTCCACCCCAACTTACCACACCATGCCAGTCCACCCCAACTTACCACACCATGCCAGTCCACCCCAACTTACCACACCATGCCAGTCCACCCCAACTTACTACACCATGCCAGTCCAGCCCAACTTACTACACCATGCCAGTCCAGCCCAACTTACTACACCATGCCAGTCCAGCCCAACTTACTACACCATGCCAGTCCACCCCAACTTACTACACCATGCCAGTCCACCCCAACTTACTACACCATGCCAGTCCACCCCAACTTACTACACCATGCCAGTCCACCCCAACTTACTACACCATGCCAGTCCAGCCCAACTTACTACACCATGCCAGTCCAGCCCAACTTACTACACCATGCCAGTCCAGCCCAACTTACTACACCATGCCAGTCCACCCCAACTTACTACACCATGCCAGTCCAGCCCAACTTACTACACCATGACAGCTCAGCCTCACATCCCAGCCCAAGCTGGAGGGAAACCCCAGCTGCACACCCTGCACTCTGTGTGTGCCTGTCAACTCTCTCTGTCTCTCTGTGGCAACTCCTGTATCTATCTGTATCTGACTACTGGTTATTTCAGACTAGCCAATGGCTATCTCTCCTAATCTGGCCACTATTCAACTATCCCCTTAAATCACTACCACATGTCCAACATTAACAATCAACTTTTCACTTCCTTAGAGAGGCTTAATTAATCCATCTGTAGATTACATACATCTATTGACAACCCTTTCTGCTATCAGCTAAGGGAGTCCTGCACTGTGCAGTCAGCCTATGGATGACCCTGCCTGGTCATCTGTATATTACATCACAATATAACAGTCATTAATTTAAAGGAAATAAAAATAAGGCATTAGCTAAAATCATTTTTCCATGTGTACTCAAAGTTTATCCTTGTACAACATTTGACAACATTAACAAAATACAGAAAAATACATTTGTAGCATAAATTCGATTTTAAAACCGTCTGTAGAGCGATTTCCGCGGAAAATAAAAATTTAATGAGCTAGGCGATCACGTGGAATCGGGACGTCACTTATGACCCACACTCGCATCAGGCCGACCCTTTCCATGCATTCAGAGCATGTTTACAAGTATAGCTTTTGGGTCAAAACGAGCGTCAGAATGAGTTATTGCACAATATTCCGATGAAATACAAACACTAGTCATCATAGAGGAACAAGCAGTTATCTTACCGTTCCACATGAATTCAATTTTATTCAAAACAATTAATGTGAATGGGCCTACAAGTCGACTAGGTTCTGCCGAGCTTGGGCTCGTTTCCAGAATAATTATATCGAATGCAACCAACGAGAGATAATCTACACCAATAAACATAAATAGCAAACATATATTGTATCCAGCTACAGAAAGTAACTTGTATAATCTCATAATATCACTAGAATATCGATGTATGAAGGCGGAGTTGTACAATTTATCATAACAACTTAAATCAGTCAGTGAATTTCTGTCGGTACTGCTAGCTCAGTTAGTAAAGGCGTTGGTTCCTTGGCATCTATTTTGCATTCTGGCGATGCCGGTTCAATCCCCACACCAAACCATTTATTTTTTTAACACTTTTTGGTCCTTTGGCCGAAGGTCCAAGGGGCTATTACCATCACTCTGCGTCCGCCGTCCGCCTCTAATTTTGCAGACATATCTTAGGGCACTGCCACTATGCACAAGAAATCTGTATTTGATTGAATCATTTTAAGGGCTCCCTAGGGCCTCCAAGGACCACAAAACTGGTAAAAATGTAACATTTGGCCAATTTTTTCAAAAACTGTTCAGCAACTTTTTTTCTAATTTTGCATAGATGTATCTTAGGGTGCTGCCACTATATACAAGAAATCTGTATTTGATTGAATCATTCTAAGGGGCCCCCAAAGTGCAAAAGTTTTACATTATCTAGTGATGTGGTTTTGAGAAGGGCCCTTGAGACCACCCCCAACAGTAGATGTTGTGTATTGTGCCACAAAGTTAACAGCTGTGACTAATCTCTACAGGCTAGTCCATTGAGACCTTGACTAATCTTTAATTGGTCACAACACCCAGGCAGAGTAGACACACTTGACCCCTGTTAGACTGAACAGTTGCCTAACACTTTTAAACTGTATCTTCAAAACTATTGATTTTCTATCATTGCAAGTTGTGTTTATTTTGATGTTCATTTAATTATTATAAAATGGTGTGACTGTGGTGTCTATTGGTTAAAGATGTATTGTATGTAGAAACCTGTAGGTGACAAACATAGAAAATTAATATTCTGTATAACTATAGAGTGAAATATCCTACACTTTATTGATATCAAATGCATTCTACTGTTCTGTTTATGCTTGCCATGCCTTGTGTAGACATGGTAATGTGTAAATCAATTGTATCAATATAGACTAATAATTACAGATTCACAATATAGTTGGTACCTGAAACACCAAATGTCAATCATTAGAAGAGTTAACATAGTTCCGCTATACACAAGCAAGAAATCTGTATTTGATTGAATCATTCTAGTGTCATCAGCATATAGTAGAACATACATTTTCTACATCATCATCCCTAAGGTTGTTGTAAATTTAACCAGCTGCCATGTCAAGTCCGTTATAATTGTGACTAACTGTGTTCAAAATTATTCAGGTAAATAGCAAATAACAAAGGACACAAGTTTTCTCCTTGCCATACCTCTACACATGAGAAGAAGGCTTACACAGCCTGGCCCTGATTTATACATGATTTAGCATTGTTGTACATGTTGTATACAACTTTCAACACAGTACCATTAATACAGAATGAAATTATCTTAGACCACAGGGAGGACCGGTCTACTAAATCAAATGCTTTCTTATAATCGTTGAAGGCACAATAAAGCCTTTTGCATCGAGACAAATACAATTCAACCAATACCCCTATCTGAACACTGCCTGTTCTTCACCTATTACATTTGCTTTGTTTAGGTATGTGGTCAGTCTGGTGTTCTGAACAATCACTAAGGATTAATGGACACTTGTGCAGAATGTCACCCACTTGGCAGGTTTAATTGATCTATTCAGCAATGATGAAACTGCTTAGGCCTCACTCTGGACACTGTCACTCACAGTGTTGTGTATTGTCTTAGTTGGTGCATTGAGCTAATCTACTTGACCATGAATCAGTGGTGGCTCTGGTTGTGTATTACACCCAGCTGAGGAGCTAAGATTCTCTGCCTGCTATTGTTTGATGGAAACTGTGACTAATGTGTAATTGGTTGATGGCAGTAGCTTGTGTCAACAGACAGCATTAAGCCACTAGACCCTGTTAAACTGGACAGTTGCCTGTAGGTTTTAAACTGTGTCAAGCAGTGAGTCTACCTTTTGCTCTCAGATAATCTGTCCTCTTAGTTTTACACATGAAGACATAATCTGGCATAACTTGATAAGTCTTTGTAGCAGCACATTTTTACTTCCAGTGTATCATTGCAACATAACATACATATTACATACTGTGTGCCACATTTGAATGTTGTGCATGTAATATTTCCATGCAATCCATTTGCATATATAATGTAAAACTTCAACAGCCGTTTTCTTCATTTTCACTTTTTGATCCCTACCATGTTCAATGCTCCATAACTTTGCAAATTTTTGTAGCAGTCATAATTTTTGAAACCGTGTAAAGCACACTACCAAACCTTTACAAGGATATAAGAAAACAATGTTACAATTTTTCCGACTTATCACTCATTTGGTCAGCTGGGGTCACATATAGACAGACGTATTAGTCCAAAGGACTTCAGGGCTACTTGGCCCATTTTTTGTTTTCACGAAGTAATATAAACCAAATCATGTGTATACTATGATGCATTGTTTGTAAGTATTTTTTTATTTTTGTAGTAATTACTTATTCGCCATAAAAATGAAAATATGGGAATTATATAACGATTTTTCAAAATTTTATTTATCCAAACAAATAAAATGTAATGGATATATAATTTATTAATTGTATATATATATTGTACGGTAATATATTGTAATTATATATGTGAAAACAAATGGTGATCTGTCTGGTTAAATAAAATTGAGAAACATTGCATTATATATAATTACCATATTTTCATTTTTATGGCGAATAAATAATTACTACCAAAATATTTACAAACAGTGCATCATAGTATAAAAATGATTTGGTTTATATTACTTCGTGAAAACATAAACCAAAAAAAGTGTTAAAAAATCGATGGTTTGGTGTGGGGATTGAACCGGCGTCACCCGATTACAAAATAAATGCCAAGGAACCAACGCCTTTACTAACTGAGCTAGCAGTACCGACAGAAATTCACTGACTGATTTAAGTTGTTATGATAAATTGTACAACTCCGCCTTCATACATCGATATTCTAGTGATATTATGAGATTACACACGTTACTTTCTGTAGCTGGATACGATATATGTTTGCTATGTATGTATATTGGTGTACATTATCTCCCGTTGGTTGCATTCGATATAATTATTCTGAAAATGAGCCCAAGCTCGGCAATACCTAGTCGATTTGGAGGCCCATTCGCATTCATTGTTTTGAATCAAATTAAATTCATGTGGAACCGTAAGATAACTGCTTGTTCCTCTATGATGACTAGTGTTTGTATTTCATCGGAATATTGCACAATAACTCATTCTGACGCTCGTTTCGACCCTAAAGCTATACTTATAAACATGCTCTGAATGCATGGAAAGGGTCGGCCTGATGCAAGTGTGTGTCATAGGTGACGTCACATCTCGGCATCCCCAAAAGTGCGCCAAAAATATGCATATTTGAAAATGTGTGGATGCACAGCATTAAATGTGGAATTTGTAATTCATTTATTTTTTTGATTGTTTTTGGCTTGGTGGACATGGAAATAGATAGCAGGATGTAATATAACATGAATTCAAGCCATAGATGTTTTTATTGGAAATTGTAGAACAAATTAGCATACCGCTTGCAACAGTTTTCAACTTGTCATTAGAAGAGGGAGTGGTTCCTTTAGAATGGAAAGAAGCAAACATTATACCATTATTTAAAAAAGGTTCGAGAAACAAGTGAAATAATTATAGACCAATTAGTTTAACATCAGTGATTTGCAAATTATTAGAAAGTCTAATTAAAGATCACATGGTGGATATTCTTGCTAAACATAACTTGATAAACCCATCTCAACATGGGTTTCTAAAAGCTAGGTCATGCTTAACAAATATGTTATGTTTTTTGGAAGATATCACTAAGTGGGTAGACGAGGGATCACCAGTAGATATCACCTATTTAGATTTTCAAAAAGCTTTTGACAAAGTGCCGCATCAAAGATTACTGCTTAAACTAAAGGCCCATGGCATAGGAAATGGTATAATTAACTGGATAGAAAAATGGCTGATTGACAGAAGACAACAGGTAGTTGTTGATGGGGAGGCTTCAAACTGGAAATCAGTTTTGAGTGGGGTTCCACAGGGATCAGTACTGGGACCTATATTATTCTTAATATATATCAACGATTTGGACGATGATATAGCTAGCAAGGTGTTGAAATTTGCAGATGATACAAAAGTGTTTAAAAGGATTAAAAGTGATGGAGATAAACAGCATTTACAAGATGATCTTGACAGGTTGATCAAATGGTCTGAAAAGTGGCAAATGTTGTTCAATTTTGGGAAATGTAAATGCCTTCACACAGGACATGGGAATGAATATGTAGAATATACAATGGGAGGAACTGTACTAAGTACTACTGTAAAAGAAAAAGACATAGGGCTGACAATTTGTGCTGACATGAAGGTTTCAGAGCAGTGCGGAATTGCAGCTTCAAAAGGAAATCAAATCCTTGGATTGATTAGGCGAAATACAGCATATAAAGAAAAAGAACTAATAATACCCCTGTACAAAACAATAGTTAGGCCTCATTTGGAATATTGTATACAAGCGTGGAGGCCATACCGCAAGAAGGACATAGATATGCTAGAAAGAGTACAGAGGAGAGCGACTAAAATTATACCAAAACTGAGGGATCTTAGTTATGAAAAATGCATAAGAGAATGTGGTTTAACAACACTAGAGACCAGGAGATTGAGAGGAGATCAGATAGAAGTGTTTAAAATATTGAATGGTTATGAAAATATTGATAGAAATATGTTTTTTTCAGTTAAGAAAGATAGAAAGACTAGAGGACATGAAGTTACATTAGTAAAGGAGCAGTGTAGATTAGACATAAGAAAGTTCTCATTTTCACAATGGACTGTGAATGAATGGAACAGATTATCTGATGATTGTGTGGGTGCTAGTAGTGTGAAAATGTTTAAAAATAAAATCAACACATACCTCAGAAGGGCTGGATATATGTAGATAAAAGGGTTGGACTCTCGATAAGCCAAAGAGCTTCCTTGTCCACCTGCCATCTAGAGTTAATTCTCTGGATGGCAATCTTGTTAAATCTTGTTAAATCTATTCCCTTTAATGTATATTATAATATTCATTAATATTATAATTTATAATAAGCCCTATCATTATAGTATGGTGACCATGAACATTATATCCTTTCTTTTATATTAACGTTGCAATTGTATTAATTCTCGCCTGCTAGGTCATCCAGAATGAGTCAAATTGTATATCAAATCAACAAAGGGAAGACCACCGTCAGTGAGGTCAACTCTAATTTGGATCAGTTTTGGCAAGAAGGCTGGATAAATCATGACAAATTTCTTACGTGAATAAAATAGTTTTGCAACTTAATTATTTTTAAACTAAAGTTTAGACTGTTTCATTACCTATACGGATACAGAGACATGCATTTACACCACACAATAGTCAAAGTTAATCACAGATAATCCATCTTATAAGCCATAGCACTGGGTAAGGATTTAAACCGCATTCACTAAGTTTGGATGGACATAATTGATTCTGTGTGATTAATGTTCACACATGACTGCACCAGTTCACACATGACTGCACCGGTTCACACATGACTGCACCGGTTCACACATGACTGCACCGGTATGCCTACACACATTGCCAAATGAAGCGTTTACTAATTAGCAAACATGTTGGCAGGCCTTGTGTAGATGGATGCCTGGGTGAATGTAGAATGCAGCAAGCAGAATTAGACAATCAGTATGTTTAGCAATTCAGGTTTCGGAAGAATTTTATTATATAGTTTAATCACGTATATATATATTTATTATATCCAGAAGAAATCAGTGAAATAAAGTGAATCCACCTTTCAGGGTCAAACACTTTTCAAAATGCAATAACAAAATCAAACTTTGAATGCATACTATAAAAACGTCAAATATAGGATACTGCCTCCATGCTTATACCAGGTTATTGATGAGCACTGTAAATTATGAAATAGGCAGTATATCGTGGTACCTATCCAGTCAGTAAGACTCTTCAAGTTCTTTACATTTTATACTTCACCCCTCGACAGACATGTTATTTGAACACCAGCTCAATGTCTCTGGGAAGAGTTCCGGTAGTCCTTCAGTTACAGCCACCAGGGCCAATATATAGCCAGGCACTAATCTATATGCAGCTGAGTGAACAGAGTCAAAATGACACGTTGTGGCATAAACAAATTGCTCAATTAAAGCTTCAAGATGTCAGCAAGATGATCAATTCAAACTGTGGGTTCTCTTGGTTGAGGGTCAAACATTCTAGCAACTGACGTTGAACTGTCATCTATCTATGCTTGTGGAACACAGTGTGTAGAGCATTGGTTTAATCAAGAGAACACGGACAGGTTCAATCAATCAAACACCATCTCGACCTCTCTGGAAAGCATTCAGCCATGCTGCAATAAATACACAAATATCCACCACTGTCTACGTCCAGGTAGCTGAGTGAACTAGAGCAACGTGGAGTGAACAAAGTTGGCCAAGGTTCGAAACGGCAGCACAGAATTCAAACCCAGGTTGTCTCGATTGAGAGTGCGCAGCTCTAGTCATTGCACTCCACTGTGTGCCAGCTGGAATGTTAGACCCATACAATTGCTACAACGAATACGTGACCAGTTAGCTTTACAGGTTCTGTCAGTTAGGCTTGTCTGGAATTACTTGCTAAGTCGCAATTTATGTAGACTTTACAAATCACATCCAGATTACAGATGACATTCTTACAAATTGTATCGATCTTTGTTTGACGAACTGGAGTCCTTGTATGAGCATTTGATGATGAAGAAAGAAGACTATGTAATTAATTTAAGCAATATATATATATATATACAGTCTGTCTAATAGAAGAGGGCATGCTTTTTGCTAAGCTTATCAGAAGAGATTGTGAAAGTGTAACTAGCCATTATGTAAATTATTTTCATTTGTATCTTGTCTAGGACTCTCACGATCTCTGTGTTCTAGACTTGTGTTGTTGTGCTAGCTGGTCCAAGACAAAGGTGTTTAGTACTCTGTGGTCAAAGTGTTAATGCCTGTGGTATAGAAGAGCAAATGTGCCAATATCTGGTGGCTTGTGGTTACGTCAATACACTTGCTTGGCAGATTTCCTTCAGATCTGTGTCTAATTGCTCAGCGTGTATACTGCACTGTGGTCTCACTAATTGCTTGTCGTGGAAGAATAACTACATTTGTGCAGTATTAGTTTGAATATTCTGATATCATGTACAGAGAGATTAATCATTTTTATATTGTAATTGTGATAGAATTGTTTTAAAGGCCCCTCCTGAGTGCCTTCATCAATTCAATTTTGTTCGCTGGTCTTGTTTCATATTTATTTAAAGAAGAGCAAACTTAGTATCCATCATGACTTTCTACTTCGCTTGTTTTTTCTTCAGTTCAGGTGATTCTCAAATTAGGAATCTTCTAATGAATTCTGCGCTGATGTTGCCGAATATCCTTCCTTTCTCAAAAACCATGTTGACCAATGTGGGTTGAAGACTGAGAGGCAGCTCGAAAATTGACTTTAAACCAGATCTGTGTAACAAGTAATAGTTAAACTGACAATGCCTGGAGGTAATAGTTAAACTGACACTACCTGAAGGTAATAGTTAAACTGACTCTGCCTGGAGGTAATAGTTAAACTGACACTGCATTGGTAATAGTTAAACTGACACTGCCTACAGGTAATAGTTAAACTGACACTACCTAGAGGTAATAGTTAAACTGACACTGCCTAGAGATAATAGTTAAACTGACACTGCCCAGAAGTAATAGTTAAACTGACACTGCATTGGTAATAGTTAAACTGACACTGCCTAGAGGTAATAGTTAAGCTGACACTGCCTAGATGTAATAGTTAAACTGACACTGCCAGGATGTAATAGTTAAACTGACACTGCCTGGAAGTAATAGTTAAACATACACTGCCTGGAGGTAATAGTTAAACTGACACTGCCTACAGGTAATAGTTAAGCTGACACTGCCTAGAGGTAATAGTTAAGCTGACACTGCCTAGATGTAATAGTTAAACTGACACTGCCAGGATGTAATAGTTAAACTGACACTGCCTGGAGGTAATAGTTAAACTGACACTGCCTGGAGGTAATAGTTAAACTGACACTGCCTGGAGGTAATAGTTAAACTGACACTGCCTGGAGGTAATAGTTAAACTGACACTGCCTAGATGTAATAGTTAAACTGACACTGCCTGGAGGTAATAGTTAAACTGATACTGCCTGGAGGTAATAGTTAAACTGACAGTGCCTGGAGGTAATAGTTAAACTGACACTGCCTAGAGGTAATAGTTAAACTGACACTGCCTACAGGTAATGGTTAAGCTGACACTGCCTAGAGGTAATAGTTAAGCTGACACTGCCTAGATGTAATAGTTAAACTGACACTGCCAGGATGTAATAGTTAAACTGACACTGCCTGGAGGTAATAGTTAAACTGACACTGCCTGGAAGTAATAGTTAAACAGACACTGCCTGGAGGTAATAGTTAAACTGACACTGCCTGGAAGTAATAGTTAAACTGATACTGCCTACAGGTAATAGTTAAGCTGACACTGCCTAGAGATAATAGTTAAACTGACACTGCCAGGATGTAATAGTTAAGCTGACACTGCCTAGAGGTAATAGTTAAGCTGACACTGCCTGGAGGTAATAGTTAAACTGACACTGTTTAGAGGAAATAGTTAAACTATTCACACTACTTATTTAGGCATCAATATTCAATAACCAGATTTGTGATGGACTGAACTAGTCGAGGAAGCCACTTTAATTAACATACCATTGCAACAAATTAATTTTTATAATGGTATCTTTCAGATTTTAGATGAACCAGTAAGTGGCGCAGCCTGTTACACACAGCTGGTACCAAGAGACGTCGCCCCCTGGTAAGAGAATGGGCAGCACCGATAGCGACCAGCCCAGCTCCGGGACCTTTACCTACATGAGTTACTGCGATACACCAGACAAGGGCACAGCAGTGAAACTGCCAAACGTACTACTGAATGGCCAAGCCGCAAACTGCAACATGGGTATGTTGTTTTCCTCTTCTTTTGCCTGAATGTCTAGGATGAGGCTACCCTTGTTAATGGGCCTGGGTCTCTATTTTCTTGTTCTTCCCCCTTACAAACCTTGCACTGCCGTCTCCACCTAGTACCTCTGAGCTGTCTCTCACTCTATTCTCCACTCTCCTCTCTCTCTCACTCTATTCTCCACTCTCCTCTCTCTCTCGCTCTCATTCTCCACTCTCCTCTGTCTCTCGTTGTCATTCTCCATTCTCCTCTGTTTCTCCCTCATTCTCCACTCTCCTCTCTCTCTCGCTCTCATTCTCCACTCTCCTCTGTCTCTCGTTGTCATTCTCCATTCTCCTCTGTTTCTCCCTCTCATTCTCCACTCTCCTCTGTCTCTCGCTCTCATTCTCCACCCATTTCCCACTCCCTACAAATCTCTTTTTATAATCCTCCCGTCTCAGTCTTGGTTGTTGTCATCTCTTTTTCCTGCCACTTTCCAGCCATCTGCTTTTTTCCTTGATTAATTGTTCTTCTTCCATTTGCTCCATGTATCCTGCCCACTTTTTCGACTCCTCACCAGCTTTTTCTTGAAACTTTCTCTTCCACCAGCCTCCTCCTTCAGCTCCTCCGTTCTTTTCTTGTTCATTCTCATGTCTTGCTCAGTACACTTCCAATTAGCATTTGATCACTTTTAGTGCCGATAACAAATGTTCAGGTACATGGTCATAATACTACCAGAGAATCTAAAAAAGTTATTTCATTTTTAACAGAAGCTTGCCCTGTGAAGCTGTCATGTGTATGCGTATAATTACTGGTCAGGTAGTAAAATTCTGAATTCCCATAAATTGATTGATGTTGTGTTTGATTATTGATTTATGTACTCAACCTTTGATTATATAACACAGTCCTTGTGTTACACATAGACAACAGAAGTGTTTGTCTCTCGAGAAGCCAAAGATATCCTTGCCATCTGGGGTTTGTGGTAATATGCCCTGGATGGCAAACATTTTATATTTTTTGTCCTTTGGGCTGAAGGTTCAACAGACTTAAGCCATCACTCTGCATCACTCTGCATGCGCCGTCCGCCGTGCACCGTTAGCTGCCATATCTCAGAAACCGTTCAGCAACTTTTTCTCTAATTTTGCTCAGACATCTTAGGATACTGTCACTATGCACAACAAATCTGTATTTGATTGAATCATTTCCCAGGGCCCCCAAAACTGTTAAGTTTTCACAAAAGTAACCTTTTCTCTGATTTTGCATAGACATTTCATGTGGTAGTGCCACTATACACAAGAAATCTGCATTTGATTGAATCATTCTAAGGGCACCCCAGGGCCCCCCAAAATGCTAAATTGTTCTACTATTTCCCTACTGCTGTAAGCCTCCTGCAGCAGATCTGCACTGATCTCTATTTATAACTGGATAGTGGATTTTGCCCTATCTATGATCACTGGGGTGGCTGACTGGAGTGGCCTACTGTCAGAGATTATGCTGTAAGCCTGTGTATTGGACTAGCCTCCGCTCACTACCTGCCATTGTTCCAGTGTCAAACAGAATGTCTCATTGTGGGCTGACGTGAGAAACTTTAAAACAGCAATAGACATAATTATCAATGCAATGTAAAGATATGATCTAGGATTAAAATAAAATAACTTAGGTGTAAATAAAATAATATATAAAATAACATATACTCAAAAAGGTTAAAGCATATTTAGCCAAAATTATAAGGAATATTTTTCAGATGTTTTACTATACTTTTCCAGCTATTACTTCACTCCAATTCAATCAATATTATGTCATTAGTTGCTACTGTTTTTAAGTCAAAATGCACGCTATGTATATGTACCTTGTGAACAAATAAAGTTTTATCATAGTTCATCACTTCTTTCTATTCTGGGGGAGGGTGGTAGGGGCAAAATGAGACAGAAAATGTGTGCACATTTTCTTAAACAACGTTTAACTGTGCTACATGCAAGATTGCAGCTCACCAACTCTCCTGCAAAGTTTCTACAACCACTGGAAATCGACCTAATACAAAAGCTTGCCCTGTGAAGCTGTCATATGTATGCAAATAATTACTGGTTAGGTAGTAAATTCTGGATTCCCATAAATTGATTGGTGTTGTGTTTTTTATGATTGATTTATGTACTCAACCTTTGATTATATAACACAGTCCTAGTGCTACACATAGACAACAAAAGTGTTTGTCTCTCGAGAAACCAAATATATCCTTGCCATCTGGGTTTGTGATAATATGCCCTGGATAGCAAACATTTTATATTTTTAGTTCTTTGGGCTGAAGGTCCAACAGACTTAAGCCATCACTCTGCATGCGCCGTCCGTCATGCACCGTTAGCTGCCATATCTCAGAAACCGTTCAGCAACTTTTTCTCTAATTTTGTATAGACATCTTAGGGTACTGTCACTATGCACAATAAATCTGTATTTGATTGAATCATTCTAAGGGCACCTCAGGGCCCCCCCAAAATGCAATTTTTTCCTACTATTTCCCTACTGCTGTAAGCCTCCTGCAGTAGATCTGCACTGGTCTCTATTTATAACTGGATAGTGGACTTTGCCCTACCTATGATCACTGGGGTGGCTGACTGGAGTGGCCTACTGTCAGAGATTATGCTGTAAGCCTATGTATTGGACTAGCCTCCGCTCACTACCTGCCATTGTTCCAGTGTCAAACAGAATGTCTCATTGTGGGCTGACCTGAGAAACTTTAAATAAAATAATATATAAAATAACGTATACTCAAAAAGGTTAAAGCATATTTAGCAAAAATTATAAGGAATATTTTTCAGATGTTTTACTATACTTTTCTAGCTATTACTTCACTCCAATTCAATCAATATTATGTCATTAGTTGCTACTGTTTTTAATTCAAAATGCATGCTATGTATATGTACCTTGTGAAGAAATAAAGTTTTATCATAGTTCATCACTTCTTTCTGTTCTGGGAGAGGGTGGTAGGGGCAAAATGAGACAGAAAATGTGTGCACATTTTCTTAAGGGGATGCGATGGTCAGAGCACTTTTTTCTTATTATTGAACTTAGAGAGTTGACATTTTCAGAGGTTGTGAGTCATTGTTAGAAACTGAGTGTGGATTTTTTTCAGAATTTTTTGGGGGGATTTTCCCACGGTATGGTGACCATCTTGGACTAAACTTTCGTTCCACTTTTCTCAGTAACCACTAGACATAGACAGCCCAAATTTAGTGTGTAGTTACTCCATAGTATCCCAATAAAAACTGTCAAGAGTTTTCATCGATATTTCAAAAACTGCTTTTTTGGTGAATTTTTGAAATGTTAGATTATTGTTTTTTGAAAAAAGGAGGGAACATTTTACATTCAAAATCCATTATGCAAAAACCAGGCAATGTTTTCAGAAAAAGTTTCTTAACAGTTTTCAAGAGCATACTATCAAGAAACACTGTGGCAAGTTTCACACAGTTCTGTCAAGTAACAGCTCAGATAAGTGACACGGAAGACAAGAGGTGAAGGGAAAAACATGTTTCTGCGTAAATCGCGTTCAAAGTTTGGTACATTGGTACACACAGTTCAACATCTAAAATGTAACTTAGATGAACGAAACTTTGCAGATATGTTCTGCAATATACACTCTAGCAAACACATAGTTGAATAATATTTCTACACGGAAATGTCAACAACTCGAAACTCTTTTTTTTTTCAAAAATCTAAAAAAGTCGTTCATGCTCTGACCATTGCATCCCTTTAAACAACGTTTAACTGTGCTACATGCAAGATTGCAGCTCACCAACTCTCCTGCAAGGTTTCTACAACCACTTGAAATCAGCCTAAATAGCAGAGTATCGGGATAAAATTCTACAGTATTTTTAATAACACATTAACTAATATATACAATCTTCACAAATATTTTATTACCAGTTGTATCATCTCTGGCATGCATATAATCTCCACTAAACATGTCAATATTTTACTTCCATCATAACCCTTAATGATCTGTAACTATGATTCACCAAAAACCATTTCATTAATAATTACAAGCTCACAATATAGTCGAAAGGACTTCAGGGCCGCTTGGCCCGTTTTTAAAGATTGTTAGAAAAACGACACTAATATAGATTCCTCCCTATGGGTCTTTGCAGCGATGCCCAGTGACAACGAAGGCTTGAATCTGGATGCCAGTACACAGACACAGCCAAAGAAGGGGAAAGGCCTGACAGGTAGAAATGAAAGAAACAGTGTGACAGGACATTTAAAGACTTTTTGAGCTGAAGGATGTGTTACAAAATTAGGTGTTTCAAAATGTTAATTCCACTTATGTCGTTGCAGGTGAGATATATAAAAGTAAATGAAACAAGTGTGTTTCCGTATGTGTGTGTTTATGTGCATGTGTGGGTGTGTTACTCCTATCAATTACATAAATTATAGCTGCACAGAGACTATAATTTTTATAAACATATTAAACACAATTTGTGTGGGCAAGATATATATTCAGCATATTAGTTCAAGTATTAAGAATATTACATTAAAAAAGGATATTAGTTTAAGTGGGTTTGTGCATTATATAAAAATAGTCTAGTCAGAGTAAAAACTTGTAGTATAGTCACGACTTACAAGATTTGGATTTTGCCAGTCTACTTTCGTAAGTATTTCTCTCAGAACAACTGCACAAGTTGCACAGATTTGACAGAGAGTATATGTTAGAGATTTAGCACATAGATATCGTATTCTTATGGAAGAAATCGTTCATGTTTTTGTTTGAACAGCATAAAACATTACAATGCACGATTTGTGCTCGCATTAGTATAATAGTAGTAGTATTGTTGTTACACAACACTGCTTAGGTGCAAACATGGAATTGTGGGGAGAATTTAATCCAAAATACAAATGTAAACAGAGGAACATAGAGCAAACATTGTTTGTTTGCATTGTTATTGGACTGCCGATTTGTATAAAATATTTATTTGTTGCCTGCGCAACATCAAACTCACTTTGTCCGCAGTTGTCACAGTTGTTCGTGTTATATTTGGTTAAATTGAATTGTGCGCTTTGGTGTTGAATGCATTTTACCCAGGATACTTTGCGTAAAGCCAAAATAAACCAATCTCCGAACAGGTCAATGTTTTGTCATTTTGCCGATGTTGTGTTTCTGCATAATAATATTTTAAAAAGTTTCTGTCGACAGGGTTCATTGTGTCTCTCTTCCTGCTGCCTCTACTCATTCCCATGAGCATCGTCTACATGATCTTCTCACATCTCTTCAAGAAGGAAGAGTTCGCTGAGCCTCCACCAGTCGACACTGGCTACCGCTGCAAACGCCACAGGTATGTCTCTCATTGGTCGCTTGTCTCTCAGTGAAAATCCTGTTTTATGGCTAGGGCATAGATATGTATATATGAGTACCTGACTATAGGTAGAGGTGATATATGTGTAGAATAGTTTTTGTGTAGTAAATACAACATGGCTGAATCCTTCCCAGAGAAGTCAAGATTGTTTTGGAATGAACAGGTCTGTGAGAGAGTAAAGTGTTTTGGTCAGTCTTAAGGGCTGGATACCGTGCTATATAAGACCGCACCTTTACTTCAGTTTCTGCTTTAGCACACTGTGGAACATAACACTGAATACAAGACTTGATAACATGAAGTCTGACTTAATCATGAAGACAATCAATTAGAGATGCTTGCAAACTACAAAGTTACCCCTTTTGAATGGTGGTTATTTTGCAAGTGTAAATCACCATCAGGCGCCTGAGCACTGCTGATTACCTCAGTGGCAGTCAGCAAGTGGCAGAGTTTAGTTTAGCTCAGCCAATAATATCGTCAGCCAGAGTGTTCAGCTTGTTTTCAGTTCATCCACATGTTGCTCATGTTACATGTAATGACATTTGGGAAATATAAATAATTATTGGAATACGCAGTACCACTCAGCTGCTTGTGGGAATGGTCGAATGTGTTATATTGGGATGTTCTTTGATATGAGGCGAGGATTTTGAACATCAAGAAATGTTCATGGTTGCCACAGCAAGATCAGCGGAGACAGATACATATACTTATAGGACAAAGTACAGCTATAAACTAATTCTGCAAACGTTCGCCTTTTGCATAGGATATTTGCCAGGCGCAGTGTAGAGGCACCACCCCTGACTTGCAGAGTGGAACGCAGTGGTGCCGTGGCTAGAGCATAGGACTCATCTGAGAGAACGCAGGTTCGAATCCTGTGCTGCCGTGTCGAACCTTGGGAAAGTTTGATAACTTCATGTTGCTCCAGGCCTTCAATTCACTCAACTGTATGATTGAGTACCTGGCTACAGACAGTGGTGGATATGTGTGTACGCATAGTCTTTGCACATTGATTGCAGCACAGTTGAATGCTTCCGATAGAAGTCGAGATGGTGTTCGATTGAACAGGTCTGCCAGGAAGTAAAGGGTAAAGTGTTTTGATCAGTCCTAAGGACTGGATACTGCGCTATATAAGAACTTACCTTTGCTTGCGAGGATATCCCGATCTGTAATGACAGCCTCTCTCTCCCTCTGCCAGCATCTGTATACAAAGCACTGACAGTCCCCTGGACCTGCTACGTCATGACTCCCGCGAACAGCTCCACCAGAATGGTTCCACCGGAGACCTCAGGTTTGACATCCACCCGGAGCTGCTCAACGCCACGACTCCGCTCTCCCGGAGCAGGCGAGGCAGCTTCTCGTCTCGCAGACAGACGCTCCGACGCAACTCCTCCGTGCCTCAGATGCACAGGCAGCCCAAGTACATCACCCCAGGTGAGGGGGTTACATGAAGGGGGTTCTATTTACTAATCCAAGTTATTATATGGGAGGGTGGGCAGAAATAAAGTTACAGGAAAGGAAAAAACATGGAAATAAATTCACAGTTTTGGCTAGGAAAATAAGTCGCTGGAAATAAAGTCACAATTTAATTTTATTTGAAGACTATGCACTAAATATACAACGTTTTGCAATTATTCACTGATAATTTAATAAAATAATGTTTGATGATTAAGATGAAGAAACTCTGCCACAGTCTTGCATATTCTTCTTGAACACAACTGCGTTTGATGCATTATTACAACAAATATTTCCACACACAATCTGACTTGATCTTATATAAGTGTAATAACATTTGAGCACAAATGAGATTTATCAGTGAATTGTATGAAACTTAGCATTCATTTTTTTTAAGTTAATCATTATTATAACGAATATATTCACCCAAATGTATTTAATATTCCACTTATATTGTAAATACAAAGAAATCTAAATGTAAAGTTGTGACTTTTTCCTGTGACTTTATTTCCTACATTCAGAGGGAGTTGGTCTCTGTTTACCAGTCCAGGTACATCACCCCAGGTGAGGGGGATTAGAGGGAGGGGGACTCTGTTTACTAATCCAAGTACATCATCCCAGATGAGGGTGGTTAGAGGGCGGGGGTTTTGTTTACTAACCCAATTACATCACCCCAGATGAGTGTGGTTAGAGGAAAGGGGGCTCTGCTTACTAATCCAAGTACATCACCCCAGATGAGGAGGTTAGAGGGAGGTGGGCTTTGTTTACTAATCCAAGTACATCACCCCAGGTGAGGGTGGTTAGAGGGAGGGAGTTCTGTTTACTAATCCAGTTACATCACCCCAGATGAGCATGGTTAGAGGTAAGGGGGCTCTGCTTACTAATCCAAGTACATCACCCCAGATGAGGGGGTAAGAGGAAAGGGGGCTCTGTTTACTAATCCAAGTACATCACCCCAGATGAGGGGGTTAGAGGGAGGACGCTCTGTTTACTAATCCAAGTACATTACCCCAGGTGAGGGGGATTAGAGGAAGGGGCTCTGTTTACTAATCCAAGTACATCATCCCAGATGATGGTGGTTAGAGGGAGGGGGTTCTGTTTACAAGTACATATCATCATTACAAGTACATATCATCCCAGGGGTGAGGGGGTTAGAGGGAGGGGACTCTGCTTAGTAATCCAAGTACATCACCCCAGATGAGAGTGGCTAGAGGAAAGGGGGCTTTGTTTACTAATCCAAGTACACCACCCCAGATGAAGGGGGTTAGAGGAAAGGGGGCTTTGTTTACTAATCCAAGTACACCACCCCAGGTGAGGGGATTAGAGGGAGGGAAGCTCTGCTTAGTAATCCGAGTACATCACCCCAGATGAAGGGATTAGAGGAAAGAGAGCTGTGTTTACTAATCCAAGTACACCACCCCAGGTGAGGGGGTTAGAGGGAGACGGGCTCTGTTTACTAATCCAAGTATATCACCCCAGATGAAGGGATTAAAGGGAAGGGGGGCTCTGTTTACTAATCCAAGTATATCACCCTAGGTGAGGGGGTTAGATGGAAGGGGGCTGTGTTTACTAATCCAATTACATCACCCCAGGTGAGGGGGATTAGAGGGAGGGAGGCTCTGTTTACTAATCCAAGTACATCATCCCAGATGAGGAGGGTTAGAGGTAGGGGGGCTCTGTTTACTAACAAGCACATCACCCCAGATAAGGAGGGATAAAGAGAGGGGGGCTATGTTTACTAACAAGTACATCACCCCAGATGAGGGGGGATAAAGAGAGGGGGGCTCTGTTTACTAACAAGTACATCACCCCAGATGAGGGGTTTAGATGGAGTGTGGCTCTGTTAACTAATCCAAGTACATTACAATTGAACACAACAAAGTTTGATGAATGATTATAACTGATTTAGTCTTGTAGAATTGTACTGACATTTAAACAAAAATGAGGTTTATCAGTGAATTTGTATGAAATTTGTGCATTTGTTTGTTATATTTAAGTTAATGTTGATTATTAAAACAAATATTCAGCCAGATTTATTTAATATTCCATGTATTTTGTAAAAACAAAGAACTCTAAATGTATAGTTGTGACTTTTTCCTGTGACTTTATTTCCTACATTCAAAGGGAGTCTGTGTTTAGTAATCCAAGTACATCACCTCCCTTCCTATGCTGGACACCTGTTGTTCATTCATTGGTTGAGACTGGCATGAATCGGCAAGAATTTAGATTGATGGGTATAGCCCAACTGTTGTCATCCATGGTAGACTCTCAGTGTGAGGGACAGCGTGCACCATTCCATCAAAATTGGTCCAGTATAGTTTTATTTAGAGACCCACCCACCTGTCTTTTGGGTAGGCAGAGTCCGTTTTAGTCAGGTGTAATTTGAGGGGCAAGAAATCTTACGTGAATTACATAAACAAACTGTTCCATCACATAACACTTAAATTTCAGCAGCAACAAATAATTCATTAAATACATCTGGGCAGTCAGTATCTTACAAATATATATTGTTTATACCATATAACATTTTTTAGATAAAAACGAACAGAAAAGGTCCTTTTTTCATTGTTGCCATTACTTATTATCATTCATCAGCCATTGCATAGACCAGGATCAGTAGAAGACTTTATAATTCTCTGCGGACATGTACGAAGGATCAGTTACACCAGACACACGATTTTATCATTTACCTGTCCTTTAGGAGATTAATGAACTAGCGTAAAGTGAAGTGGGTAACTGCCTAATGGCACATTGTAAGGAGGGCTTATTGTACAGTGGGGATTAAATCGACAAACTTGGGCAGCTGAGAGAGGAAATAATCATACAAGGAAGGATTAAGAGATTAAATTACTGCTTCTAGCTTATTGTGGTGAGGCTGCGTGTGAACAGTATTTTGCAGAAGAGAGTAAATGAATGGAACAAAATGTATCTGATTGTGTAGTGTTATTATTATTATTAAAACCAACATTTACAGATCGAGACAACTGCATAAATATAGCAAAAGTGTTGCACACTGGATAAACAAAGATCTTTTGTCTATGCTAACCACTAAATTGCAGTGGAATGGCAATTTTGCCCAAGTTTGAAATATGTTTTGCCTTGCATGAATACAATGTTATGTGGCAGATCTTGATGCAGAATCTTGTAATGTTGTTTTGTATTGAAGAATGCTACAGGTCTTCGGTTGTATAAATGAGTACCTGTCTGTAGACGTTGGAGGATACATGTGAAAGTACAATTGTTACACAATATTTGTAGCATGGCTGGCTGAATGCTTCCCACAGAAGTCAAGATGATATTGAATGAATGGGTCTACCAGGGGTGAAGTGTAAAATGTTTTGAGCAGTCCTGAGGCCTCAGTACTATAAGTGCAGTGGTACCTGTCTTCAACGACCCCTCTGATCAGCGACCACTTGCAATGTATGGACACTTCAAATGTCCCGATCGTTTTTAACGGATATGTCCCATAGATCAACGGACTCCTACTGAACACAGACGCAGACAACAATTCTTTAGTATTATTCCAATGCTAGGGCAGACCGTCATACCGATTTATGGGTTTTTACCTGAAATACGTGCATTCCTATTGTTAACAATTTTATTTTGCATTTGTAAATTTTTTTAAAGATGGCATCGCCCATTTCCTGCATAGCACTGTGCATGCTGGGAGTGTTGTTTTTGTCCAATCACATGAGACCGCAAACTGCACGAGATCAACGCAAAGCCCACGAGTTAAACCCACAGCAGTTTTTAGATTTGAACGAATCGCACACGTTTTACATATTTGTATACAGAAGTTATGGCAAGTGAAGGAAAGAGAAAGATTTTGAGCTGAGATCGGCGGGTTGATGTGCTAAGACGATTGGACAATGGACAGTCTTGTCGTACGATTGCGAAAGAAGATGGCTGTGGCAAGACACAGATCGGTCGAATTTTTCATTCTGAACGAGCAGTCATCTTGCGGGAATGGGAGTCGGATGGACGATCTGACTTGAAGTACGTCAAGCGTCGGAAAACTATCTACGGCGATTCTGGTGTGGGAGTGGTTTTGTACCGCACGCGCCAAGAAACTTCCAGTCAGTGGAAAACTTATCCAGGTATGTCGCCATTTCCATTTCCCCCTCCGTGATTAGAAATGCTTTATAAATGTGGCACACAATTTCGAAAGTTAACATTAACAAGTGTGTTTTATTCGACTTTGCAATCGTTCAGTCAAATGGTTTTTGTGGATTTAACCGTTAACATTACGCATCTGTTTGGATTATGCCAAGATTGTAGGAATACTCAGTTCCAAAACAAACAAACAAACCGAATTACAGTTGCTGAAGTGTTTGGACTTCAAAAAATTGTGTTTTGGGAACATGAATTATTTAAACGATAGTCTTATTTAAATGCTTTTAACCAACATTTAATGTTTATTATGACATGCAAAAAATTTTGTTTTATTTACGTCCCTAAATGAATCTAATATGTTTGCAATTGTGTTTTAGGAAAAAGCCTTGATGCTGTCGATGGAGATGCCAGGCCACGACGACTTCAGGCAGCCAACAGTTGGCTGCAAATGTGGCAGAAACGCCATAACATCAAATGGGCTGCATTGTGTGGTGGGTAGCCAAGGTGCCAGAAGACGTGATGGCCGTCTGGATGATGCGTCTGCCAGAGATGTCTGCTGGCTATGCTCCAGCAGACATCTACAACGCCAACGAAACAGGGCTTTACTACCGTTCCTTGCGTGAACACTCCAAGGTTGTTCGTTGTGATCCTTGCGTCAAAGGCGCGTGTGTCTGTGTTGCTGGCCTGCAGCAAGTGAAAAGCTCAAGCCGCTGCTGATCAGGAAATCGATGAAGTCACGGTGCTTCAAAGAAGTCGACAAGGCAGTGCTTCCATGTGATGCCGGAATCAACACTGGCCTGAAGGGGCATTACTGCAAACGCCTGATGCGACATGTCCTGTCGGAGATGGATGAGGCGCAGACAGCCACTGAACTCATCAAGTGTATGGACGTCCTTGAGGCGATCCGGTGGTTGCACTTTGCATGGGCCAGTGTGTCAGAGTCGACAACCTGCAAGTGTTTCACCAAATGTGGATTTGGCTCGGAGAACAGTGATGATCCGGAGGACCTGCTTGTGCAGCAGCCAGAAGGATCGGTCTACAACGAGTTGCTAGGTGCCGTGTCCAGCACCACTGATATGGTCAGTGATAACTGGGAGGCTGCCCTCATTGCCAAGGCAACGGGGGAGGTGCCAGCTGATGACTCCAGCAGTGACGAGGAGGAGCAGGAGGAGGAGGCTGAGTGTTGTCCAACAGGGAGGTCTTTGGACATGTCAACGAACTTGTCACCTATGCGATGCATGCGAGTAACCCAGCCATACTGGAGGCAGTCGCAACGGTGCAAAGCCTTATGCAGGACCACTGCAATAAGCAGTCTGCTCTTGCAAAGCAGAAATCCATCACAGACGTTTTTGCTGTTCAGTGAGATGGGTGGGTGGTGTGTCAAAGTTGACAACTGGCACATGTTTCGCTGACTGCGCTCAGTTCTTTGTTCAGTGATATGTATGTAAATATGTTGTGGGTTTTGGTGTGGTGGTTGTGAATAAAGATTGTAAATATGTTCAAAAAAAGTAATCTGTAATTCTTGCCCCTCTGATGAGGGGACATCTGCGATGTAGGGACACTTGCTTGGCCCCACAGGTGTCCCTACAAGACAGGTGCCACTGTACTTACTGCTACCTCTCTATTCCAGACAACCTGGTGTGGCAGCTGATCTTGCTTGGCCCCACAGGTGTCCCTACAAGACAGGTGCCACTGTACTTACTGCTACCTCTCTATTCCAGACAACCTGGTGTGGCAGCTGATCTTGCTTGGCCCCACAGGTGTCCCTACAAGACAGGTGCCACTGTACTTACTGCTACCTCTCTCTATTCCAGACAACCTGGTGTGGCAGCTGATCTTGCTTGGCCCCACAGGTGTCCCTACAAGACAGGTGCCACTGTACTTACTGCTACCTCTCTATTCCAGACAACCTGGTGTGGCAGCTGATCTTGCTTGGCCCCACAGGTGTCCCTACAAGACAGGTGCCACTGTACTTACTGCTACCTCTCTATTCCAGACAACCTGGTGTGGCAGCTGATCTTGCTTGGCCCCACAGGTGTCCCTACAAGACAGGTGCCACTGTACTTACTGCTACCTCTCTATTCCAGACAACCTGGTGTGGCAGCTGATCTTGCTTGGCCCCACAGGTGTCCCTACAAGACAGGTGCCACTGTACTTACTGCTACCTCTCTATTCCAGATAACCTGGTGTGGCAGCTGATCTTGCTTGGCCCCACAGGTGTCCCTACAAGACAGGTGCCACTGTACTTACTGCTACCTCTCTATTCCAGATAACCTGGTGTGGCAGCTGATCTTGCTTGGCCCCACAGGTGTCCCTACAAGACAGGTGCCACTGTACTTACTGCTACCTCTCTCTATTCCAGACAACCTGGTGTGGCAGCTGATCTTGCTTGGCCCCACAGGTATCCCTACAAGACAGGTGCCACTGTACTTACTGCTACCTCTCTATTCCAGACAACCTGGTGTGGCAGCTGATCTTGCTTGGCCCCACAGGTATCCCTACAAGACAGGTGCCACTGTACTTACTGCTACCTCTCTATTCCAGACAACCTGGTGTGGCAGCTGATCTTGCTTGGCCCCACAGGTATCCCTACAAGACAGGTGCCACTGTACTTACTGCTACCTCTCTATTCCAGACAACCTGGTGTGGCAGCTGATCTTGCTTGGCCCCACAGGTGTCCCTACAAGACAGGTGCCACTGTACTTACTGCTACCTCTCTATTCCAGACAACCTGGTGTGGCAGCTGATCTTGCTTGGCCCCACAGGTATCCCTACAAGACAGGTGCCACTGTACTTACTGCTACCTCTCTATTCCAGATAACCTGGTGTGGCAGCTGATGATGCTTCCCATCCTCATTCCTCTCTGGTTCCTTGACGTCTTCATCAGCATTGTCTCGTCCCCACTGCGGATGCTGCGGAATATCGCATACAGCTTGCCCCTGGAGATCACCCCACCTCCCATACACCGTAGGGGGTCTGTGTCCATGCACACTGGTCGCCCCGGACACAAACCCCATGTCTTCCCTGTCAACCCTGGGGTGCCAAACCTCTACGCAGGTCCACCCTCTCCACATGCCAATCAGATGTACCTCGATCCAAGTCTGTACTGAGAGGTTTGTTCGACGTACGTTTGTTGTCGAAAATGTGGACGTCCATTTGCATTGTTGATTTGCAGCATACAAAATTTGGATGTCCGTTTGCACCATCCATTTGCATCATCCAAAATTAGGATGTCCATTTGCACTCTCTATATACATCATCCAAAATGTGGACATCAGTTTGCACTGTCCATTTGCATCACACAAAATGTTGATGTAATTTGTACCATCCAATTGTATCATCCAAAAATGTGGATGTCCATTTTTATATTCGGAAATTTTTATGACTATCTGCATCAACCAAAATGTTGAAGTCATTTACAATGTTCATTTGCATTATCAAAAATGTTGATGTCATTTGCACCGTCCATTTGCATCAACGAAGAGTTGGATGTCCATTTGCACTGTCCATTTGCATCATCCAAAATTGTGATATCCAAATGTGTCATCCAAAATTTGGGTGTCCATTCATACTGTCTAGTTATCTCATCCAAAATGTTGATATCCATTTGACCCATTCGTTTTTCATAATGCAAAATTTTGACGTCCATAACTCCGCATACTGAAATGCATCATCCAAAATTTGTAATTGGTGTATTTGGAGCAGAAACTTTGAATCAAAATGTTGGATGAGAAATATGAAGGAAGCCAGGAAATGGTTTGTTGAAGGTGTATAAATAGAACATGGTTTATGTAAATATCTAAATTGTATTGCCTGCATGATTGTGTATTTGTCTATGAAGAAATGTAACGTGGACGCTCACGTTCATCTTAGCATTGTAATGTAGGTGTGATCAGTTTTATTGCACCAATATTTGACTTACCATAGCAATTAATACACAGATAGCATTTTATATAACGATTATATCTTATAGTTGTTACTTTTGATATGTAATCTCTTTACACCAGGTGGCGCATCTGTGTCTTCTCAGCCTCGTTCTCGCCTTCTGCGTTTGTTCTTGCTGCACATTTGAAGTAAATTATCGTATAACCCAAGTTTCCATCTACGGTGTCGCAGCGCATTGTTCATATTGGAAAGATTTTTAAAAAGTTTGTATAGATATACAAACATTTGCAAAACTATTTGTAAACATCAGAACAAGTTTTAAATTGCCCTTTCTAATTCCACAAAGTCTTTATTTGTAAAGTAAATTGCAGTGTTGTTACATGTTTTTTAATAATGATTGATTATCAAGGATTAAAAAAAATTAAGCAAAAATGTTAACACTGAGTGCTAGTTGAAGTAAGTTGCATGCCACCTGGTGAATATGGTGGGAATAACTTGCACGCCATCTGGTGAGTATAACTTATAAGACCTCGGCACCATTACTCCAGTTTGTTAGAGACTAAGTATGTCTCACAAGCAGTGGCGCGGGAATGAAATTCATATTGGGGGGGCTACCGGAGCTTCAGCACCACTGAAGAATTGTCGCCACTGCATATCTTCACATCTTCCTTCACCTTGTGGCTGTCTCGGTTGGCTTGACTGTGACATCAGAAGACGGGGGTTGAAAATTGTTTGCCGCTGTAACTTCATGCGTTGGGAAAAAATTTTGCTGCCGTGTCGCCTGTTACTGGGGGGGGGGGCAGAAAACCATGTCTGCCCTCCAGTTGCACACACCTTTCACAGTCGACAAAAATACACATTAATCCTCTCATAAAATTTAGATTTCCACCAGCCATTGACACTCGCCACAAAAACAAACATACACGCTCACATTTAATGGGGGGAGGCAGAACCATATGTCTGCCCCCTGGAGAAATTCCAGAGGGGGTATCAGCCCCCCATTCCCGCGCCTATGCTCGCAAGTATTTTATAAGTTCCTACACAATACCAGACATAGTTTCAGTAGTACAATGTTTACCGGTAGTTTAGATGTATAATCACAATGTTCATGATTAGATCAACCAAAACACTTTCAATTATGTGTGCATAAACTGATTTTGTAGTTGTGTCAGATTTGATAATGATGTTTTATAAAGATACTTTGTAATCTGCATTAGCAAATGATATACGCTCATAAGGACTGTGGTTGAAGGAATGTGTAGGCACAATGCTTGCATTGTGTGCCTTTTAGGACCTTTGCTATTTGAAAATGTTAGCCCCTGTTTATGTGTTGCGTTCACTGTGTCTGATTTAGTGTCAAACCCACTGTATGAAAGTCTCAATTCAAATATTAAGTACACAGATACGTGACACTTGGTTGTTATTCCAATGCTATATTACACCAACATTTTACTGCTATATTTTAGAATAACATTGTACTGCTGTATTTATGAGTCACATTGTACTGCTGTATTTATGAGTCACATTGTACTGCTGTATTTATGAGTCACATTGTACTGCTGTATTGATGAGTCACATTGTACTGCTGTATTGATGAGTCACATTGTACTGCTGTATTTATGAGTCACATTGTACTGCTGTATTGATGAGTCACATTGTACTGCTGTATTGATGAGTCACATTGTACTGCTGTATTGATGAGTCACATTGTACTGCTGTATTTATGAGTCACATTGTACTGCTGTATTTATGAGTCACATTGTACTGCTGTATTTATGAGTCACATTGTACTGCTGTATTTATGAGTCACATTGTACTGCTGTACTGATGAGTCACATTGTACTGCTGTATTTATGAGTCACATTGTACTGCTGTATTGATGAGTCACATTGTACTGCTGTATTGATGAGTCACATTGTACTGCTGTATTGATGAGTCACATTGTACTGCTGTATTGATGAGTCACATTGTACTGCTGTATTTATGAGTCACATTGTACTGCTGTATTTATGAGTCACATTGTACTGCTGTATTTATGAGTCACATTGTACTGCTGTACTGATGAGTCACATTGTACTGCTGTATTTATGAGTCACATTGTACTGCTGTATTGATGAGTCACATTGTACTGCTGTATTGATGAGTCACATTGTACTGCTGTATTTATGAGTCACATTGTACTGCTGTATTTATGAGTCACATTGTACTGCTACGGGATAGCTGGTGTAATACTTCTGTTTTAACAGCCACATTACCAACAGCAAAGGAGAACAACAAAATCTTGTCATTATATGTGGGTATTTGTTACAAACCTTCACTGTCTGCTTGTTCTTTTTCAGTTGGTAGCTGTCTGCTTGTACTATGTCTTCTTGTACTTCATCTGTTGGTACTTTGTCTGCTTGTACTTTTATCTGATGGTACTTTATTGGCTTGTACTTTGGCTGTCGATACGTTGTTAGCTTGTACTTTGTTTGTACTATGTCTGTTGGCACTTTCTCAGTTGGTACATTTTATGTTTGTACTGTCTTTTTGTACTTTTATCTATTGGTACTTTATTGGTTTGTACTTTTATTGTTTGTACTTTGTCTGCTTGAACTTTGTCTGTTAGTACTTTGACTGCTAACTCTGCTTGTACTCTTGTTTGTATGTTGGTATATTTGTGCTTTGATTTGAAGATCAGTGTTCGGCTTTAGACAACTTGATTTCTCTCATCTTCCAAATGTTCCCCAGAGTGAGCTTCTTGATTGTTTGCTTCACATCTGCTTCCAGTCAACATTGTTTTATGCAGAGTTCATGATTTATTTACCATCTATAAAGTCCAAGTCACCTTGCTGGTTCTCAAGTACGTCCCCAATACCATCCTTCCTATTCTCTCATGTTCATTGTCCATTCTGCGGTAAGAAAAGTTACGCAAAACAGTGCTGTCTCATTCCTGTCTGTGCACCATGAGAGATCTGTGAGTTGTCCTGTACAAATGACCTTCATAGGTGGTTCAGATATCACAAAAGTAATGCCGAGGCTGTTGAATGTGTTTTCGTTGTCTACATAGCTGGCGTAGAAGGATGAGTTTCTGTCAGTAGAGTGTTCTACCATGGTGGTAGGAGTAGCAATTTGGTGGTGCCAGATCCATATTTACAGATGCTCTGGTGATCTCCGAGTCGCATCCACCACTGTTTTCAGTCTGTCCAAGTCCAAGATGACTTGGTTGAGGACCTTTCGAGATGCTGACTGTTCTTAGTCCTGCATATCTCATCCGATCTCTTCTCAGTCCCAGTCATTTCTGATAGACTGTGGTATTTCTGTGGATGTTTCTAGGTCTTCATTGAAACAATCAAGAACAATATCAACTGGCTACATTCCTATTCACCAGGAGATCAAAGGCTTTCTTTATACTATATCTTTGCTTGGTCTTTCGCAGTTGATCTTGACGATGTCTTCTGCAGTTTTGGGGGGTGCTGGTGCTTGTAGGTTTAACATCTCCTCAATATGTTCAATTGATCTCCTGTGACGGCAATTTTGTTAACCTGATCTTTGATTATAAATAATTGATAGGCTTATTTGTGTGATGCTGGTGAGAACATCTTTAAATTACATAAATGAAAGTATGTTAATTGTATGTATACTATCATTAACGCATGTAACAGTAGCTACAGAATAGTATCGATGCCAACGGTACTGTAGTCTGTAGAGCACTTTAGAGGCACATGATTGTAGACGTAGAACTAATTGTTAAACACTATTTAGACATTCTAAATGCACTTAACAATGCAATTTGTTGTCGTTATTTTTACACTGATGTTTGATATTGCAATATGCACGTGTTATGACAGTATTACGATATACAATGATTTTTCAGGGAAGAATCAGATCTATTGGGTTGGTCTGGCCATTGGTGATTGTATCTAAAAGAATGTGTTAATTTGATGAGAATTGCTGGTTTGTTAACATAAATTGTTGCTGTGATTTGCATTAAATAATTGCAAAGACGCATCATCTTTTCATTCCTTGACCAGACTGAGATGCGGAATGTGATCCCGTGTCCGAGCCTCACTTTCAGAAAGCTACATCTTCATTGTTACGTGACTTGGTTTGTTCCGTTACACAGAATGATCTTCTCCAGCTAGGGGTAGTATTACTCTGGAATATAAGCTTACCCCCAGTCATGGGGCAACAAACTGGGTGCAACTGTTGTCAACACTTCATACCTTACACAACTGGGAAGGGGTTATATAACTAATAATAACCCTAATAAGCTAATTTGCTAAAACATATACATGTAATTGAATATTTTTATTTCACCACACATGCATAATGTTGACAAAACCACAGCAAAATAAACATTCACTAAAAACCATCACTGCAAAACATTTATAAAATGTAATACAAACCCTTTGCTATGGCTACGAAAAGTTCTACCCAGTACCATAAGACACTGTATATGTTCTTACAGGGTAGAATTTGGGGGAAGACATTGTAATTGTAGATCAAATTCTTAAATAAACAGCAACATCCTTGTTAAAGACACATCAAAGCACCACAGATTTCAGATAAACAGTACAGAATACAAAAACTCTGGCAGTAGTATTCACAAAACTCATGTATTTCAAAATAATAAATAGCAAGTAAACACAGTTTTAGCCTATTGTTTCTACACATTTCTATACCATATGTGCACACAAGCAGTTTAGCTGCTTATATATTTCATCAAAGCATGCAGTTTCCAACGAACTACTATCACAAACTAACTATCACAAACTATCTATCGCATACATCAATGCTGCTTGATTTGCATTAAAATGGCAGTATTCTCAATGCATTTATTTCATTTAAAACATTTGCATAAACAATTGTATGTAAATATTACATAATTATGTTAATAAAACAGTTGTTATTCATCCTCAACAAGTGTATTCAAATGTATTTACATGATGACAATGGCTTCTATTACTAATTATACATTACCCTAAATATTAAATAAAAACTCGTAGATCCTTTAATCCAATGTATCCCTACAACACACCTTCTCTCTCCAGCCCAGTGGTGACAAAGGATTTTTTTAATGTTTGCGCGGAAGGCTTGCATTGAATAAAACAACCTGATGCTATTGTTGTATCCATCACACGACCAACCGTCTTGTTTCATTAGGCTTAAAAAATGGTTGATGCACCTAATAATAAGTCGCCACCCCACTAATGTAATGCACATTATGTATAAACATTGTTTGCATGGCTCATTGCTGTGACTGATGTCAGTTTCTGGTTCCGTCAGTTGATATCACCATGCTTGGCACACAGGTATGAAAATCCCAAACCCATGCACTGACCATTGCTAATACAGTGTTTCCATTCTGAGTTCTGCAATGTTCCTTAAAAGACCACAGGCGTAGGTAGGTAAGTCTGTCACTTCTCTGTCCACACCTGTTCTTAATAACCATCGTCGTCATCATCGCTGTCATTTGCTGCTGCTGCGTGAAATATTGACGATGCCATGACATCTCGCACCTGTTTCCTCGGACACTCTTCCAAGGTTGTTTCCACGGCGCCTGCCTGTGACAGCATCCACTCCAGCTCTGGAATACGAAGCAACGTCACAACTCAAATAATACTCAAAGTGATACAGTCAACTACACATATAACTTATTTGCTTTATAACAAATTCTTGCTTATGACGATTTTTATTATTGAATTTAAAACATACCACATTTTTTGATATAACAATCAATTCTGTTGGTCGCAATGGCCAAAACCCATTGAAATATCATTAAATATAACGAACTGACAATGTCAAATAAAACAATTTTATTTTATATTGAATACTATGGAATAAAGTATGTTTCTCACTGTTATTAATTGATTCCAAGCATACTGATGTTAGTATGATAATTTTCAGATATAAAGAATTTGGTATATATATATACTGAACAAATTAGCCTGTCCCAAGCATTCATTAAATATCCGAGGTTAACTGTATTTCATATACCAATAAATGTTTGCAAAACAGCATTTAAAACTACTACATAAATAGTAAAAAAACATGAAAATTTAAACACAGGTGGTACTGAGACATGTGACGCTAATCACAAGTTCCAGGATGTTGGGGACAGCCGGCCTTGTTTCCGCGACCAAGACTACAAGTTGGAGGAAATAGAAGCGAATCAGCAAACTTCCTGTCATTGGAATTGTTCTATAGTTTAGTATACTTAATAAAGGACCTCCGTTCAACGCACGATTCACGTAACACAACACTTCACGCTAACAGTGACCACCTCTGGCTTGATAGGATGATTCCAAGTAACAAAACAGACCGTGAGACCATTTCAGTAAGATAATAGGCTCATAACAATAATCAATCATTAAGCATAATTCCTTGTTAAATTAAAGCAGCTTTTTGAAATGTGAAAAGTCACAGTCGATGGGTAAATTGATTGTAAAGAGCAAATTCCGGTGATGAGGTCATAAGAGTGTTACCCACACGGTGCCGCGCCAACCTACCATCCCAGGTGAGTCCGAGTCCACAACCTACCATCCCTAGTGAATTTGAGTCCACAACCTACCATCCCTGGTGAGTTAGAGTCCACAACCTATAATCCCTTGTGAGTCTGAGTCCACAACCTACCATCCCTGGTGAGTTAGAGTCCACAACCTATAATCCCTTGTGAGTCTGAGTCCACAACCTACCATCCCAGGTGAGTCTGAGTCCACAACCTACCATCCCAGGTGAGTCTGAGTCCACAACCTACCATCCCAGGTGAGTCTGAGTCCACAACCTACCATCCCAGGTGAGTCTGAGTCCACAACCTACCATCCCAGGTGAGTCCGAGTCCACAACCAACCATCCCAGGTGAGTCTGAGTCCACAACCTACCATCCCAGGTGAGTCTGAGTCCACAACCTACCATCCCAGGTGAGTCTGAGTCCACAACCTACCATCCCAGGTGAGTCTGAGTCCACAACCTACCATCCCAGGTGAGTCTGAGTCCACAACCATTCCTGGTGTGTCTGAGTCCACAACCTACCATCCCAGGTGAGTCCGAGTCCACAACCTAGCATCCCTAGTGAATTTGAGTCCACAACCTACCATCCCTGATGAGTGTGAGTCCACAACCTATAATCCCTGGTGAGTCTGAGTCCACAACCTACCATCCCTGGTGAGTTTGAGTCCACAACCTATAATCCCTTGTGAGTCTGAGTCCACAACCTACCATCCCTGATGAGTGTGAGTCCAGAACCTATAATCCCTGGTGAGTCTGAGTCTACAACCTACCATCCCTGGTGAGTGTGAGTCCAGAACCTATAATCCCTGGTGAGTCTGAGTCTACAACCTACCATCCCTGATGAGTGTGAGTCCACAACCTATAATTCCTGGTGAGTCTGAGTCTACAACCTACCATCCCTGATGAGTGTGAGTCCACAACCTATAATCCCTGGTGAGTCTGAGTCCACAACCTACCATCCCTGATGAGTGTGAGTCCAGAACCTATAATCCCTGGTGAGTCTGAGTCTACAACCTACCATCCCTGATGAGTGTGAGTCCACAACCTATAATTCCTGGTGAGTCTGAGTCTACAACCTACCATCCCTGGTGAGTGTGAGTCCAGAACCTATAATCCCTGGTGAGTCTGAGTCTACAACCTACCATCCCTGATGAGTGTGAGTCCACAACCTATAATTCCTGGTGAGTCTGAGTCTACAACCTACCATCCCTGATGAGTGTGAGTCCACAACCTATAATCCCTGGTGAGTCTGAGTCCACAACCTACCATCCCTGATGAGTGTGAGTCCAGAACATATAATCCCTGGTGAGTCTGAGTCTACAACCTACCATCCCTGGTGAGTTTGAGTCCACCAAATTCCTCCGGTCCAATGAACTGTTTCTTCATGTCACCCTCTTTGTAGATGAATATCGTCGGCAGGTTCTTGTCTGGGTAGTTGGGGATGCAGACGCTAGCAACACTGCGCAGGAACTTTGTGCACGGAAACTTCTGAGCCAGCTCCCCTAGGTAGTTGTTGATGAGTTTACACAGCGGCACACTGCAGAGAGAGGCAAGGAATCAGGATCACACAGATATATATGGTGTGCTTCACCATGGTTTGGAGTTTAGACAATAAGGTATGAGAAAAGGCCAAAAACATATCAAAGCATCAATTTTCATTTGTGATTTGAAATATAAATATCTAACTTTTATGGCAATTATGGTGTTAGAAAAAATAAAAACTGGCCAAACTCCTGCACATTCAATGGTATTTTTATGATATACACTGTTCTTAAAATATTAAATATGAGTGCAAAATTCCATTGAGCTATCATACTTATTAATCGTGTTATAAATGATCTGTTGCTATTTGTATATAAAAGAACCAGATTCGTGATGGGCAAACCACCTGATGAAGCAGCGTTAACCCTTGAGGCCGCAACCGCCTGCAAACGTCCAGACACCCTCTTCCCCAACTGCCTGGATCCGTCCTTTAGCTTTGACAATGCATGGAGATGGCGTCATCTTCTGGATACTTAAATTTAACTTGTGTCACTGGATTCTTGAGTGTATTTGCTGTGCACTAGGGGTATTTGTTGTATTCTTCTTATGTTTAATTCAATATCTTTAAAATAAGCACAACCTGCAATTTCAGGAAACAAAATATAAAAGTTAAATACAAAATACTAGGTGCTCCCATATCATGCGTGGAGGCTAAAGGGATAATAAAGGGCAAGAAGTATGGGGAAGAACTTCCAGCTGCACACACACATCCTCAACACATCAGATTGGTCTGATGTGCAACAGAATTAGGGTTAGGTGGGTGGTACTTCTAACGAGATTGGCATCAGGTTTTTACTTGAATTTGTAGGAGGGGCAGCAAAAAGCCGTCACCAAAAATACAGGAGCAGTGACCGTGAGACTCACCCATCCTTGTAGACGTGCAGTATGACATAGATGCTCTCTCCTGCCTGGTTGACCTCCCTCACATAGTCCTCGCGAGAGATCTCCCGCACCTCGCCGTACTTCGCCTTCTTTTGTGCCTCCATCACCTCTGCCAACCTCTGGCGTCTGAGGCACACACAACCAAAGACCACATATATATTACTTCAAGACTACGTAGTGCACATAATAAGCATTAAATGAGAGATATTTTTAATTATTTCACAGTCAGTTCACCTTTTTTTCCGTGATGTTTTCGGCTGGTTACAGCAGTCTCAGTCAGACAGCTACCGCTAGATGGCGGTTGTCATCTGAGGAAGACTAACGAAAGCTGAAACGTCACGGAAAAAAAAACTGACTGTTCACTCATCTGAAGCATCCAGTCTGAAAAACCTATTTACTCACGCAATAAACATTACACGAAAAAGTTATGAAGCAGTTTGTCCACCATTTTAGAGGTGTGCCAAGCCAGCTGCCAGAACATAAGCATGCAAAAGATGCAGTTCTTTGAATTGTTACAGTTCAAAAGTGTCAAAGATAAACTCAATATTTTAAAATTGTTATTGTATAAGGAATAGCATAGCCTTGTGATTATTCTGATGAAATTCTTGTGGCTGAATATATAATTGGGACTATTTTGTGATTTTTTGGCAAGTTTCATTTCTTGAATTGTGTCGGATGAAAAGCCTCAACAATTAACTCAATATTTGTTTATTTTATGTCATTACTAGCTGAGTTACCCGGCGTTGCCCGGGGGGAAAAAGGCAGTCATATGTATCAGACACCCCAAACCCATCCCAAATCTTTCCAGCCTACCCACATTAATACATTGTAACTGGTCAATAGCCTAGTTGTTAGGACAAACTTTTGCTAGAAATCGCACGTGCTCACGTGAAATGGTGTTTTTTGACCAAAAAATACTGAAAATGGTTTTCTGCCAGATTATTATACCTTTGTATGCATACTATCAATAAAGTTAACTTCTATGACAATTACATACCTCTAAGTGAGTTTTAATCATGGATCAAGCATGTCGATATCATGTAATGAAATCCATTATGCAATCTTTGACAGCCATTTTCTCCACAAAAAAATTCTTCAAATTTCTGCATTTGGAAACGGGATATCTCTTGGAATAATTATTCTATGTAAATAAAGTTTTCAGTGTTGCATTCAGCATATTCTACTGTGTGCAATGATCAGACACTTTTTTAAATCATGAATAGTTTGAAAGATATAGCCATATTTTTTGCAAAAAAACAAGATTTTTTTTTCGTATTTTACCAAAAAATTATTTTTAAAATAAAAACACATTTCAAAAAATGCTCTGATCATTGCACAATAGACTCTATAGAGAACATGGATTTGCAAGAATTATACCTATATATGGATTCAATAAAAAGTGGCAGCTTTTCAAAATTTGCCAATATTTCCTCAAAATGGTGGCCATTTTGTTTGTTACCATGGAAACGGGGGGTCTGGCTGAAAACAGTTCAATATATATTTTACTTAGTAGGACCCATTTCATGCATTGAGCAGAACAAATTTAACTGTTTGCACAAATTAAAAAAGAATCCTATCTACCTGTCGTGTCTGGCCTTAAGCGCTGAGGATTTATTTTGAAACGTCAATAATTTGACAACTTTTTAAAATGTCTGCATACATCCAGCAACATATTTGTAGGTGTCATAATTATCTTTACCATGACATAAAAAAACATTAAATTGTGCGGCCTTTTGAAATATTGAGCCCCCAAGTTCTCCACCCCTCGAACGAATTTCGAAAATGTGTAAATTTACAAACCATCTCAATGGGCCTGGTAGACCACATGCATAATTTCAGCTCGATACATAAAAACCTGATGGGAGTTGTGGGGGCACTTACAAACAGAGAACGACCTGTTTTATAATATAGATGACGTATCACAATTTTGTGATTAATCTGATGAAATGTGGTGAAGTTCTGATTACTGAATATGTAATTGGGACAATTTTTTTTTTGAAATCAACTAATACACACCACGTCTATAATGTTATGAAGTTTTAACTTGATCTGAATGTTATAACTAACAGAATCAATAATGTCTTAAATGGTTAACATTTTAGGTTAAAATTAATCAACTAGTTTTGCAGGAAACTGGGACATTTTGTGTAACATGTAATTGAAATATCACTTAATATGTGAACAAATGTAATGTTGCACCCTACGGTTTTGTAGAAAAAGTTTCCCCAAAAGTCACACGGTCTTATCAGCAAACAATCTGTGTTACCATAAAATGAAATGTTATCATCTGTGGATGTTTTCTACACAAATAAAGAGCTCTGTCCCACAATACCTGTAAGCCTCAAAGATCCTCTGTTCTTCCTCGTCAATGTCATCTTCGTTATCATTTAACTCATCAAGATTCATCTCGTCGTAACATTTACCTGCAGTCAAAACATCATAATTAGTAGTAAGAAGAAAATAAGATATCATTAGTGAGTATTATTGGTGAGGTGTGCGTGTGTGTGGGCGAGTGGTCTGGTGTAGTGTGCGTGTGTGTGGGCGAGTGGTCTGGTGTGGTGTGCGTGTGTGTGGGCGAGTGGTCTGGTGTGGTGTGCGTGTGTGTGGGCGAGTGGTCTGGTGTGGTGTGCGTGTGTGTGGGCGAGTGGTCTGGTGTGGTGTGCGTGTGTGTGGGCGAGTGGTCTGGTGTGGTGTGCGTGTGTGTGGGCGAGTGGTCTGGTGTGGTGTGCGTGTGTGTGGGCGAGTGGTCTGGTGTGGTGTGCGTGTGTGTGGGCGAGTGGTCTGGTGTGGTGTGCGTGTGTGTGGGCGAGTGGTCTGGTGTGGTGTGCGTGTGTGTGGGCGAGTGGTCTGGTGTGGTGTGCGTGTGTGTGGGCGAGTGGTCTGGTGTGGTGTGCGTGTGTGTGGGCGAGTGGTCTGGTGTGGTGTGCGTGTGTGTGGGCGAGTGGTCTGGTGTGGTGTGCGTGTGTGTGTGCGTGTGGTCTGGTGTGGTGTGCGTGTGTGTGGGCGAGTGGTCTGGTGTGGTGTGCGTGTGTGTGGGCGAGTGGTCTGGTGTGGTGTGCGTGTGTGTGGGCGAGTGGTCTGGTGTGGTGTGCGTGTGTGTGGGCGAGTGGTCTGGTCTGGTGTGGTGTGTGTGGGCGAGTGGTCTGGTGTGGTGTGCGTGTGTGTGGGCGAGTGGTCTGGTGTGGTGTGCGTGTGTGTGGGCGAGTGGTCTGGTGTGGTGTGCGTGTGTGTGGGCGAGTGGTCTGGTGTGGTGTGCGTGTGTGTGGGCGAGTGGTCTGGTGTGGTGTGCGTGTGTGTGGGCGAGTGGTCTGGTGTGGTGTGCGTGTGTGTGGGCGAGTGGTCTGGTGTGGTGTGCGTGTGTGTGGGCGAGTGGTCTGGTGTGGTGTGCGTGTGTGTGGGCGAGTGGTCTGGTGTGGTGTGCGTGTGTGTGGGCGAGTGGTCTGGTGTGGTGTGCGTGTGTGTGGGCGAGTGGTCTGGTGTGGTGTGCGTGTGTGTGGGCGAGTGGTCTGGTGTGGTGTGCGTGTGTGTGGGCGAGTGGTCTGGTGTGGTGTGCGTGTGGGCGAGTGGTCTGGTGTGGTGTGCGTGTGTGTGTGCGTGTGGTCTGGTGTGGTGTGCGTGTGTGTGGGCGAGTGGTCTGGTGTGGTGTGCGTGTGTGTGGGCGAGTGGTCTGGTGTGGTGTGCGTGTGTGTGGGCGAGTGGTCTGGTGTGGTGTGCGTGTGTGTGTGCGTGTGGTCTGGTGTGGTGTGCGTGTGTGTGGGCGAGTGGTCTGGTGTGGTGTGCGTGTGTGTGGGCGAGTGGTCTGGTGTGGTGTGCGTGTGTGTGGGCGAGTGGTCTGGTGTGGTGTGCGTGTGTGTGGGCGAGTGGTCTGGTGTGGTGTGCGTGTGTGTGGGCGAGTGGTCTGGTGTGGTGTGCGTGTGTGTGGGCGTGTGGTCTGGTGTGGTGTGCGTGTGTGTGGGCGAGTGGTCTGGTGTGGTGTGCGTGTGTGTGGGCGTGTGGTCTGGTGTGGTGTGCGTGTGTGTGGGCGAGTGGTCTGGTGTGGTGTGCGTGTGTGTGGGCGAGTGGTCTGGTGTGGTGTGCGTGTGTGTGGGCGAGTGGTCTGGTGTGGTGTGCGTGTGTGTGGGCGTGTGGTCTGGTGTGGTGTGCGTGTGTGTGTGTGTGGGCGTGTGGTCTGGTGTGGTGTGCGTGTGTGTGGGCGAGTGGTCTGGTGTGGTGTGCGTGTGTGTGGGCGTGTGGTCTGGTGTGGTGTGCGTGTGTGTGGGCGAGTGGTCTGGTGTGGTGTGCGTGTGTGTGGGCGAGTGGTCTGGTGTGGTGTGCGTGTGTGTGGGCGAGTGGTCTGGTGTGGTGTGCGTGTGTGTGGGCGAGTGGTCTGGTGTGGTGTGCGTGTGTGTGGGCGAGTGGTCTGGTGTGGTGTGCGTGTGTGTGGGCGAGTGGTCTGGTGTGGTGTGCGTGTGTGTGGGCGAGTGGTCTGGTCTGGTGTGCGTGTGTGTGGGCGAGTGGTCTGGTGTGGTGTGCGTGTGTGTGGGCGAGTGGTCTGGTGTGGTGTGCGTGTGTGTGGGCGAGTGGTCTGGTCTGGTGTGCGTGTGTGTGGGCGAGTGGTCTGGTGTGGTGTGCGTGTGTGTGGGCGAGTGGTCTGGTGTGGTGTGCGTGTGTGTGGGCGAGTGGTCTGGTGTGGTGTGCGTGTGTGTGGGCGAGTGGTCTGGTGTGGTGTGCGTGTGTGTGGGCGAGTGGTCTGGTGTGGTGTGCGTGTGTGTGGGCGAGTGGTCTGGTGTGGTGTGCGTGTGTGTGTGCGTGTGGTCTGGTGTGGTGTGCGTGTGTGTGGGCGAGTGGTCTGGTGTGGTGTGCATGTGTGTGGGCGAGTGGTCTGGTGTGGTGTGCGTGTGTGTGGGCGAGTGGTCTGGTGTGGTGTGCGTGTGTGTGGGCGAGTGGTCTGGTGTGGTGTGCGTGTGTGTGGGCGAGTGGTCTGGTGTGGTGTGCGTGTGTGTGGGCGTGTGGTCTGGTGTGGTGTGCGTGTGTGTGGGCGAGTGGTCTGGTGTGGTGTGCGTGTGTGTGGGCGTGTGGTCTGGTGTGGTGTGCGTGTGTGTGGGCGAGTGGTCTGGTGTGGTGTGCGTGTGTGTGGGCGAGTGGTCTGGTGTGGTGTGCGTGTGTGTGGGCGAGTGGTCTGGTGTGGTGTGCGTGTGTGTGGGCGTGTGGTCTGGTGTGGTGTGCGTGTGTGTGTGTGTGGGCGTGTGGTCTGGTGTGGTGTGCGTGTGTGTGGGCGAGTGGTCTGGTGTGGTGTGCGTGTGTGTGGGCGTGTGGTCTGGTGTGGTGTGCGTGTGTGTGGGCGAGTGGTCTGGTGTGGTGTGCGTGTGTGTGGGCGAGTGGTCTGGTGTGGTGTGCGTGTGTGTGGGCGAGTGGTCTGGTGTGGTGTGCGTGTGTGTGGGCGTGTGGTCTGGTGTGGTGTGCGTGTGTGTGGGCGAGTGGTCTGGTGTGGTGTGCGTGTGTGTGGGCGAGTGGTCTGGTGTGGTGTGCGTGTGTGTGGGCGAGTGGTCTGGTGTGGTGTGCGTGTGTGTGGGCGAGTGGTCTGGTCTGGTGTGCGTGTGTGTGGGCGAGTGGTCTGGTGTGGTGTGCGTGTGTGTGGGCGAGTGGTCTGGTCTGGTGTGCGTGTGTGTGGGCGAGTGGTCTGGTGTGGTGTGCGTGTGCGAGTGGTCTGGTGTGGTGTGCGTGTGCGAGTGGTCTGGTGTGCGTGTGTGTGGGCGAGTGATCTGGTGGGGTGTGTATTATAATTAATTTAAATTAAATAACTAATTTATGCATCACATTGCAAACAAATCTGTTACTTGAAGGCATGCTTTCAGTTTCAGCCAGCTAATGTCTCATTCCATATGCTACATGCCAATGTCAATGAGAAAGGTCAAGTAAAAAGAGAACACAACCAGGGTGACCTGAAGGTAAACAAGTAACAAGAGACAAGACAAACCGGAGAAGATGCATGGCAGTGTTACAGACCATGACGAGGGTGGGTGTGGTAGTGAGTGCATGGCAGTGTTACAGACCATGACGAGGGTGGGTGTGGTAGTGAGTGCATGGCAATGTTACAGACCATGACGAGGGTGGGTGTGGTAGTGAGTGCATGGCAGTGTTACAGACCATGACGAGGGTGGGTGTGGTAGTGAGTGCATGGCAGTGTTACAGACCATGACGAGGGTGGGTGTGGTAGTGAGTGCATGGCAGTGTTACAGACCATGACGAGGGTGGGTGTGGTAGTGAGTGCATGGCAGTGTTACAGACCATGACGAGGGTGGGTGTGGTAGTGAGTGCATGGCAGTGTTACAGACCATGACGAGGGTGGGTGTGGTAGTGAGTGCATGGCAGTGTTACAGACCATGACGAGGGTGGGTGTGGTAGTGAGTGCATGGCAGTGTTACAGACCATGACGAGGGTGGGTGTGGTAGTGAGTGCATGGCAGTGTTACAGACCATGACGAGGGTGGGTGTGGTAGTGAGTGCATGGCAGTGTTACAGACCATGACGAGGGTGGGTGTGGTAGTGAGTGCATGGCAGTGTTACAGACCATGACGAGGGTGGGTGTGGTAGTGAGTGCATGGCAGTGTTACAGACCATGACGAGGGTGGGTGTGGTAGTGAGTGCATGGCAGTGTTACAGACCATGACGAGGGTGGGTGTGGTAGTGAGTGCATGGCAGTGTTACAGACCATGACGAGGGTGGGTGTGGTAGTGAGTGCATGGCAGTGTTACAGACCATGACGAGGGTGGGTGTGGTAGTGAGTGCATGGCAGTGTTACAGACCATGACGAGGGTGGGTGTGGTAGTGAGTGCATGGCAGTGTTACAGACCATGACGAGGGTGGGTGTGGTAGTGAGTGCATGGCAGTGTTACAGACCATGACGAGGGTGGGTGTTGGTAGTGAGTTCATGGAAGTGTTACAAACCATGACGAGGGTGGGTGTGGTAGTGAGTGCATGGCAGTGTTACAAACCATGACGAGGGTGGGTGTGGTAGTGAGTGCATGGCAGTGTTACAAACCATGACGAGGGTGGGTGTTGGTAGTGAGTTCATGGAAGTGTTACAAACCATGACGAGGTGGGTGTGGTAGTGAGTGCATGGCAGTGTTACAGACCATGACGAGGGTGGGTGTGGTAGTGAGTGCATGGCAATGTTACAGACCATGACGAGGGTGGGTGTGGTAGTGAGTGCATGGCAATGTTACAGACCATGACGAGGGTGGGTGTGGTAGTGAGTGCATGGCAGTGTTACAGACCATGACGAGGGTGGGTGTGGTAGTGAGTGCATGGCAGTGTTACAAACCATGACAAGGGTGGGTGTGGTAGTGAGTGCATGGCAATGTTACAGACCATGACGAGGGTGGGTGTGGTAGTGAGTGCATGGCAATGTTACAGACCATGACGAGGGTGGGTGTGGTAGTGAGTGCATGGCAATGTTACAGACCATGACGAGGGTGGGTGTGGTAGTGAGTGCATGGCAGTGTTACAGACCATAACGAGGGTGGGTGTGGTAGTGAGTGTATGGCAGTGTTATAAACCATGACGAGGGTGGGTGTGGTAGTGAGTGCATGGCAATGTTACAGACCATGACGAGGGTGGGTGTGGTAGTGAGTGCATGGCAGTGTTACAGACCAAGACGAGGGTGGGTGTGGTAGTGAGTGCTATGCCACCGAGTGGGTAATTACCTGACCATGATCACCAACCTTGTGATTGTTTCATGACGGTCTGTTCCACCATGTTGATGATGTCTTCTTCGGCCACCTCAACCTCCTTCTGCGGGATGATTCCCTTCGCCCGCAGGACGTCATTCCACTGAGTGTCTTCATTTGGGTCCTATCATAGAGACATGACTCATTTTTACATTTTGGTACGTCACTTTTGCATTGTCTGGGCTGAACATGATCTATGATTCCATCTACACACAAACCTGAAATGATAATGATTAGGGGCTTAGCCAGATACCCGTCTGTCCGTCTTCAAGACTGGCAGATGATTGGCCAAGACAACTGATATGACGGGTGGAATTTAGAGGGGGCCTGCTGGCCACTAGATTAATTAATAGTTTCAACTTCAAGTCTAGGGGCCCACATTAATTACATAATTGGCACAATTGGTAGTGAAACAAATAGAATGAATAAGTATTAATTCAATAAATACCTCAAATTACACTGGTTTGTCATTACAAAATTAAAAAACTTAACTGGCTAAAGCTAGGATTCCATGTACATGTGCAGATATGGCATGTGGATGCAGCAAAACAATGAATTCATAATAGTGCCCGGTGGAAATTAACAGAAGTAGTTCCAAACATACATAGGCGGATGAGGTTTGTCGTGCAGATGCAGCTGTAGCATAAATTCGATTTTAAGCCCGTCTGTGAAGCGATTCCCACGGAAAATTAAATTTTAATGAGCTAGGCGATCACGTGATATCGTGACTTCACTTATGACACACACTCACATCAGGTCGATCCTTTCCATGCATTCAGAGCATGTTTACAAGGATAGCTTTTGGGTCGAAACGAGCATCAGAATGAGTTATTGTGCAATATTCCAACGTAATACAAACGCTAGTCATCACAGAGGAACAAACGTTTATCTTACGGTTCCACATGAATCAAATTTTATTCAAAACAACGAATGCGAATGGGCCTACAAGTCGACTAGATTTTGCAGAGCTTGGGAAATTGAGAAACATTGTTATATAATGACCATATTTTCATTTTTGTGGCGAATAAATAATTACTACAAAAATAAGAATTATTTACAAACAGTGCATTATAGTATAAAATAATTTTGTTTATATCACTTCGTAAAAACAAAACAAAAAAGTGTAAAGAAAATCAATGGTTTGGATGCTGTCAGGATTGAACCGGCGTCGCCCGATTGTAAAATAAACGACAAGTAACCAACGCGCCTACCCACTGAGCTAGCGGGACCAGCAGAAACTCTCTGACTGATTTAAGTTGTTATGATAAATTGTACAACTCCTTCATATATCGATATTCTAGTGATATTATGAGATTATACACGTTACTTATGTAGCTGGATACAATACACGTTTGCTATGTATGTTTATTGGTGTAGATTATCTCCCGTTGGTTGCATTCGATATAATTATTCTGAAAACGAGCCCAAACTCGGCGAAATCTAGTCGACTTGTAGGCCTATTCGCATTTGTTGTTTTGAATAAAATTTGAACCGTAAGATAACTGCTTGTTCCTCTATGATCACTAGTGTTTGTATTATGTCGGAATGTTCCACAATAACTCGTTCTGACGCTCATTTCGACCCAAAAGCTATACTTGTAAACATGCTCTGAATACATGGAAAGGGTCGGCCTGATGCGAGTTGGAGTCATAAGTGACGTCACGAAAAGCACGCCAAAAATATGCATATTCGAAAATGTCCGGATGCACAGCATATAATGTGGAATTTCTAATTCATTGAATTTTGTTGGCTTGGTGGACGTGGAAATAGATAGCAGGATGTAATTTAACATGAATTCAAGCAATAGATGTTTTTATTCCCTTTAAGGTAAGAATGGTTTGCGAATAATTGGTTATGTTTGTTTGATATGTTAAAAATATTGTTTTATCCACCTTCTTTTAAATCGAACCCACACATGTGCGTACTGTGGACTATTCGGAAATCTATAAACTTCCAAAATCACTAAAGGTTCATATAAGAATTTATAAGACACAATGCCCCACAGATACTGATAACAACTTATCAAAATATAAATAAAATCCATGCAAAACGGTGAATAAAAAATTAGGTTAAAATTACTTTGAACAATGTAATTAAGGTATGCGATGTGGAGTTAGATGTTTGCTGCCCAGTTACCCAGTTGCTGTTTGAATGCTACCACTGAGGTAGCATCTGGTGTGGTTGGTGGGATGGTGTTTCAGAGATGAATAGCTGAGGGAAAGAATGAGTTGAGATGGGTATATGAGGGGTAATATGGAATATGATGGAATTAATGCACTGAGGTATCACATCTAGGCATAAATAGTTATAAATAAATGATGAAATCCGCCAGTTTGAGAGAGAGCCCATAGGCTAGTCCGGGGCATTTGCCATAGGCTCTCAATTTGGGACATAAAAGAATGACTGAGGACAACATGCATCCTGGCAGTGACCATCCTCAGTACCAATCCAGCACAGAAAGGTCGGCTTGGTGAACTCTGAAAAAGGCTGACTTGTTGTTGAATGAAACCCCATTAGCCTTGAGGCCATAACATTCTAACCACAATATATACAGACTAGTGTATACCCAGACTAGTTAGTTAATTAATTAGTTAATAGAATGTTGCCGAGAGCTGAAAACAACTAGAACTAGACTGTGAGTCGGGAAACCGTTACCTCGTTAGGCGTTACTTACAAGTTACAGTTACACTGTCACTGACAGGCCCGCTACTCGCTAGCAAGTAGCTGTCTCACCCGACCCATTCGGCCTTAAGTAGGCACTTCAACAAAAAATTAAATATCATGCTAGATCCAGTCAATATTGGGTAATTAGCGCACAACCTCGACAGACCAAAACATATCAGTAAAAGGCCATAATGTCCATGACTATGAAGATATTTATACATATTATGCAATGTGTATAACCACATTAATAATGGTAATAAATAGACATTAACAAATAATTTAATAATTTATTTAATTAGTCAATATTGGCTAATTAGTGCGCAACCTCGGCAAACCGACACATTTCAGTAAAAGGCCATAATGTCCATGATTATGAAGATATTTGTATAATTTATAAAAGCAGTAAACCACATTAATTATAGTAATAAATGTACATTAACCAGTCATTTCACATTAACAGTAACTTAATTAATAAGTTAATATTGGCTAATATTAGCACGCTAACGACTGACCACTACATTTCGATAAAAGGCTGGAATGTCCATAATTATGAAGACAGTTATATAATTTATGCAATGTTTACCACCACATTAAACATTATAATAAATATACATTAACAAGTCATATATATCATTAACAATAACTTTATTAATAAGTAAATATTGGCTAAATAGCACACAAACTCAACAGATCAATACAGTAGTCATACTTCACTGTGTCTATGTGTGACTGTGTCCTGACAGGTTGGATGAATGTTGCAGGCTCAGTACAGTCCAGTAATAAATTGTCACTGCTTCATAATGTAATGTTCTGCATTTCAACATGAACTTGATGAAGTAATATTCATAAATTGTTCACAGTAATCCGTCGCTGGACCCAAATGCGCCAAATGCAAGACTGCTTTCTGTGTTACTCCCCACAGGAGTCAAGTCATGAAGAAGAAGTCTGGTGTGCTCACAATACAGTCTTTTTGTAATATTGGCAGTTGATTGTCTCATAGTTTAATGCCAGTAGACTGCAAGATCTGTGCAGCAATGTTCATACTTGACAAAACCTTTGATTGATACTTAAGATAAGAGTCACTGTGTTTGTAAGATCAGTCAATCTCAAAATATCTGAAATAACAAGACAGTCATGTATCATACAATGATAAATATCTTTATTCTACATGTAAAATCTTGATTGCAAAATCTTGTAAAATATTTTGATATCCCTGCCTTTGTTACTTATGGCTAAGATAACTGTAAAATTCTACATGTCACCATCACAAATATAATGCATTGCATGCTAAACACATTGACAACTTTTGATGAATCATGGTACATAATTTTAATTTAAAGTCACAAACTGATTAAATAATCTATTTAATAAAACAATTAATTGATTGTTAGTTATTTTAAATATCAGCCTTTCAAAACAAATTGAATATTAACAGGACTGGATATAAAATTTGTATTTTCTAAATTCTAGCAAGCCTAACTCAGTCAAACTAAAATGTATAAACCTAACTCTGACTAACAAATACCACTAGTTGACAACATCATACTAATAATACTACGATTACTAGTAATAATAGTAATACTATATCATTAATTAATATTAATAATTAATAGTAGCAGAATTGGCTTGACCCGTATAACTATAAATTATAATCATTAAATAAATTAATAACTTAAGTAATATTATTATCATTATAGGCCCTATCTTAAAGTTAAATTAGATACTGTTGTTTTTGTTTTCACTAAAAGGCACAGACATTAATTAAATAAGTCATGATCAAGGCACTCCACGATCTCGGTCCGCGTCTCCGGTGACGCGCTCTCGGTCATATTGACACAGATCGCTCAAATGTCACATGTTTTGAATGGCGCAAAAACCACATTGCAAGAGCATTTACGCCAACAAAATTTTCAACACATACTAATTCAATCCTATAGATCTACCTACAGACATAATCGTTCGATACAAATCATTACTAGACTATAAATTTTGCAACTGAAACACAGCTATGTCATCAAATCGATTAAATTTACCATAATTTTGATCAAATTTGAAAAAGGACGTACAGAAAGTTCGACTTACCCGCAAAAGGAATCCCGCTGCGAATGACGTAAACGACCGGGAAAAGAGCGCGAAAATAGAGGTTGAAATAAAACACTACCCAGGTGCCGAGTAAACGAGACGGCGCTGCTGCGACGCCGCTGAGCGCACGTAAAAACATCGCGGTAGCAGGATTCATTGAAGTGCCTACCTTAAGTATTACTTTCGAACGTTGCTCAAAGTTCTCGTAAATAAACTTCAGCATGCCCTACTTGAAAGGCTGGTTTGTTTCTTATCAAATGCATGTACAAGAGCAACATACCTGCATTGTGAGTGTATCAAACTGCTCGACAGATAACTATCTTGAGTTTTGACGGGTCGGTCTACATGCGCTTCCGGGAAGAGATAGCAGGATGTGACGGAGGTTATCGCGCGACGAAATCAAGATAGACACATAAATGATTCGCCTGACAATTCACACACAACAGACAAATCTGTACCATGTGAAATTTATGTTTGATTTCATTTATCACTGTTTAGAGTAAGAATGTTTTGTGAGTAATTGGTTACGTTTGCTTGATATGTTAAAAAATATTGTTTTATCCACCTTCTTTTAAATCGGACCCACGCATGTGCGTACTGTGGAATATTCTGAAATCCATAAACTTCCAAAATCAATAAAGGTTCGTATAAGAATTTATAAAAAAAATACAGCACACAGTAAATATAGTGTAGAAAACAATATAATACTACATGTTAGGTAAAACTGTATACCACAACATAAAACATATAATCGTAATATAGAAAACATAATTAAAGACTTTTTTAACCATCTTCGAAAATCATATATAATATTCTATAGAATATTTTGCTAAGCCTAAGACATTTATTGGGTAAGACTTAATTTTCTATCTCTGTATTTCAACCACCGACGATACCTTCGTATAAGTGGTGTAAGTGGTTGTTGGTGTAACCATTTATTTAACCATTTATTACATAACCCTTTACGGATCGGTAAAGATTTTTGCATTTGCTGGATTGTCGTTCGGACGAACCGGAGTTTGAACCCGGCCAGGCGGCGGTGTAACCATTTATTTAACCATTTATTTCATAACTGCCCCCTAGAATTTCGCTGAGTGGCAGACATACGGTTTTACCCCCATATAGGCGGATCGAGAGTGGCCTGGAATTATACTTTTTAATACCCCCCACATAACCCCTTACGGGCGGGGAGAGATTTTTGCATTTACATTCGGTAAAGCACGGTCCATTCAGGATCATCCCTTATAGGCGCAGTGGTCGAGCGGTTTGAGTGCTGGATTGTCATTTGAACGAACCGGGCTTCGAACCCGACTGGGCGGCGGTGTAACCATTTATCTAACCATTTATTACATAACTTAATTTCACTGGGGACAAACACATGGTTCTACCACCGTATAGGTGTATCCAGGGTGGCCTGGAATGATACTTTTTTGAATCTCCCCTCCCCCGATAGCACAAGTTCAGCCGAGACAGCGGTTGAAGTTACGGAGGCGTGGCAGGGACACAGTTTAAATGAGCCGTTTTTATTCCCAATCTGAATGAAATATACTCTAAAAATAGTATCCTGATATTTAACTAATTTTTAACTTTCTCCGTCAACCTGTTCAAGGCCGCTTTTGGTCGCGTTTTTCTGCAAATTTTTTGCACAGTTTGTTGCAACACTTAGCGGTCGAGATGACGTCACCGCAGATCGCACCGATGCATGGTGCGCATCGATGCGAGATGTTGTTTCAGGCCGTACGTAAAATTGTAATCGAGCAATTTTTTACATTATTTTGTATCACCATAAAAATAATAATCTTACCTATAAATGTGTCGCTGGATGCACGCAGGAATTTTGTTTACTTTATTGCCGTTTGAAGATTGCAAATACTGAAACTTGCAGTGGGATTTAATATTTTTTGATATCACATTAACAATAATAATCGTATCTACAAATATGCCGCTGGATGTACTCACGATTTATTTTTGGTTTTTGAGTTATTGTCGAATTATAGTCGGAATGCCCCACTGCCTGAATGCACCACTACCTGAATGCACAAAACCTAGTCGCAATGCTCCAACCGCGTAGTCGGAATGCTCCAACGGCGTAGTCACAATGCTCCAACGGTCTGGTCACAATGCACCACTTTTGGTCGGAATGCCCCACTGATTGTAAAATTGTCAAACCTTTGCATATATATAGATATTACAATTGTATATATTAAAACTTTAAATATTAAATGCATAATTAATATAGAAATAACATGTTTCGTTGACTTTCTGTACATTCTTGAAAGTAAACTATGTTTTGTCTTCGTATACACGTGTATGATTGTATTACATAACCTATCATTAAATAGCGATTACATATTGTCCTTTAATGTGTAGAAGTAATGTAGTAATAACCTAATAGCCATCCGGTTCATGCGTTGAGCAGATCTTTTACGTTGGTTGTTTTGGATGTGTGCCCACACTAATTGGCTAGCTACTCTGGCTTTGTTTTATTGAGCATGTCGGTTTGTTTGAATAACGGCTTTGTACCAAAAAGATTGTACAACGTACATTGAAATAAAGCTTTTGACATCAAAGAAATCTAATTTATGTTGGTTTGGACAGCGAGTTGAATACGGGGAGGGACTACATATATATACCTTTATTATGTTATGGTTGATATCGTAAATGTATTATATATATATATATATAATACATTTACGATATCAACCATAACACAATAAAGGTATATATATATGTAGTCCCTCCCCGTATATATATATATATATATATATATATATATATATATATATATATATATATATATATATATATATACATACATGCATACATACATACATACATACATATATAGTAATATACGCAAAGTCGCGTGGGCGATACTTAAAGAAGTTATTATACTAGCCGACTTGCCCGGCGTTGCCCGGGGAAAAACTAACAAACCAACAAATAAACAAACAGAGAAACCATAATGTTTTATAATATATAAATACCATAAGAGGTGCATTGCGCCAAACCATTGGAGCATTGCGACCAGGCGGTTGGGGCATTGCGACCAGGCGGTTGGGGCATTGCGACCACGCGGTTGGAGCATTGCGACTAGGCAGTTGGTGCATTGCGACTGGTGCATTCAGGCAGAGGTGCATTCCGACCATTACCCTTATTGTCGTTTGAACATCGCGAATGCTTAGCGGATATAATGAAAGGCTGAGCATTCGCAATCTCCAAACTGCAATAACTCAAAAAATTAACACAATTCCTGCATACATCCAGCGACTAACTTGTAGATAACATTATTATGTTTACGGTGATATAAAAAAAATTAAATTCCGCAATTGCAATTTCATGTACAGTCTGAAATAACAAGCTGCACCGCCGCTCGCCGTGCTAAAGGATAGGGCGGCACACAGCGGCACCGCCTTTGGTGACGTCAGCAATATCTGATGGGCTGGTTGCTTTGTGACACGCATATTACCACGTTTGAGCGGGCATAGTGACATGAATTTGCAATGAGTAGGAATGTTTGGCACATTACTTAACAAGCCAAGCGTAGGTCGACAGAATACTTCTGCCGTGGAATAGCATAAATCTATACAGTGCCCCTTTTTAATGGGATAAGAAGAAGTTAAATCAGTCGCGCAACAGTCTCTGTATCACATGTCAACAAAGCGCATGCGCTATCAATTATCGCCATATATGCGTCTTCGAATGTTGGCTATTGGGTGAGTAATTGACCAGCGATTGACTAAATATGGGCAAATGTGTGAATAGCTGATGGCGTGCGTCATTAATTGTAAAGTACACTCATCGACGTGATACAAACTAGCGCAATTATATCGGGTATATTTCCAGAATAATGACAGTAAGAGTGGTAAATACGGTAATTATACTAAGCTAGCGCGCCATAAATGGCATAATTAATAAACGAATTTGTCTATTAATACATTCAATAACATTGGCATTGCTTTTTGTAACGTAATACCTCCACGGACACTTGTGTCGAATCCGGACTCACATCGATTTCATCGTTATAACTTGAGGTTTTCCTGACTTTGATACCTCCGTGTGTTACTTAGTTCCATCATTCAACACTATCCCAGGCATATTAAAAATGTACAATTAAGTCTAGAATATTTCGTTTTAGCGCACTTTTGAGGCGTAAATAGCAACCTGGTTTGCATCAACACACACTGCTATATCGCTCATATTATCAATATGTGCGCAATGCAGTAATGCATGGCCACAGTGGTGCATTAGCAAACCGGTGTCATGAAATATGGACACAGTGATATTTGGGCCCGCAGGTCGAACTATCGTGCGAAATTTGGACCAGCGGGTTCAAATATCAACATTATATTTGGACCCGCACTATGTCTATGATAAAAGTACCCGCCCTCCCAAATGTAAAGTACAGTCGCGCCTTGTGACCTCGTTATAATGCGGCCCATTAGGGGGAAAAGGGCGCTAGGTCATCGAGCTATTACAGCGTCCACGAACACCACACTGATCTATTATACTAAAATGAGATTTACGGCACACTGTAATAACTATCACACTTGTTTTGTGTACTGTCATCCTTGTATTTATAAACACTACAGGTGCAATTGTAACAGTCAATAAATGCAATGTAGGCCCTACAACAGGACAATAAATGTGGAACAAATTGTTGAACTTTGTTTTGCGCGGATATCCGTCATATTTTAGTATTAGCTTCGGCTGCACCAACTTGTAAATTGCAATCAAGATTTACGCTAACCTGTTGCACAACAGTCAGATTCTCACACACTTACCTGTAATTTAGATATCAGAGACTTACTCTTACATCAACTTGACTCTTCAACAACGCTGATCTTTTCAAACAATTAAACACAGTAAAGTTTAAACAGCTTATAAGACATGAATCGATAGCTGATCGATTTTAGACGGCGGGAGTAAGCCATTTGTACGTATAATCCGTCAGCACTATTTGAAAACAGCTCAGTGCTTTGAAATAAAAGTTGACTAAAATAGTGTTAAGTGCAATTGCATAGGCAGCAGCACTATAAAACAGAAGGGAAACAGGAAGGAAGTATCATTATTCTTCCTTTACTACAAAGACCGCATCGCTGGCACACCGTGGATTCACATCTTGTTCACCATAGTCGTAGGCATATGGCATAGCAACTGCTGATAGTAGGCCTACCTGTTGAATATTTGAGTCGTACGAACGATGCACCATAGCAGATAATTGTCGATTAATAATCCACAACGGTACATGCATGTGTTTTATTCAGTTCAACATTCATTAGGATATAACATTTAAAAGTTAATACATTACAACATATTGTCAATATTTTACTTTTAATAAACCGTGCATAGATCGACTGCATCGCTAGCACACCATGGCATGGGCGTGGATTCACTTCTCTCTCGCCGTACTGCTGTCAATATATCATCTCTGTCCAGAGTCCTGACTCTTTACATCCAAGGAACAGCCAGCCCTCTAAATTACGATACTGACTTTATTGGCGATATTTTGAAACTGTATTGGTTTATTTTGGTGAATTTATGACATAGGATTTTAAAACGTGCAAGGCAAATTGCTATGAAGTGTCATGTCGCCCGTAGTACCTCGTGTCTACAATCAAATCTTTGTCTGGCTGTCTGCTAAGCACATTGAAGACATGCTAATTAAATGTAGTTGCCACATCGTTAGAACACATAGTCCGGTTTCAAATACAAAACTCGAAGGAATAACAACAAAGTAGTTCTCATAAATTCCATTGGATGGCGTCATAATTGTTGAAAAAAATTGTCAGTGAAACAGCATCAGTGATTTAAACATTCATAACTGTTAATATGATTGCTTGTGTAATTTATATTTGTTAACTTATTTATTAAGCACTGCTGCATTAGAAACAACCAGTCATTTATGTTTGTGTGATAGGAATTATTTTATTATTTTCTAAATTGATTATGTACGGTTGTTACTGTGTTGCAAATATTGCACAAATAAATGTTGTTAGAAAAGTTAACCACACCGTAAAACAGTATTATATAGATGCATAGATCATAACATTGTGATATTTTTAATATTTGACAGAATGTATTATTTCTTAAAGTTAACTTTGAAATAAAATATTACTTTTCTGAACAGCAATTGGCTTCTTTTTTACTTTAAACAGGAAATGCATCATTTGACACAGAAAATGTGTCATTTGATGCATAATTTGCCTGAAAAAAATATACGTCCTTTGAAATGGAATTTGCCTTTTTTTAAACAGAATTGGAACAGAATTTGTCTTTTTTTAAACGGAAAATCAGTGTCCCTATACATACATGTATATTTACTGTAAATTATTGGTAATTTTATGGATTCCACATATGACTGTTATTAATTTGCTAGTGTACCGTGTTATAATGTCTGTGGTTAATTTGGATTAAATTGGTACTGAAAACACAATTATATACATATGCACACACAATTACTTGGCACCTACTTTTTTTAATTTGGCTCCTATAAATGTAGGTAAGAGCCAGTTGGCTCCTAGAAAAAAAGTTAAGTTACAGGGCTGAGCACAGCTGTATTACAAGATCCACCGCTGCAGCCGTGGCCTTTAGCAATGCTATCAAATGTTTGACAGTATAACAAATTTCCTTGATGACTTTCCATTATGGAATATTATATGCACTAGCATTTTATCATGCAGACAACCGTTGAAATTGTCTGCCATCCATAGTCAATGTGTAACAAGACTGCTTATTGGATGAATGATTAATGACCCCCTCCAATCGCCAATCACACGGGTGGATACAAATGAGTTTGGCTGTGCATACATGTCATCGTATATGCATGGCTGAGTTTTAGTGGCTGTTATTTAATTAGTTATAACAAAAATGTAATAAAACAAACATTGATTTAAGTATCATATAACAAGATTAGACTTTAGGGTTGTCCTATTTTTCTAGGTAGGGTCGAATTACTGGGTCACTTGACACCAGTGACCCAGCGGACCAGTAAAATATGAAAACTGGTGGCCCGAACTGGCCCGACAGCCTCAAAAAAGGTGTCGTGCCAGCAGGCCAGTGTTAATGTCGAGGCTTGTATTTTGATACTTGGACCCTTCATATAAGGATTCCTTATTTGGGCATTCACTAATCTAACAGATGTGGGTCCATATTTTGCAATGAAATCTGGACCCATGGGTCCAAATCCAAATACTTTACTTTATGTATACATCTGGGCACAGTTCAAATCAAAATATATTGTACTTTTTAAAAAGGGGTACATTTGTTGGGCTCTCACTAATCTCATAGTTGGGAGGTCCATATTTTATTATTATATTTTGACCCGTGGGTCCAGATATGTACACATTTGGCCACTCACTAATCCCATCAACTTTAAACAGGGGTAACAATTCTGGGCTCTCATTAATCTCATAGGTGGGGGTCCATATTTCACCCATGTGCCCAAATTGAAATATATTACAATTTTTTAAAGGGGGTACAATTGTTGGGCAGTGCAATGGGCACTCAGTAATCTCATAGGTAGGGGGTCCATATTTCATTATGATATTTGGACCTGTGTGTCCAAATCCAAATATGTACATATTTGGGCACCTACTAATCTCATAGGTAGGCTGGTAGGGGGGTCCATATTTCAACAACGTTTGCACCCCCTTTTATAAAATGTAATGTATTTGGATTTGGACCTACATTATATGAGAAAGAATATGAGAATAGCGAGTGCCCGAATGTGTACCTGCTTTTAAAAACTAATATATGATTCATTACACACATATACACTTTATATGGAATAATTGTAATGATTATTATTTTTAAAGGAGTACAAATGTCATGAGAGGACCATATTTCGCTACGGTATTTGGACCCGCATCCATTTGTTATGCTATGATATTTGGACCTAGCATCCTAAGTGCTATTATTGAATGTACTGTAGCTTAGCAGCTTAGTATTCTAGTAACAACAGTTGTAGACATGGGTGCATTGTTCAAGCTATGATAGTTTGACTGCCTCCAATGTTAATGTTGAATATTGCTGACATGATAGCGACATCACAAGTTAGTTCCGCAATTGCAAATGTATAATTCTATAGTAGCAGTTTTCTTTATTGTGACCTTCTGATATAGACACCTCAGTCGATATAGAAACACAAACCTGCAATGAACTTGTAATAAGACATCACACACATGTATAAGAACAAATATAGTGATTAGTACATTTTAAAGGGGGTCTAAATATCATAGGGCGGGTCCATATTTCGCTATGATATTTGGACCCGCGGGTCCAAATCTCATCTGACACCGGGTTGCTATTTGGGCTTCAAAAGTGAACTAAGACACAATATTTAATATAAATATGCCTTGTATGATGTTGAATGATTGAACTTATCCACTGAGATATTAAATTTAATCAAAAATTTAGTTATAACAGCAAAATTGAGGTGGGTCTGGATTCGACACAAGTGCCCACATTATTGTATTATGATATCATGATGTAAACATATTAATAAATACTGCCAAATGTGACCCGTTAATCTTTCACATACCCAGATTGGCATTTGTGTAGAACCTGGTCTCGTCTCAACTTTGCTGTTATAATTGTATGTTTGCCTAAATTTGACACCTCAGGGCATTAATTCCACCATTTCAGACGATCCCAGGAATATTTATGTTATCAAAAGATTGCGTCTTAGCACACTTTTGAGGCCTAAAAGATGGTCTTGTCTGCATCAACATGCAGTGTGTATCACTCGTTCCAAGCACACGGGAGTAACGCACAGATGCAGTGTGTATCACTCATTCCAAGCACACAGGAGTAATGCACAGATGCAGTGTGTATCACTCATTCCAAGCACACAGGAGTAACGCACAGATGCAGTGTGTATCACTCATTCCAAGCACACAGGAGTAATGCACAGATGCAGTGTGTATCACTCATTCCAAGCACACAGGAGTAACGCACAGATGCAGTGTGTATCACTCATTCCAAGCACACAGGAGTAACGCACAGATGCAGTGTGTATCACTCATTCCAAGCACACAGGAGTAACGCACAGATGCAGTGTGTATCACTCATTCCAAGCACACAGGAGTAATGCACAGATGCAGTGTGTATCACTCATTCCAAGCACACAGGAGTAACGCACAGATGCAGTGGGTATCACTCATTCCAAGCACACAGGAGTAACGCACAGATGCAGTGTGTATCACTCATTCCAAGCACACAGGAGTAACGCACAGATGCAGTGTGTATCACTCATTCCAAGCACACAGGAGTAATGCACAGATGCAGTGTGTATCACTCATTCCAAGCACACAGGAGTAACGCACAGGTGCAGTGTGTATCACTCATTCCAAACACACAGGAGTAACGCACAGATGCAGTGTGTATCACTCATTCCAAGCACACAGGAGTAACGCACAGATGCCGTGTGTATAACTCATTCCAAGCACACAGGAGTAACGCACAGATGCAGTGGGTATCACTCATTCCAAGCACACAGGAGTAACGCACAGATGCAGTGGGTATCACTCATTCCAAGCACACAGGAGTAACGCACAGATGCAGTGGGTATCACTCATTCCAAGCACACGGGAGTAACGCACAGATGCAGTGGGTATCACTCATTCCAAGCATACGGGAGTAATGCGCAGATGCAGTGTGTATCACTCATTCCAAGCACACGGGAGTAACGCACATATGCAGTGGGTATCACTCATTCCAAGCACACGCGAGTAATGCACAGATGCAGTGTGTATCACTCATTCCAAGCACACAGGAGTAACACACAGATGCAGCGTGTATCACTCATTCCAAACACACAGGAGTAACACACAGATGCAGTGTGTATCACTCATTCCAAGCACACAGGAGTAACGCACAGATGCAGCGTGTATCACTCATTCCAAACACACAGGAGTAACGCACAGATGCAGCGTGTATCACTCATTCCAAGCACACAGGAGTAACGCACAGATGCAGCGTGTATCACTCATTCCAAGCACACAGGAGTAACGCACAGGTGCAGTGTGTATCACTCATTCCAAGCACACAGGAGTATCGCACAGATGCAGTAGGTATCACTCATTCCAAGCATACGGGAGTAACGCACAGATGCAATGTGTACACTCATTCCAAGCACACAGGAGTAATGCACAGATGCAGTGTGTATAACTCATTCCAAGCACACAGGAGTAACGCACAGATGCAGTGTGTATCACTCATTGCAAGCACATGGGAGTAACGCACAGATGCAGTGGGTATCACTAATTCCAAGCACACGGGAGTAATGCACAGATGCAGTGTGTATCACTCATTCCAAGCACACAGGAGTAACGCACAGATGCAGTGTGTATCACTCATTCCAAGCACACAGGAGTAACGCACAGATGCAGTGTGTATCACTCATTCCAAGCACACGGGAGTAACACACAGATGCAGTGTGTATCACTCATTCCAAGCACACGGGAGTAACGCACAGATGCAGCGTGTATCACTCATTCCAAGCACATGGGAGTAATGCACAGATGCAGTGTGTATCACTCATTCCAAGCACACAGGAGTAACGCACAGATGCAGTGTGTATCACTCATTCCAAGCACACAGGAGTAATGCACAGATGCAGTGTGTATCACTCATTCCACGCACACAGGAGTAATGCACAGATGCAGCGTGTATCACTCATTCCAAGCACACGGGAGTAACGCACAGATGCAGTGTGTATCACTCATTCCAAGCACACAGGAGTAATGCACAGATGCAGTGTGTATCACTCATTCCAAGCACACAGGAGTAATGCACAGATGCAGTGTGTATCACTCATTCCAAGCACACAGGAGTAATGCACAGATGCACCGGCACAAACTTGCACAAACAGGAGCATTATTTGGCCTTCAAAAGTACACAAGCACACAATTATAGCGGCAAAATTGAGGTGTGTCACTTTTCTACACAAGTGCCTCCAAATTGCTTAACAAACACATGACCTATTTAAAATTACTTTTTTGTCACAAAATGCTTGTGTCAGATGTTTACAGTTGAGTTACACTTCCAGCGACTGATGTGTCCAACTAGTGACAAGATCCGGCAACATCAGAAGTTAGGACATTTTGTAAATGCCACAAATTTCAGTCCATTGACTACTCACTACTCTTGTTGTGTTTGGTATGGCCAGCCTCTGGTCTTCTACAATACCGTCAGTCTAGGTGACTGCTGGATGTGTCGACACACAATGGGTTCGGCCCACGGGCCAAATCTGTTTTCGCAATTGATGAACCGTGATCCGTTTGCGCTAGCATGGGCAGAATCAGCTGTTTATGTAACCAACATCAGCATTCTCCATTGGCCAAAACGTCCATCCTGTTTCTGTTGGAAAATCTGATGCAACTACTTCGAATTGTGTATTCTAAAAGTTCTAGGAAACTGGACGGAGTTATTGTAATCACTATTCTGTCTTTCGACATGCATATTCTTACTGAAAAATCGTGAAACTCAACTAGTTGTATTGTAAGCTCATGCATATTTTAGATGGAAAATGTTCACTATTTATAAAAAAAACAGATAACATTTGATACATTCATCAAAAGATTAAATAGACTCGACTGATTAGACTAGATTAGTTTTGTTTGTATGTAATTTATGTATTTTTTTGGATCATTGACATTTTTATTATTTAATCTATTTAGTTCCAGTTGTGCAACAAGCATCAATTATGCCATTTTATGGATATTGCTCTTTCATAAGTATGTTTTAAACATGTATTATAGAGCCTATTAGTGTGTGCAGTCAATCCAGTCATACTTTAATTTTTAATATAATCCATTCAAAATGTGAACCGAAACGACCGTTCTTAGTTTCATTTTCCTTGAATTCCCAATACTCAGTCGGCTAAAACACTAACACTGCAAAGCAGATTTTTTGACATTGGTCAAACCATCCATCGGCATTCGGCATTGGCCAAATCATCCAGGTGGAATCATCCTTCAGCATGGACCATACTGGTTGTGGGCCAAATCATCCAAGACCCATCTTGCTGAATCACTATTAGTGGAACAATGGAGTGAAACCATAATGACCATTTCAAAACAGAAGGTCTGTAATTACAGTAAAACAATTTGTACAACACCTACAGATGTATGCTTGCACTGTTGCATAACTATTGATTACAATTGCAGTTTGTATGCTGTTGATATAAATATTGCTGATAACTTTCCGTCCACTTACAATGTTACCGTTTTGTGTTTCAGTAAGTGTCGTAAGATGAGTGATGTCACAGATGTACCCACTCAGTCCGACGAACAGGTGCTTCTTGTCTGTTTTCCCATTTGAAACTAAACTGAGTTGTCATATAAAATGTGTTAAAGTTGACCTGATCCATGGATAATGAAACATATGTTATTTGTAGCTTTGTTTTAATTTGAACATTGTCGCACATATTTCATCTGTGTCATCGTCAGGGCTTAAATTTGTGAGCTGTGACTCGCCAATGTCGACCAAATATTTTCATGGCGAATGATTTTTAAATAAAGAGGGCCAGCTGAAATGTAAATATAAAAACTCTTCTTCAGATAAATTTATTTGCTAATTTGTGCGGATAATTATCTAATCTAGCTGTTACGCAAAAACTCTTGTTATGAAAAACTGCAAATTTTGGGAGAGACTTTTATTATTAGTTGTGAAATATATTATAATAATAGTAACATAATAATACATTTCATAAATAATGCCTCATCCAAATCATTGTTATGAACACTGTATAGTGGCATTGTGATAAATATGAATGAATGAATGAACGTTTATTCAACAACAACAACAACATAATACATGCACAGTATGGTTTGCTGCTGCTGCTGCTGAAAGGACATAGCTGAAGTCATAGACTTATGTGTTGCTATGCCCTACTCGAACTATGAAAACTGAATAAATACAACAGGAATTATAAATAAATCACAAAATAATATTCACAACTCATATAATTTTATAGACTGTTTACTATAGTGCTTGTGTTACTATTTCATGGGTTTAACAAAACGTCACCTTCAATTAACAATTCACAAATATGTAGAAAGTAATGACAACTTGATTGCTTTTTTAAATTGTGTTAAACTTGGAAGCTGAGTCAATTTATTTGGTAAATTGTTCCACGTTTTTATACCCTTGACGGTGATTGACAGCAGTCGGAGGGTGGTGTTTGTCTTTTTAACATAGAACAGTTTGCTTTGTCTTGTATCATGTATGTGGATAGCTGCGGTTGGTTCAAATAATGCTTGAACACGACCATTTAAAGAATGGTTGTTTGGTTTATAAAGTATGATCATAGTCTTGTATTTAACTAAATCATGAAATTTAAGCATGTTTGAGAGATGCAACTATTACTATCAGATAAAATCACATATATTTTTAAAAAATTAATAAATACATGTGTACTAACTATTGAGATTAATAATTACAATAGTAATGATTTTTTTTAATTGTTAATATTATTAATTAATTATATATATATAAAGGGAGAGAGCTGTTTTTGTGTAGTAATTGTCAAATATACATAGCTGGCCCCTAAATTTCTTTGTTGGAAAACAAATTTGAAATTTCAGGGAGGGGGCCAGCTGACCCCTAAATATTTCAACGAATTTTAAGCCCTGATCATTCAAAGCAACACGTTCCAAATGGCATTTATTGCCAATGAAGCCTTTCATTTATTTTTGGAGTAAAAAATTCAGATGTTGCACAACCTTGTCAGTTTACAGATAATTCAGTTTCTAAATATTTTTTACACAGTAAAGGATACAATTAGTAGATAATTTGGTAACTTCATTTATTGTGTGTAATGTCTAGATTGTGCTTTCATTGAATTTCTGTCAAAAATGTCTTATCTGTATTTATTCTATTATGGTCTCAGTCGACCTATGTTATTTGTGATATTTTGGAGTTTGGCCAAATTGCGTTGAGGAATCAGTAAGAGTGTCTTTATAAGCCATGTCTATTTGTGATTATAATGATTGATGTGATGTCTGTAGGTGGCGAAAGATACAGCACAGTCAGAACATGACTCAACAACAAGTGAACTGAGGGAAGATGTATCAACGGACAGCGACAGATCCTCACGGTGAGGCTCTTCTTTCATCTTTCTAGTCCTATTCCTTCTGCCCCATTTCTCTCCTGCATCTCTTCCACTCTCCTGCATCTCTGCCCGCTCTCTGTCTCCTGCCCCTCTTATCTCTCCCTTTACCCTCATCTACCCCCTTCCAACTCATTCACTCCACCCACCCTTTCTTGTCCTCTTCAGTGACTGTTGTCAGCTCAAGTTGAAAGATTATGTCGAACTGTTTCACCAGTCACGGCAGTTAGAATATCTGGAGTTAATAATAAATATACCAAAATTAATGGTATTCAACTATTCTTATCTTGTAGGAATCGCAGCAGACGGTTATCTGCAGCCGCAACACCCTCAAAATCAATAGAGTCAACAACATCGACTCCTAAATCCAAGTCGCCCAATGCTCCTGTGTTTCGTACCATACGCACCACTCCAGGCCCAGCTGGCGCAAAGGTGGTGGGTGAGACTGCCAGCAAACAAGTGGCGTCACCTACAGGAAGCACAAAGAACTTGAAGGTGCCAAATCGACCAGGGATTCCATGGATCCCCGGCACTCGACTGGAAGCAAAGGATTACCTTGATAAGTGGTGGGTGAAGTCTCTGTGTATAATGTTTATGCCACAGATGTGACTCATTACAATATATTGCAGGGCTTGACTTTAATTTCTTAGCTTCTACTAGCCCGACCAGAATTTTTACTTGCACTGAAATCGTTAATAATTGAAACATGCTATTTCCATGCATTTTAACGCAACTAAATGCAATTTCCATGCATTTTTAGACAATAAATATGTCAAGCTGCTGTTGTACCAGATTTTTAATAACAAGTAGGAAGAGCTGTTTTTGTGTCTGACAACTCTTAAAAGTCATTAATGTTTACAAGACGTGCCCGGGCTAGGCCTGTGGTGTGCCTTGTGTTGCACCCATGCGACCACGGGAATACACCTTTCCATTTTCTAGAAAGAAACGTTCCGTTTGTCTGACGTTTAACTAACCAGGTAACTGGTTTCTGGTCTGCTTTTCCTGGCTTTACAAACATGTTGGCCTTAAAGGAACACGGACATTCAACGGACGATCTGACGTTTGTTTTCTGCAAACGACCCAGCTGCCCCTGGCGACTATAATGACCTCGAAGTACTGTCTTCGTCACCTGGTGACTTAGAGTTTACATTACGAAAAATTTACATCGTCGACGGAGTAATGACATTTTAATTTACTGTTTTTTAAGGTATTAGAATAAACAACTATTAGTGTCAAAACATCAGTAGCGTTTCTACGTTTGATCGGCCAAGTGCTACGTCGACTTAGCTTGTCCGTGTGTAAATTCTACTTGCCAGTCCGTGCAAGTGGTGATCGAACCCCACTACACGTCAAGAGAGAACGTACGACTTCCGACAAAGTTCAGCTCGTACAGCAGTGGAAAGGGCCATAGGAGTTTTAAAGAGAAGATGGCATTGTCTTCGTAGACTGCGTGTGGCACCTGCCAAGGCATGCAAGATTATTACAGTGTGTGTTATGCTTCATAACCGTGCTAGGAGGCTGAGAGTGGAGGTTTCATCAGACTCTGACAGTGACACTGACCCCTCCTCGGGGAGTTCAGACGCCGATTCCGATGTGGATGAACCGCGTCCTGCAAACAACAACCCTGTGTCAGAACGAGCCCGCGTTGCTGCTGGAAGAGGTGCCCGAGACCGAGTAATCAACAATTATTGTAGATAACGGTGTGATTGAACCTCGTCCTGCAACAACCCTTTTTCGCAGAGGACCTGGGTTGCTCTTGGGAAAGCTGCCCGAGACTGAGAAAACAACAATAACTGTTGGTGACGATGTGTCAGTGTTTGATCACTCATCATTTTTATAAGATGTTTTATTATTGCATTATCGTTATAAAAAAATTATTAATTTTACATTTGAACACTGCATTTCTCAATTATTAACTGTTGAATCAGTTGGAATGAGACTGAATTTCTTAACATATTAGACCACAACAATCAATTGTACAACAAACAGTAACACTTGACTACATGCTAATGCAACAACAAATGTCGGCCACAGACATGCAACACTGGCGGAGGTATGCTCAGACACACACATAAACAGAGTCCCACACTCTTTAACAAATAGTGTATAAAATAAGGTGTGGGCAGCAACACTACTGTCATTTTGCAATCTAAGCCAGTTCACTCATTTCACTTGCCGAAATCTTGTTCAAGCTTTTCAATCTCAAGCAAGATTTTTCTGTTTTTGTTATCAAAACAGTCATCATCTTGTTTTTTTATTTCGCTGCTCAGGTAGTCAGCAAAGAGGCCAGTTTCGTCTTCCAGCCCTTTTTCCAAGCACTTTCCACTTGGATTTTTGTGAAATTTGCCTTTTTTACTTTAGCGTCACACCTGTGCCACTGACACATGCTGCTCCTGGGGCTTCTTGTGTTGCACCTGTAATGGATGCAGCTGCAACAAGACATTATGTAGAGTGGATGGTTGTATAATTTCTAGTATACAGTGATAACATTGTGTGATTGGATTATTCTTGTTTGGGGGGAGGTGGGAGATCATGCCTACACGTACACATCAGGCATGTATAATATGGAGCGCCCATGAAGAATTTAAGGACATTTGTTGAGGTGTGGTGGTAGACAAGATTGATTGACACCTGCTGGGGTCATTCACGTGTCATTGCAAATGGCAAGCTGAGGTTGGACATTATCAGAGAATAAACAAAACTACCGTCAGTATTTGGTGATTTGACAGCGTGATGCATTTAGATAATTATAATACAACAGCATAGTGGCATGAGAATAACCAGACTATTATGATCTGCATTCATGGTGAATGAATTTATGTTTGAACTGGGCTACCGCACACGTGATCATCGTCACTATGGAAACATCTTCAGTTTCCAAGAATCTGAAAAGAGACTTTCCACAGACACACTAAAAATACTAGTTTTTAAAGAACTGATTGGTGACATATGGTGATAGTGCCTTGGTTTTTTTAATAGTACACATGTTCATACTGACACCTCCTAATGTTCTATGAAGAAAAAAATAAAGAAATCAACTGACATCATACCCGGTGCAGCTACCTTAATAGTTAGATTCTAAGATGTATGGTGAGGACAAGTGTTGTTGCGTTGCAGGTACCCAGCGAAAGTACATGACATAGACTTTGAGGACTGCACCGTGTTGATCCACTTTGAAGGCTGGAATCAACGCTATGATGAATGGGTGCCTATGGATAGTGACGACCTTCGACCTGTGGCCCGACACTCGGAGAGGTCAAAGGACAAACCAAAGCGGGTTCCGAAGGATGTACGTACACTTAGCTCACCTCAATTGTTGTGCTGAACTTGTGAATAAATTTGCATAATTTTAATTATGACATTTTCTCACATGCCTTCCCCTATTTATGCATGACATGTGAGCCAGATTTGTAAGTGGTTATCATGGTTACCGATGTAGAAATAAGTTAAACTTTATTTGTTGCCTTCATTTCACATTTGTAAGGTAGCAGATGAATATTTGGTAAGGATCTGTTGAAGGGTTTCGTACAGTGACCTGCATTTATTGTACTACAAGTTACCACCTTGAAACAGACATTTTGTGTAAATTTCAGTTTTTGTCTAAACCACAGTTAAAGACAGTAAATATTTCAGAAGTATCAAATATGTATATACCATTTGATTGAATCGCCCATAGATGTCGCTAATGTTAAGATAAATAAATTTTGTGTGATCGGTGAGTATTTTGACTGTCTGAAAAGTTATTTTAATTGCTATCGATTCTGAGTATCGAATTATATAGACATGTTGCATTTGCCTTTGTTCCAAACTGTTATGGCAAATACTCCGGTTATGTACTTGAAATGTACTCAATATGTTGGCAAGTACAAGGGACCAAGTCCAAGTACATATCATTTAAAAAAGCGTGTCCAGGACTCGAGGCACAATTACTCGGAAATGTCCTTAAGTATAATTCCAAGTACACGTACTCGGCCCCAGCCCTGGTCACCTCCACTAGGTGTTGGTGTTGGAGCACAGTGGCACAGGCACTGTGGCTGGAGCGTCAAACTCTTAATCGAGAGAACCTGGGTTCAAATCCTGTGCCATGGTGTCGAATCTTGGGCAAGTTTGTTCATTCTACGTTGCTCCAGTTCACTCAGCTGTATGAATGAGTACCTGGCTATATATAGAGAGCGGTAGATATTTGTGTACGAATAGTCTTTGTGCATTAATTGCAGTGTGACTGAATTCTTCCCAGAGAAGTCAAGATGTTGTTTGATTGAACAGGTCTGCCAGTGAGTAAAGTGTAAAGCGCTTTGAGCAGTCCTAAGGACCAGAAACTGCGCTTTTTATTTTTATAAATGAGTACCTGGCTGTAGACACGGGTGGATATTTGTGTATGAATGGTCTTCGCGCATTAATTGCAGCTTGGCTGAATGCTTCCCTTTGAAGTGAATACGGTAGTCGATTGAACAGGTCTGCCAGGGAGTGAAGTGTAATGCGCTTTGAGCAGTCCTGTGGGCTGGTTACTGCGCTAGAAGAAGACAAGGACTTACATTTACCTGTTGTTGCCAGGAGCACCGACCTGGGGACTACGTGTTTGCAAAGTGGACGGACTGTCGCATGTACCCAGCCCGGGTCACTAGGGTCAACCACAATGGGTCATACGAGGTTCTCTTTTACGATGGCTTCCGCAAGACAGTGCAGGAGATGAACATCCGGGCCATGCCCCCCGACATCCAACAGGAGGTGGGTGCAGGACATGCTGGACATGGTGGGTCGATGTCAACTTAACTGGAACTTAGTATTGTAGACAATTTGAATACTGATTATCGGTTTTGACATTGACCAATCCTTTTACTTTTATGCACCTCTGAGCAATGTTTCCAAGGATTTATGCGTAACAGAAGTTACGTTATTATTATCGTTATCGGTTTTGACATTGACCAATCCTTTTACTTTTATGCACCTCTGAGCAATGTTTCCAAGGATTTATGCATAACAGAAGTTACGTTATTATTATCGTCAGAGGTACTTTCCACAGGACGGGTCATTCTATGTCAAAACACTGGATTTTCAGAAACTCTTACACACTGTCTTGATAATCACCAAATACGCAGTTGCAAAAATTTCAAATTTTAGGTTCCTACTCCTAATAGTATCAAGCAGACCTGGGACCGAGTACATTTTCATGAGTACGAGTACTTTGATGATGGATGAGTACAAGTACATTGCTAAAAGCTGAGTACGAGTACATTTTCACGAGTACGAGTAAAAGTATGAGTACATTAAAAAAAATATAAATATTAAATAATAACGTATTTTTTATTATTAATTAATCTAATATGAATATGCAATGGCAGATATGCTGATATTAGAAGTTTGCAATTTATATTTTCTGATCGTAGGCTACTGGTTTTGAGAGGGTTAGCACATGTCCATATAACAACCTTTGGATTTTTTAGCCAGGCTGCTGGCACCAGATTATACTAGTGTAGGAGGCAGTCTGACTTGAGCCACCTTATACTTCTACAGAGGAAGACTGGCATTTCTTGTTCTTGGCAGTTGGCACTGTCAGCCAGTGCCAAGTGGCATGGTCTCCAGACTACATCAAAGGCATTTCCTGTCTAACTGGTGGGCTAACTGCTAATTGGCTCTTTATGGACATCCTGGTAGCTTAATTAAACAAACAGGTTTATGACCTAAGCTGATAGCCTACAATTATTGTTTGGTTAACATGGTGTTTCTGACTGGGAAAAGATGCTGCCTGTTGCCATGTTTGGTTATCATACCGGGGTAGTCATGTTTATCAGAGAATGAGGATGTGCTATGTCTAGGGATGGTGGGGTGGTATTATGTCAGAAATAACGCAATATTTAAAAAATAGTTGAACATTTAAATATTTCAGGAAAGCTTCATTTTATAACTACAAATAAAAAAAATTTCCTCAATATATATTTAGAAAGTACTCAGATGTACTCGTAAAATCTGAGTACAACAAGTTGAGTACAAGTACGAGTCCATGACCCATAAGTTTTATGAGTACAAGTACTTAAAAAATGTACTCGAGTACATGAGTACCGAATACTTCCGCCCCAGGTCTGATATAAAGATAAACTTAGTTTTTTTACATATAAAGTACTGACATTATAATTTTTGCAAAGTTCAAGGTGCTGTGCAATTACGGTGGATGTAAATAAAAACAGTATGAGGAAGTGTGGGTAAATGTCAACAAAAACAACCCCTTAGTGCTGCAGCTTCTACTCCAAGGCATCATTTGTACTGTGCAGATACAGAGGCAGACAAACTGAAAACTTGGCAAGTTTAGGGGAAGCAGAATTTACCAGACCCTGTGTTTTCATATTTTGTGCTTATATATATATATATACAGTGTGCTCCAACTATCACAAACATTTACACAGCATATATATATGTATATATATATATATGTGCTGTGTAAATGTTTGTGATAGTTGGAGCACACATGCAGTTATGTTGATCAGCAGATTATTTTAATGAATACTTAAATCTATGATGACAATGATAATAGTTTGTGGTGGTTGTGTTATTGACCAGTCATGCACTGGTCGTCGTTGCCTGTTGCCCGCATGAATGCATGCGTTTATGACTGTATGTGCACATATGAACTACATTTGTCGTGATGTTACAGTATGCGAAGGCTGGACTGCTTCCTGATGGAACCAAGAGGGGGAAATGTCCTGACGGAGGTAAGTGACCTACGGGGGTCATCTGAGGATGAAATCGGCAAGAAATTACAGGGAGCCATCTTGTCATATATGTGTAGATCTGTTAATTCAGGTTTTAAATAATATTCACGCATTCAGTAAATACTTGGCTTCTGTCATATACAAAAGTCTTTTATATGTGGTATAATTTGCATTGTTTTTAATTAACGCTACTTCTGTCATTCAGATTCTTTCTTCCATAGGGTTAGTGACCTCGTCTCTCTTGTTAACTAGTTCATCTGTATTGATATAGCTTTACACTACCATAAAATGTAGATAAATCAGCTATAAAAAATATACTGCAGATGTGGCAATCCAAAGGGTGATCTTACTTTATTGGGTCACACTTCTCATGAAAAGATAACAACTTTTAATGAAAATGTATTTTTAATATAATTTTCCTGATTTTTTTAATTTGTAATCTAATATTGAAAGTAATTTGTATCAATAGTAGTACTCTTTATTCAGCCAAACTACTTGTGTAAACTTATTATTGATTAAAATACATCTTTAAAATGGATATATGTTAATTACATTTTTTGCGGAACGTTCCTCAAAACCACCAGCATCTGGGTACCATGGTTACTATCAGGCATTTTAATTTATATTGTGTCACATGTTTTCATATAGATATAATACACTGGAAATGTTATCAAGATATGAGAAGTAGTTTTTAAGATTTTACAAATCACGTGGAGTCCTTAATGTTGGTGCTGCTTAATGGTATGAGTTGTGTGTTACCAGTTGGTCTGTCAAAGAATGTCCCACCCACGCTCAAGGACGTCACCGCGATGATCAAGGCAGTCATTATTAAACGGGACAAAGGTACGCGTTTCATCTTAGACGCCATTTCAAAGGGATGTCACATCAGTTCACATAATCACACAAAATGTAAAACATTATATGTGGTGATTTGTTCATCATCAAGTATCAGTGGTGCCACCTGTTGAGTGGAATGTATATTAATGCAGATTGATGCACTTGTATCAGAATCGGGCATCGTGGTGGGTAAATGTCTTCACAACTTTGTTGTATCAGTTGAATCTGATGGGTATTGGCTGTTGTTTTGAAAGACATTTTGAATCGCTCAAAATCGCATACCACGTACAGGTGGGGGTTGGAGGCACTTTGAAACAGTGTAAAGTATTACATTTTTCTCAACTATGAGAGCTTACAAGACTTCTCCTAACTGACAGGCCAACTGAAAGAACTTATGAGACTTCCCCTAACTGACATGCCACCTGAAACTACTTATGAGACTTCCCCTAACTAACAGGCAAACTGAACGAACTTATGAGACTTCCCCTAACTAACATGCCAACTGAAAGAACTTATGAGACTTCCCCTAACTGACATGCCAACTGAAACTACTTATGAGACGTCCCCTAACTGACAGGCCAACTGAAAGTACTTATGAGACTTCCCGTAACTGACAAGCCAACTGAAAGTACTTATGAGACTTCCCCTAACTGACAGGCCAACTGAAGACTAGTCTTTCATTTTCACACACACAAGAACTCCATCTTCCTCATCAGATTCTGTCACTTTGTAGTTCTGTAGTAGATACCCATCATAATATAGATGTTGCTTGGTAAGTTCATAAATAAAGTAGTTAGAATTTAGTACACAACAATGTATTTTTGTTATTTGATGCCTTTCATGTGATGTGTGCCTTCAGAGGAGGATGTATTGGGCAAGAAGAGAAGGCGTATGTCAATAGGTGAATCTGTAACTGCGAAGAAAGCACGATTAGCAATGGACGATACTGACACAGTCGTTGGACAGAAGTCGTCGACAAAACTCCCAAAACAGGTGACTCATTATACCCAGCTTATTGTCTGTTTGTTTCTCACCAAATATTTTCAGTAACCTTATGTTCTTTTTTACCTCTTACTCTTCTGTTTTAATGATAAATACCGTATTTGTTCTTTTTAGCATACTAATAGTAGCCCTAATTAGCGTACACCCCTCTTTTTCAGCAGTGTCTGATGTCGATATATAACGTACAAGACAGCAAATGGCCTAGTGGGTATACCAGCAAACCAATACCTTATTCCTGTAAATATAGTCACTAGAAAACAACATTCCTTATCTTACCTTATCCCTCACTCCAGATGAAACTACCACTTGTATTCTTTTTTTCCCAGTACCATTCGACTTTGGAATTCCCTCCCTCAATATATTGTTAATCAGAACAGCGTGGATGCGTTTAAAAGCAACATCCAGACTTGGCACTACCCCATGTTTTAGACGTTAACAAGTTCTTCTGCACATATTTCTGTTTATTTACAGGATAATTTGTGTTCTTATATATTGCACTCTAAAAACAAACAAAAAATGTCCTGTTCGGCACCGCCTGTATCATCAGCATGTTGAGGCTAGGCGTGTATTGGAAGAAGAAGATCGCTGGATCCATAATTTATTGTAATTCTCTGTCAACCATTGACAATATGACTATGAGAAAGAAAGTTCCACCTGCATCCGCAGCCTTTGCAAAGTTCCAGTATCCCTTTGACCACAAAATCACCATCACGTGAATATATAAATCACTTCCAGTTAGCATCAGTTACAACTACTTTAACGTGTGTCATCCCGGCTGAACTAAACATGAATGAATGCAGAGGATGGCATGGCCTGCTCTCTGACTTTGTCTCTGTCTTTGCACCACTGTCATGCAGATCATTTGTCTTCAACTGTCCACTGTTAACATATTTCTCCAATGAGAAGTAGTTTTAAATACATGGTAACCATAAATAATTGAAGAGTAGAGACAGTAAAAAATACATCATTGCCACCATGTGGGCGCCACCATGTTGTCATTTTATACTGATTTGATGCTTATGAAATGTTTGCGCTTACAGTTTAAATTGTGGGAGGAGAATGTTTAGATGTAGGCTTTTGACTGCCTACAATGTGTTGTGAAATGTGGAAGGGTTGCGGGAAGGGAGGGGAACAAGAAGAGGATGGAAGGTTGGATGGAAGGTTGTTTATACGAACCAACATCTATGGTCAAATTGAATTGTTTATATTATGAAAAAAAATATTTGCAGATGAAAAAATCAAAATACGAACTCTAGGACAATTTGGCAAGCAGTAATATCTATTATAGTCTTAAGAATATTATATTAATTAATTAATAATATTTAAAAAGGAAGAGACAGCCTCCTTTTTAATAACTGGCAAGTTGATTGTTTCCAGATAAAGATGAGTACAACCTCTGATCATCAGTCCACGTCAAGTAAGTGTCATCTTTCATGTCACAATACAACATTGTAGCTAGCATTACAGGGTTGGGCATAAATTTATTTAATTTAGCAAATACAAATATGTTGATTTTTAAAACTTCAAATACAAGTATGTTTATTTAAAAATTTCAAATGCACTCGATTAAGTACAAAATATACTGTTTAAAGTACACAAATCGATCTATGATAACGGACCTTTTATAAGGCGGTAGCACCACATACAAATGATGTGGGGCAATGTAGCATAGTGATTTTGTTCAAACCACGTTGCTCCAGTTCACCCAGCTGCATCAGTGCGTACCTGGCTTTATACAATGGCGGATACAGTAAACGAATAATCGTTGCATATCAGTTGTAGTGTAGCTGAATGCTTCCCAGAGAAATTGGGAGGATGTTCAAATGAATGCCGGGGGGAGTGCAGTGCTTTGGATGGTCCTGTGAAATGGATACTACATTACAGAAGAACTTATCTCTATAGCTTTATAACTGAGAATACTGTGTTTGTAGGTTCACATGGCGACAGTATGGATGAAGACGACATGAAACTGACAGATTTAGTGAAGGTGGACACGGCTGGTTCAAGCGCCTCATCCATATCGGACAAAGGTAACCATGGCAACACATTTAGACCAATATAACTGCATACAACAAAGTTATTTACTGGCAGCCCTTAGTTGGTTACTCTGCTCTACTGGGTAGACAGCCTTCTTATTTTATACCCGGCTATGGGTAGGCAATTAGAAGACGGCGGCCAATTGTGAATTATATTGTGTGTTGCTTGCATTAATATCTCGACAACCAGTGCATGAAAATACATAAAATTAATTACATTGTCTAAAGAAATTAATGTTTGAAAAAAATCACCTATTTCTGTGTTCATTATAAGTGCATCTCCACCAAGGCACCGGGGTCCAATCACCTCTTTCTGTGTTCATTGCAAGTACATCTCCACCAAGGCACCTGGGTCCAATCACCTCTTTCTGTGTTCATTGTAAGTACATCTCCACCAAGGCACCTGGGTCCAATCACCTCTTTCTGTGTTCATTGCAAGTACATCTCTACCAAAGCACCGGGGTCCAATCACCTCTTTCTGTGTTCATTGTAAGTACATCTCCACCAAGGCACCTGGGTCCAATCACCTCTTTCTGTGTTCATTGCAAGTACATCTCCACCAAGGCACCGGGGTCCAATCACCTCTTTCTGTGTTCATTGTAAGTACATCTCCACCAAGGCACCTGGGTCCAATCACCTCTTTCTGTGTTCATTGCAAGTACATCTCCACCAAGGCACCGGGGTCCAATCACCTCTTTCTGTGTTCATTGCAAGTACATCTCCACCAAGGCACCTGGGTCCAATCACCTCTTTCTGTGTTCATTGTAAGTACATCTCCACCAAGGCACCTGGGTCCAATCACCTCTTTCTGTGTTCATTGTAAGTACATCTCCACCAAGGCACCGGGGTCCAATCACCTCTTTCTGTGTTCATTGTAAGTACATCTCTACCAAGGCACCGGGGTCCTATCACCTCTTTCTGTGTTCATTGTAAGTACATCTCCACCAAGGCACCGGGGTCCAATCACCTCTTTCTGTGTTCATTGCAAGTACATCTCCACCAAGGCACCTGGGTCCAATCACCTCTTTCTGTGTTCATTGTAAGTACATCTCCACCAAGGCACCGGGGTCCAATCACCTCTTTCTGTGTTCATTGTAAGTACATCTCCACCAAGGCACCTGGGTCCAATCACCTCTTTCTGTGTTCATTGTAAGTACATCTCCACCAAGGCACCGGGGTCCAATCACCTCTTTCTGTGTTCATTGTAAATGCATCTCCACCAAGGCACCGGGGTCCAATCACCTCTTTCTGTGTTCATTGTAAATGCATCTCCACCAAGGCACCGGGGTCCAATCACCTCTTTCTGTGTTCATTGTAAATGCATCTCCACCAAGGCACCAGGGACCAATCACCTCTTTCTGTGTTCATTCACTTCCTCAGAATTACCAATTGGCAATCTATTTCTCAAAATACAACAATGGTTATTCATAGTCTTTTATTTACGTCTTTGTAATACGCTAAGTCTTTTTCTAGAGGGCCTTTTTCTTTCCTGACAGAATTGAGTGGTGTTCAACTCCTCGGATGGTGCCGCTGTAAAGGAGTTTAGTATAAAAATACTCTAATGGAGATAATGGATGCTCTTGCTTTGTTGCTCCATGGGTGGTGTAAAGCAGTAATTGAATAAAATCACTGCATATACTGCATTACAGGGAGTTATTCATGTGGAAAATAGTTTTATCAGGAGGCTAACAGTTTGTTGTCATGTACAGCTCGTCCATATGAGACTTGTTATAATTTTTAGATATATATTTCACTGCTCACTCAGACAAGTGAGATCATCAGTTCCATTTGTTGTTTCGACTGGCAACCCTTTTGCTACCTGTTTGAACAGAGCCAGCGCCTACCACGTGCGCTACAGCCGTAGCCAGAAAGGAGTTCAAGGTCGAGGCGGACCACAACGAGTTCAAGTGCGTGGAGGGGTCATGTGGAAAGAGTTTCCGCAAGAAAAGTCTCCTTGACTACCACATCAAGTACTACCACATGACCCCGGACCCCGTCACCACGACACACATGCCCACACCAGCCGCTCCTCGCAAACGCAAGAACACCGCCAGCACAGGTAAGTGTCATCTAACTTGACCTAAGTGTCACTAATGTAAAAGTGTCATCTTTGTGTCACCAGTATCCAAGTGGATTAGTGTCATAAAATGTAAAATTGTATTAATGTCATCGAAATGTCACCAGTTTATTACTGTCATCTAAATGTCACCCAGTATGTGTCATTATGGTGACACTATAAGAGTACTAGTGCCATCAAAACATTACCAGTGTATTAGTGGCATCTAAATGTTACTAGTATATAAGTGTCACCCGCAAACAAGCCTGTTTTTTGTAAATTTACAATAGATGTAATTTAGCAAAGTAATAGATGATTATCTGTTATGATCTATTACACAAAGTAATAGACCGTTACTATTATATATTACTATTACCCAAAATGTACGTCAAAGATGGCCATGCAAATATATGGTGATCTGTTGGATGGTGTTTGTAGCAACCCTGTCTGTTACCAGGGACCATCCTCTCTAGTGAAGGCTGGTAGTAGTATTGACTATCCCTGTTATATTATCAACACAAATGTACATTCTGCTCAGTCAGTTGTGCTTCATCTGCCTTTGCCAGTCTTGATTGTGGGAACCAGGCAACATCAATGAGCCATTCCAAGAATTTGTACTTTAGGCAGTTAAATGAGCCTACCTCCACTATAAGTATAACTGACCAGCCTACCTCCACTATAAGTATAACTGACCAGTGTTTACAATATGGATGTTTCCTATTAAGTTTTAACACTTTGTGGGTAAATCATTCTAAATATGAACAATATTTTATGGTTATTAAATGCAATTTGTCAGGCAATATACCTTCCACATATTTAGTTTAGTCTTATGTTAATAAATGAGGGCCAGACAAGGTGGTTTAAAATCGCCAACTTTCTTGTAGTTGTTGAACCTTGGGCAACACATTCACTCTATGTTGCTCCAGTTCACTCAGCTGGATGAATGAGTACCTGGCTGTAGACAATGGTGGATAGTTGTGTACAAATAGTCTTTGTGCATTAATTGCAGTGTGGCTGAGTGCTACCCACAGAAGTCAAGATGGTGTTCGATTGAATAGGTCTGCCAGGGAGTAAACTGTAAAAATGCTTTGAGAAGTCCTTATGACTGGATACTGCGCTTAAGAACTGACCTTTACTTTTTACCTTTTTAGTTACCATTGATTGTATCTGTTGCCACTAGGTTCGACGGACTCTGAGATCTCTGTGGTGGGTCACACAGGGGGGTCGGTTGGTCGGAAAAAGCGGGACAGTGCAGCATCTCTCTCCAGCCTCCCCCCAGACACACCCTCCAATCACATGGCCCCGGTTGCCGCTAGCAACAGTCCAACAGCTGCTGAAACGACACCACGGGAAGCCACCGCAGGTGAGTGCCCAGATACATGATAATGATAAGATAACTTCTTTTGCACCTAAATCAAGTTTGAAGGTGTATCAAAGTAACATCTTAACGCCAGGGAGTTAAGGTGGATACGCCAGGGAGTTAAGGTGGATACGCCAGGGAGTAAAGGTGGATACGCCAGGGAGTTAAGGTGGATACGCCAGGGAGTTAAGGTGGATACGCCAGGGAGTAAAGGTGGGTACGCCAGGGAGTTAAGGTGGATACGCCAGGGAGTAAAGGTGGGTACGCCAGGGAGTAAAGGTGGGTACGCCAGGGAGTTAAGGTGGATACGCCAGGGAGTTAAGGTGGATACGCCAGGGAGTAAAGGTGGATACGCCAGGGAGTTAAGGTGGATACGCCAGGGAGTAAAGGTGGGTACGCCAGGGAGTAAAGGTGGGTACGCCAGGGAGTTAAGGTGGGTACGCCAGGGAGTTAAGGTGGGTACGCCAGGGAGTTAAGGTGGGTACGCCAGGGAGTAAAGGTGGGTACGCCAGGGAGTTAAGGTGGATACGCCAGGGAGTTAAGGTGGATACGCCAGGGAGTTAAGGTGGATACGCCAGGGAGTTAAGGTGGATACGCCAGGGAGTTAAGGTGGATACGCCAGGGAGTTAAGGTGGATACGCCAGGGAGTTAAGGTGGATACGCCAGGGAGTTAAGGTGGATACGCCAGGGAGTTAAGGTGGATACGCCAGGGAGTTAAGGTGGATACGCCAGGGAGTTAAGGTGGATACGCCAGGGAGTTAAGGTGGATACGCCAGGGAGTAAAGGTGGATACGCCAGGGAGTTAAGGTGGATACGCCAGGGAGTTAAGGTGGATACGCCAGGGAGTTAAGGTGGATACGCCAGGGAGTTAAGGTGGATACGCCAGGGAGTTAAGGTGGATACGCCAGGGAGTTAAGGTGGATACGCCAGGGAGTTAAGGTGGAAACGCCAGGGAGTTAAGGTGGATATGCAACGTTATGAAGATAGGGTTTTAGGTGATGGCAGAATTGTGTAAAGTATTCAACTGATCTAGATACCGCTAAGAAGGAGCATATTCCAAAGAGTTGGTGCAGCAACAGAGAAAGCGCTAGTTCTAATGTTGGTAATAACCCTAGGAACAAAGAATAAATCAGAACTAGATGATTGCTGGATACGTTTTCTTACAGGAGTAAGCAATAAATGTAAGTAAGCCAGTTGCTGACATAAAAGTGCCTGGGAGGTAACAGCACAGATCGTAAAATGATAGGATATTGAATAGAAAGCGAGTGCAAAGAACTTTGAAGTAGCATTGAGTGAGAAAACTACACAAACCAGTAGTGGTTGGAATGCTAGGGGAGCCCTGGCATGTACAACACATAAAACACAACAAACATCAGACAGTGACAGACACGGTGAGAGAAAGACAATTAAAAAACTTTTGACAATCATTAGTTGTTTTTGTTTTTTTATAAACGTAGGATTAGATACATAAAGAATATACCTGGTATGTTATTTTTATTGTGGATGGTTCCTACGTTAGCGATCAGCTTTAAGGGCAGACACCCCAGGTGAATGGTGTTTTTAATAAAAAATACTCAAAATGGTTTCCTGCAAGATTATGATCATTTGTTATGCATACTATCAATACAGTTCACTTCTAAGTAAATTACATATCTCTAAATGAGTTTTAGTTATGGATCAAGCATGCCGATATCAAGTAATCAAATCCATTATGCGGTCATTTTCTCAAAAACATTTTTTCTTAAATTTCTGCATTTGGAAATAGGAGACCTTTGGGAGTAATTATGCTATACAAATAAGGTTTTCAGTGATGCATTCAGTATATAGATAGTATCCTTACCCTTGTCATCATTTCATGTGCAGCGGAGACCCGCATCGTGGAGGAAGCACCCCCTGGTGGCAACGAGGATAGCATCCCGGAAGAACCGTCGGAGGATCGAGGTGTTGTCACGGCAACAAGCACACCCGTGAAGGTGAAGGACGAAGTGGTGAACTGTATCTGTCGGGTGAATGAGGAGACCGGACTGATGGTACAGTGTGACATCTGTCTGTGCTGGCAGCACGCCGCCTGTATGGAGCTCAAAGAGGACGCCCTGCCCTGTAGATACGTCTGTTTCGTCTGCTCCAATGCTCCAGGTAAGTACCCGAGAGCTTTCCTGGTTTCCTAGTTGTTTCCTGCGCTCAGCAACATTCTATTACTGACAACTGTAATGACTGTATTCGAACACCATAAAAATTAATATTTTCTCTACTGTATATTTTCAGACACATGTAATCTTTACATGTCCGAATACATGAAGTACATAGTGACTGTGTTTATAATTATATATTATATTTATAATTATATGTTTTCGGACATTTGAGATTTTAATTATTTGTAGGTGTCTGGATATATTTTTAGTGCGTCCACATGGAATTACCCAGATTTACAGCAGCACCGCAGACACAAATGTTCTTCTTTGTATTGTTTTTACGAAACCCCCAAGTCGTAAATGAATTACATGGATGACATCGCCGCATGTTTGTTGTAGGTCTGCGAGACAGTGCCCGCTATCTCCATGACCAGGACTGGCTGCAGGTTGGAACTATGGCCCACTTTGACTTCCTGCCCCCCGATCCCAATGCAGCAAACAAGGCGCAGATCGTGCGCGCCACTCACAGCCTCGTGGGAGATGTGCACCACGTGAAGGTGGTGCTTGACTCACTGCGGCGCAACATACACGTACTCGAGTGAGTGGGCGGTTCTGGTGGGACAGACATCGTAAGAAATCTGAAAGTGTTGTATGTTTAATAATTTTTGTTAGCGCATACCCCATAGATGGCAACTCTGTACCTAGTAATACACCAACTAACCACTAGGGGGAACTGCAATGTTAGTGACGTCACACGTAAAGTCAGTAACTACCATATTCCAAGTATAAGTTACACAATATGCCCTGTAAAGACATGTATAATACCTACAAAGATACAAAACTGTAGCATTTGTTTTGGTAAAACTAGGTTTTATCACTTACTAGCATCCATCAGTGCACCATCGCCATTAACCTGTTATCATCATTTTTCACAGGACTAAAAAGCAGCCTGAATTTGGATTCTGGACGGAGAACTGGGATGAGAAATTGGCAGTAAAGAAGACGGATTCAGAGCCTGGTGTCGACTCCAAGGATGCGGTCCGGCGAACACTTCACATGCACATGGAGCAGCCTAGTAAACCATGCATCGACCTTCAGCAAAGTGAAAATGATGTGAAGGTCACGGTGACGAGCGAAACAGAAAACAAAACTGAGGTCAGCATAAAAATGGAAGTTGACACAGATCTGCCATCGCAGAAAAGTTCAGAGTTTGCTGTGGAAGGCGGGAAAAATACATCGGAAACGGATGGAACAACTGAAAAACTGCTTTCTGAAAAAGGTTCTTCTGAAGTTTGCCAGAAAACAAGCGACTCTAGCAAGAAAGACGTCATTCCTTCTGTAGAGCCATCTTGTCAGCTGTCCGGGGAAGTTGTCGCATCATCTGGCAGTGACATCGGAGCAAGGGGTGAAGAGAGTACAAAGGTGAGTTGGGGCAGCAAGGAACACAGGGAAATAGCGGTAAATTTACAGGTAAAAATAACATGAAATAATTAAGATTAACAATGGCTGGGCTGTATAATAAGCCTCGTCCAGAGATAAATATATTGAGATTAAGATTTTTGAAATGATTCATATAATAATGAATACTGGGTATATTTTGTTATATTTTCCTTTATGTTTGTAGAAGAAGATTATATAATATGTTGTATGTTTTTCCCGTTTTTGAAAACTCACGAACAAGCAAACAAATAAATGCATGAATTAATACAATACATGAAATAGTGCTGTGGATATACTGTTACTGCTGGTGATGTAGAGTGAAGACACAGAGGTGAAAGAAGAGAATGGGCTGGTGTGTGAGAGACATCTCCTGCAACACATTGTCACCTCACAGTCGGCCATAGACTCCTGTCTCGATGTCATAGAGGAACAGGTGACAGGTGAGGTACTTGGACACCTAATGACACTCATGGTCAGTCATTGACTCCTGTCTCAATGTCATAGAGGAACAGGTGACAGGTGAGGTACTTGGACACCTAATGACTCTCATGGTCAGTCATTGACTCCTGTCTCAATGTCATAGAGGAACAGGTGACAGGTGAGGTACTTGGACACCTAATGACTCTCATGGTCAGTCATTGACTCCTGTCTCGATGTCATAGAGGAACAGGTGACAGGTGAGGTACTTGGACACCTAATGACTCTCATGGTCAGTCATTGACTCCTGTCTCGATGTCATAGAGGAACAGGTGACAGGTGAGGTACTTGGACACCTAATGACTCTCATGGTCAGTCAAAGCGACACTCTTCTTCTTTAGTCAGAATGACGCTCTTCTTCTTCAGTCATAATGACACTCTTCTTCTTCAGTCATAATGACACTCTTCTTCTTCAGTCATAATGACACTTTTCTTCTTCAGTCATAATGACACTCTTCTTCTTCAATCATAATGACACTTTTCTTCTTCAGTCATAATGACACTCTTCTTCTTCAGTCATAATGACACTTTTCTTCTTCAGTCATAATGACACTCTTCTTCTTCAGTCATAATGACACTTTTCTTCTTCAGTCATAATGACACTCTTCTTCTTCAGTCATAATGACACTTTTCTTCTTCAGTCATAATGACACTCTTCTTCTTCAATCATAATGACACTTTTCTTCTTCAGTCATAATGACACTCTTCTTCAGTCATAATGACACTTCTTCTTCAGTCATAATGACACTCTTCTTCTTCAGTCATAATGACACTTTTCTTCTTCAGTCATAATGACACTCTTCTTCTTCAATCATAATGACACTTTTCTTCTTTAGTCAAAATTACGCTCTTCTTATTCAGTCATAATGACACTTTTCTTCTTCAGTCATAATGACACTCTTCTTCAATCATAATGGCACTTTTCTTCTTCAGTCATAATGACACTCTTCTTCTTCAATCATAATGGCACTTTTCTTCTTCAGTCATAATGACACTCTTCTTCTTCAATCATAATGACACTTTTCTTCTTCAGTCATAATGACACTCTTCTTCTTCAGTCATAATGACACTTTTCTTCTTCAGTCATAATGACACTCTTCTTCTTCAGTCATAATGACACTTTTCTTCTTCAGTCATAATGACACTCTTCTTCTTCAGTCATAATGACACTTTTCTTCTTCAGTCATAATGACACTCTTCTTCTTCAATCATAATGACACTTTTCTTCTTCAGTCATAATGACACTCTTCTTCTTCAGTCATAATGACACTTTTCTTCTTCAGTCATAATGACACTCTTCTTCTTCAGTCATAATGACACTTTTCTTCTTCAGTCATAATGACACTCTTCTTCTTCAATCATAATGACACTTTTCTTCTTTAGTCAAAATGACGCTCTTCTTATTCAGTCATAATGACACTTTTCTTCTTCAGTCATAATGACACTCTTCTTCTTCAATCATAATGGCACTTTTCTTCTTCAGTCATAATGACACTCTTCTTCTTCAGTCATAATGACACTTTTCTTCTTCAGTCATAATGACACTCTTCTTCTTCAGTCATAATGACACTTTTCTTCTTCAGTCATAATGACACTCTTCTTCTTCAATCATAATGACACTTTTCTTCTTTAGTCAAAATGACGCTCTTCTTCTTCAGTCATAATGACACTTTTCTTCTTCAGTCATAATGACACTCTTCTTCTTCAATCATAATGACACTTTTCTTCTTTAGTCAAAATGACGCTCTTCTTATTCAGTCATAATGACACTTTTCTTCTTCAGTCATAATGACACTCTTCTTCTTCAATCATAATGGCACTTTTCTTCTTCAGTCATAATGACACTCTTCTTCTTCAATCATAATGGCACTTTTCTTCTTCAGTCATAATGACACTCTTCTTCTTCAATCATAATGGCACTTTTCTTCTTCAGTCATAATGACACTCTTCTTCGTCAGTCATAATGACACTTTTCTTCTTCAGTCATAATGACACTCTTCTTCTTCAATCATAATGACACTTTTCTTCTTTAGTCAAAATGACGCTCTTCTTATTCAGTCATAATGACACTTTTCTTCTTCAGTCATAATGACACTCTTCTTCTTCAATCATAATGGCACTTTTCTTCTTCAGTCATAATGACACTCTTCTTCTTCAGTCATAATGACACTTTTCTTCTTCAGTCATAATGACACTCTTCTTCTTCAGTCATAATGACACTTTTCTTCTTCAGTCATAATGACACTCTTCTTCTTCAATCATAATGACACTTTTCTTCTTTAGTCAAAATGACGCTCTTCTTCTTCAGTCATAATGACACTTTTCTTCTTCAGTCATAATGACACTCTTCTTCTTCAATCATAATGACACTCTTTTTCATCAGTCATAAAAAAAAATTTCTTCAGTCATAATTACACCTTTCTACTTCAGTCATAATGACACTCTTCTTCTTCAGTCATAATGACGTTCTTCTCTTTCAGTCATAATGACGCCGTTCTCCTTCGGTCATAATGACGCCCTTCTCCTTCGGTCATAATGACGCCCTTCTCCTTCGGTCATAATGACGCCCTTCTTCTTAGGTTATAATGACGCCCTTCTCCTTCGGTCATAATGACGCCCTTCTTAGGTTATAATGATGCCCTTCTTCTTCAGTCATAATGACGTCCTTCTTTGGTCAAAATGACGTTCTTCGGTCATAATGACGCTCTTCTTCAGTCATAATGACGCCCTTCTTCTTCGGTCATAATGACGCCCTTCTTCTTCGGTCATAATGATGCCCTTCTTCAGTCATAATGACGCTCTTCTTCTTCGGTCATAATGACACTCTTCTTCTTCGGTCATAATGACGCTCTTCTTCTTCAGTCATGATGACACTCTTCTTCTTCAGTCATAATGACGCTCTTCTTCTTCAATCATAATGACCTCTTCTTCGGTCAAAATGACTTCTTCAGTCAAAATAACTCTTCTTCCACCTTGATCCCTTGCTTTGACTTAAGCCTTTCCACTCCCTCACGTAGGCCATCAACGACTCTTCTCCACCGGTTTCGGGAGTTCATTTCCAGTTCCTTCCATTTACATCCTGCTTGTGCCGTCTCTCTCCACTTCTCTGTGCCAGCCTGCAGATGTTTGTCGGTCTTCCCCTTTTGCTTCTGTCCTGTGGGTTCCATGTGAGCACCTGTCTTGAGATGTGAGGTGTATGTTTCACATACATAAACTGATTTGCCTGAATAAATGAAATTTAAAAACATACAAGATCAGCAAAAATTGCACATAACGTAATAAATCATTTCTAAATAAGTGGTAATTTTTTTACAAACAGTGCACAATATTGTTTTTGATTTATATTGCTTTGTGGACAGAAAAACAAAAAACTTCTCAAAAAAGATCCGGTGTCAGGCTTGAACCGAGATCCACCGCAGTAAAGTACCAATGCTAAAGGTTTACCAATTGAGTTACAGGGATCGGTGATGTTGCGTTAACTGGTTTTGACTGTTATTATAAATTGTACAGCTCTTCCTGCATATATTGGTATTATGATATCAAACAACGCTACTTTCTGCAGCTAGATACAATATTTGTTTCTTTTGTGTGTATGTTTTCTGATGTAAATTATTCTCACTGGGTCGCAATCGAAATAATTCTTCTCAAAACAAGCCAAATCAAATGTTCTTCAGCTTGTACTGGAAGTTCATTCGCTTCAGGCTTAGCCTTCATTTTAGTAAAAAAAAATGATTTGTGTGGAACCGTAAGATAACTGCTTGTTTCCCTACCATGACTAGTCTTAGTATTACATTGGAATATTGCACAATAACTCATTCCGACTCTCGTTTCAACCCAAAAATTATCTTTGCAAACATGCTATGAATGCATCGAAAGGGCCAGTTCTTGTGCGTAAAGAACACCTGTGACATCACAATACCACGTGATCATCTAGCTCATTAAATGTCAACTTTCCGCGGGAATCGCGACGTAAATGGGTTTAAAATTGGATTTATGCTATAAATGTAGAAATGCAACATTATACTTTGTGTACACATGAAAAATGGATTTTAGCTAGTACCTTGTTAGTTTCAATAAGACTGTACTAATTATATTGATGGTATACTGCCTGCCAAATTGTGTTTAATAAGCCCGTAACAACGTTTGCAATTTGGAAGGTACGCCCTGGAGCATGTTGAAATGGTAAACAAAACATCCAGTTTCAAAACAAGCTTTATTGGCAATATAGCCGAGTCGGGCTGAGTTTGCTAACTGCAACACCCACTGATGTTCAGCAATTTCCCATGTTCTACACGGCAGGTAGTTAGATAGATAGACTTTATTTTGGAATTCTATAAATCACAATACCATATGTAGAATAATCAGTGAAACGATATCTAATTCCTGGTTGGTGACGGAGCCAATTAAAGCTATGACCACCTGAGTTAGATTATAACTGTATAAAATTAAGCGAAGTGGTTACTATAAACCCACAATAAGTACTACACAATAATGTACTGATTCCATGTGTAGGATGTTGATTAAGGTATGTTATGATTATAGTAATTGATAGAACATATATATGTAAAATATTTTAATATACAGATGGTGTTGAATAATGACCGTGTGTTCTCTCCCCAGTGCTTGAGATGGGTGAGGAGATGGGAAGCGAAGGAGAAGACATCCTGCGGGACGCATCCCACATCAAACGCTCCCTCCATCAGCTCATCGCTGACCTGACCACGGTACGCAGGATAGCCGCATTCCACTGACCACAGACTGACCCGTGGTCCAGGATGTCCAGCACCACTAGTCATAGATCGTCTCACTTGAACTGATCGCATTTACTGTCTTTTGTAAATAAATTTAAATTATGATTCAAATAAAAAAAATTATATAAACAACAGTTTGTGTTTGATCTATTTCTTCTGGGCAATGCTGGATATGGTGATTGAAAGAGTTTATGCGATACAATGGATTTTATTTCCACAATAACATTGTAATACATTATGTTTTACTTGTATTCACAATTATTGTGGAAAAGGAGAACGTTTAATACGTATGAAGTGCTTTCCAGACTGTCATCATCATCATTGTGCAGCCGTGGTGTCCTGTAGTTGGGCGAAGGCCTCAGCATGTCGTTTCCAAATCTGCCTGTCTTGCGCTATCCTCTGCCAGATGGTGCCCTTCCAGTATTTGTCTAGTTCGTCTCTCCACCGTCGTGCCGGTCTTCTTCTAGATATTTTCCCTTCATAAAGGTCTCCAGGTTGTGATACGCGATGTCCATCAGTTATCCCGTAGTCTGCTGATGTGCCCTGCCCAGGTCCACTTTTGTCTTCTGATTTGTTCTATCATGTCTATGACCTTTGTCTACTGTCTTATCCAGATGTTTGTTTTTCTCTTCCGATATGTGATGTCTGACATACTTCATTCCATCTATGTTTGTGAAGCTGCTAGCTTGTTCTTTGCCTGGATGGTGAGAGCCCATGTTTCCGCGCCATAGGTCATCGCTGGAAGCATGCATGAGTTGTAGACTAGTCTCTTCAAGCAGGTTCCAAAGTTACCCTTGAAGATATTGCGGCGTTTGGCGAATTCTGTCCAGCCAGTGGTGAATCTTCTTAGAATTTCCTTGTCTTGGTTTTTGTCTCTGATATTGTATCGCTGTCCCAGATAGACGTAGCTTTCAATGTTCTCTATCTGCGTCGTGTTGATGTATATTGGTGTGTCGTTTTCTAGCATCACTTTTTGTCTTCGAAATGTTCATCTTCACACCTTGATTTTTACTTTCATCAACTAGCTCCTGCAGCATGTTTTGTAGTTCTTGCAGTGTAGTAGCGCATATGTGTATGTCGTCGGTGATGCGAAGATGACTGAGATATTCTCCATCTATCCTCAAGCCTCTGGTTTCTCAGGTTAATCTTCGGAATATGCTTTTGAGTGTTGTCGTAAACAGCTTGGTGATATGGTGTCACCCTGTCATACTCCTCTCTTGGTGTTGATCTTGTTGCTCTTTTTGTGTAGGTGGACTGTCACCGAGCTGTTTATGTAAATGTCTTTCAGGAGTATGATGTACATGTCTTTTATCCCCTGTTCTTGAAGAGAGGTCAATATTGGTCGAGTTTGCACCGAGTCGAAAGACTTCTCGTAGTCGACAAAAGCAATACAGAGCGGGATATTATATTCTTGGCATGTCTCTTTCAGTTGGTTTATGACGTGTAAATGGTCTGTCATTGAGTACCTGGTTCTGAATCCTGCCTGCTCTCCGGGTTGGTTTTCGGTGAGTGTCTTCTCTAGCCTATTCATTAGTATCTTTGTAATTTGTAGATGTTTGATAACAGACATGTCGGTCTGTAGTTCTTTAAGTCTCTTATTTCCCTTCTTGAAGATTATCACCATCTTTGCGTTCTTGCATGTGGTGGGTATTCATCTTTCTGATAAGTATTTAGTATACAGATTAGCCAGTGTCTTCGAGATGGCATCTTCTGCATTTAATGTTTCCATGTTTACCTGGTCGTTGCCTGATGTCTTCCCATTCTTCATATCTCTTAACGCTGCTTCCACCTCCCATGGTGTTATCCCTGGTACCTCTATCGGGTCAGTGTGAATTATAGTACTTTGTTCAGTGTCGTATAGCTCGGTGTAGAATTCCTCTGTTTCTTCCATGATCATATCTTGGTCTTGTATTTCTCTACCCTGCTTGTCTAGAAGTGTAATCAGTCTGTCTCGGCCTAGAGCCTGTATTCTTGCTTTCTTAAGGGTTTTGATGACATACTCGTTTCTCGTACGATCTCTTGTTTGTACTTTCTGATGTCCTCCTTCGCTTTCTTTTTGATGGTCTTGCATATTTCTGTGTACTCTATTTGTTTTTTTACGGTCGCCGTTATCCACCATTTCTTGTTGTTTCTTAATCAGTGATCATGTCTGTGATGATATTCTCATTTTTATAAGCCTGTTTATTGTTTTGTCACATTTAGTTGGATCATCTCAGTGATGTTTTCACTGATGATGTCGTCTAGTTCTTCTTGTGTATCGAATCGATTTCGTAGTTCGAGTTGGAATTTGATATTTTTTCTTCCGATTTGTGTGGTATCTACACTTGGTGGTCTCTTGTTTATCAACTTCTTCCTTTCAGCCTTGAAGTCCAGTATGATGTTGCTCATTACCATTCAAGACAGTAGATACAGAATATATGAACAGTTATCAACATGATAAATTGACTTATGTGAAAATAATAAAATAGTATTTTTTGGTTTCTTGCACATTTTCAACATGACATATCATGATATGACTTGATATATTCACTGGTTTGTCAACAATTTGTTGACAAATTTAACTATTCATACAGAACATACTAATTCACACACACCCCTTCCAGCCCCTGAATTAGTATTTTCAAATGTAAGAAATTGTCCATATTGATAATCGTATTAGACGTGTATATAGAAGTGTCGTGGTGCAGTCCTGCAAAGGACACACAAAAACAACTATTGTAATAATGTTTACTTACATTAATTTACAATCATTACAGTTATACCATTCATATGGAACCAACATTTTTATAATTACGTCTAATACCCCACTTTCGTGTAAATTTAAATGGTGACAGTTGTGAACCTGATATATGACTTGTTAACTTCTGTATTTCATCAGTACAGCAGTTGACAGACTGATTAGCACAGGTTTCTCAGACTGGAGATGGGGACTGGACGTTTACTAAGAACCAGGCCTTTGACAATTTCTTTCAGTCTTCATTATCCAAGTTACAAGGAAACACAAGGCAACTGTGTCATCCTATACACCTAAAGCAGTTAATACAATCTAACCATTTGCAACTTCAATCAATAATATCACACGTGTAGTGCCTTGGATGAAGTCAAGGAATATATATATATACATGGAAAGCAAAGTTACAACAGATGGAGAGTCTGAGAAAGATGCCACAGCTAGAATCAAAGCCAACCATAGTTTTGCCATGCTGAAATCCATCTGGCAGTAAAGACAGCTATGATTGAAAACAAAATTGAAAGTATACAATAGTAATGTCCTCAGTGTACTTCTTTGTGGATCTGGGTGCTCGTAGTTGACAGCGAGACTACTACTACACAAGCTTGGTGTCTTCCATAACAAGTGTCTCTGGAAGATTGTGGGACAGACTCAACATCCCTGGCCACAAAAAGCAACATATGAAGATGGCTAGGGCACGTTGACTGGTGCACTTCCCAGGATAGCCCTATGTTGGACTGTGGACGGAAGATTGAGACGATGTCGCTCGAAAGAGACACAGAGACTAACAGCGGACAACGAGTTGAAGGCCTGCCTGCTGACGACAGCAGTGGTGCTCTCTTGTTGATCCCTTATGTGCCACATATGGCACGAAGAAAACAAACTGAGTGAGGGAGTGGTTTACTTAGAAATTATTTTCAAAATGGGAGGATCGTTTGAAATCTAACAGATCCCGGTGGCTGATATTGAGACAGGCCGACATTGCTTGAGCAGGGTAGTTCCAGAGAGTGTGGGTATAAAAACCTCAAACTGCACCCTTTGAGGGTCGTCAAAAAACCTCCGCTGCTTGGTCGCCCAACCAAACCATTTTGTTTAATTGGGTGTTCTGAGTCGGAGCTTCAGCACAACTTCGTTGCCATGCTGTCGGGTCATGATGTCGGAAGACGGATCGGCGATGTTGTTGAAACTTGTTGCCGCCGCGCGCAGCCATAACTTAAGCTTTTCAACGTTTCCGCTGCCTCGGCTCGACTGATGACATCGGAAGACAGGGAGGTGGTATTGGTACCAAATTTCACCGCCGCGCCGCCATAACTTTAACACTTCAGCTTCTCCGCTGTCTCGGCTCGACTGATGACATCGGAAGACGGGAAAAGGTAACGTTTTGCTGCGTCGCCGTAACTTCAGTAACGTGGATACATTCAAAACGTCTAGTTTTGTTTAGAGCTCCAAATTTATCCCGAAATGCACCACGTCGACCATGCTTCTGCTGTCGCTTCCGGCGGAAATGACAGCCAAGCAAACGCCGCATTTCACTACACACTGCAGTCGGCATTTAAGGCCATTATATACCTTGTTGATGCCATTTACATATTGACACAGATATTAATGACGCGTAGCTTTTGTTCTTTGTTGAGGCGAGACCTATGTATTCTTGGTTCCTAGAAGATGACGTCACCTGGCTGCGGGAACACCGGAACTATTGTTGTGACGTTCCGGTATTATCGCTCGGATGACGCTGGGCTGGAAGGCGGTGTTCAGCCGGGCACTATCCCCGGGGAAGGCGCTTTCAGACCGCAGTCCCCTCGTCGAGAAGGACGGCGAAGATGGCCCGAATAATGACAGCGACAGATCTTCGTATACGCGTAAGGGGGTGTCTCGTATGTACGGAGAGACGTGTAGTGTTCCGCACCCACACCAGTGGCGCATTAGCTAGATCATCGGACTATCAATCGAGAGAACCCGGGTTCAAATCCTGTCCTGTCGTTTCGAACCTTGGGCAAGTTCGTTTGCTTGGCGTTGCTCCAGTTTACTCAGCTGTGTGAATGAGTACATGGTTATAGACAGTGGTGGATATTTGTGTACGAATAGTCTTCGCGTATCAATTGCAGCGTGGCTAAATACTTTCCAAGGAAGTCGAGATAGTGTTCGATTGAACAGGTCTGCCAGGGAATAAAGTGTAAAGCGCGTTGAGCAGTCCCCAGAACTTTATACCGTGCTATATAAGAAGTTTTACCTTTGCCCCCACAAGTAAGTGGTGTGTGGCTTGCAAGTTTTAGCGACTAACAGCAGCCAATGCCCACCGCAATAAACTAGTGTGATGTGCTAGATAATACTTTACCCGTCACACTGCCCAGTTCGCACATCCACAACAGCATCAGTGTGCGTTAATACATGTTCTACTCGATAGGTGGCGTCATTGTATCGATTTATTTTCCTCACGATATGTGGTGACGGCCAACTCACTGCGGATCCATACGTAATGCTACAAGTGTTTTGGTGACAATGCGAACTTGCGCGATATATCGCAATCAAAAGGTTGTCATTAATAAGTCGGTATACATTTAGGCAAAACTATGGTTGTCTATATTCTTAGGCAGCGATCACAAACGATATAGAATATCCCAGAAACAGAACTCCAACGTGCTGTGGCAGAACTCCGATTATTCACGATAGTGTAGCTATTGTTGAATACTTTTTTGGGGTTTGGTTTGGAAGTAGAGTTCTCGTTGGGTAAACTTTGAAGCACAGTTCTCTTTTAGAAGCAGAACTCCCGCTGGGTACCTCACGGATGCAGAATTCTTGCTGGGTACCTCATGGAAGCAGAACTCTCGTTGGGTACCTCGTGGAAGCAGAAATTTCGTTGGGTACCTCTTGGAAGCAGAAGTCCCGCAGGTTACCGCTTAGGAGCGATGCTAATTTCGGTTACTACCTGGTAGAACTGCTATGTCGTTATATATCATTGTCCCTTCTGTTTTCACTGCCGACTGTTGTTGCGGTCACCACTAGGGACGAGTGCGTATTCGGTGGAACAAGTCACACGGTGAAGACAGATGGATAGTGTGTCAGGTTTTTGTTAATGATGGTTAACGTTAGTTAATATTATTATAATGATTAGACAGGGTTGGTATTAATCATGGTTGCGGTTAGGGTTAGTTATATATGGGGTTTGCTAGGTTAGGGTTAGCATTATTCACATGAATACAACGTCGATCACCCTCGTACAAAGTTCTGCATGTCACGCAGTTGCCTCCGGCTGATCAGCATATGTCTTTTAGTGTCGTGCCGAAAGATCCTGGCCCTGCTGGCATGTATGGGCTGTGTCAACATCTACACCGTACGGGTCAACCTGAATGTCGCACTCGTCGCCATGGTCAACAATTCTTATTACATTAACGAGACCCTGGAGCATGATTTGGGAGAGGACTGCCCCGGCGAGACACCGAGCTTGTCCGCCCGGGAGAGGGTGAGTACCGCGCCTGACCGTGTAGGGGGAGTACATATCCTGTGTGAGCGCGCGCGTGTGTGTGTGCGCGCGTGTGTGCGTCTGTGTGTGTGTGCGTGTGTGACTCTGTGTGTGTGTGCGTGTGAGTTTGTGTGTGTATGTGCGCGCGCGTGTGTGTTTGTGTGCGTGAGTGCGCGCACGCATGCCTGCATGCATGCCAGAGGTGAATCACCAAAAGTGAACCGCCGGTTTCCTTACTGATAATGTAAATTATGTTTCTATATCGAGCTATGCCTAATATATCCTAACCATAGTATAATAAAAACTGACAATATTTGCCTCTACACAAATAGTATTCGCGAAACTTATATACGTATACGTGGCATGTGTACGTTACAGGAGGGCGACTTCAACTGGGACTCGAAGCAGCAGGGCATAATCCTCGGAGCCTTCTTCTACGGCTACGTGCTCACGCAGGTTCCGGGTGGTTGGGTGGCGGAGAACTACGGAGGGACCCGCATCTACGGCTATAGCGTGCTGTGCTCCTCTGTCCTCTCGATGTTCACGCCCTTAGCGGCTTCGTTCGGCGCCAACGCCGTCGTCGGACTGCGCGTGCTCGAAGGGATCGGCGAGGTGAGCGCTTACCTAACCACCACGTGAGCCGTTGCCTAGCAAAGACCAAATACGGACGCCGAACACGTGGAGCGATTAGACATTCAGTTGTATATTTTATTTAAACTCAGGCCCCAAAATATATTTGTGATAACAATATAAAGCAAAGTTGTTAAAGTGACAGGTGTAGGCCCTATGTGGGAATGTTTGATCTAACAGTTGTCATATGGCATGCTGAAATAGTAATGTAATTTACATATAATAGCCGTTATCAACATTATTGGCAAAGACGCAACTTGACAGAGGTCATGCGCGTAATTTTGATAGCTGCATAGGAGCATCTGAATGTGTCCATGATGGTAGGATTCATTGCGTATGTAGACAGAATCAGTTTGTTTCAGACTACATTTGATAGGAAGTATCCCGTATCAGTGGTTTTTTACACATAATACTATGTACTTTGTAATTACAAATAAGAAGTTTGTCATTCGAGCGTCTGCAAAATGCGAAATTATTGTTCAGCCCCACATCCTGTTACTGTTGCTATCTATGTATGTCTGAACACAGCTTTAATCTGTGTGAATACAGCTTTATTATGTGTAAGTAACAAAGAAAATGAGTGCCAGCAATTCGAGCGCATGTACACTGTGGCAGTTGCACTGTGGCAGTTGCACTGTGGTCACTTAAGGTGCTGCACTAATATTTCCCAGATAAGTTTAACTGTAGACTAACAAGGATTCACTGTGTTATGAGGCTGTTTCAGGGGCCGACGTTTCCGGCGATGCACGCCATACTAGCCGTGTGGGTGCCGAGCAATGAGCGAACAAAGATCGGGGCGATCGTCTATTCGGGTACGTGCTTCAACCGTCATGTCACCGACACTTCGGTAGGTCGTATGTCAGGATGGAGGGAGAGAGACAGAGCAGACAGAGAGAGAGAGAGGGGGGGGGGGGAGAGAGAGAGAGACAGACAGACAGACAGAGAGAGAGAGACATAGACAGAGACAGAGAGAGGGGAGAGGGTTTACTTTCAGGAATAAGCTGGTGCGGAGTCAGTTAAAGTGGGTTGGACCCGTAGAACGAATGGAAAGAGAGCGGTCGACGAAGAGAGCGGTCGACGAAGAGAACGGTGTCGAGGGTGGAGAAGAAAATGAAGACCGCGACTGAGATGGGAGGATTGTATGAAGAAAGATTTGGCGAGATTGGGAGGGGAGTGACGAACGACAGATGTGCAGCAGAATCAGCTGTTTAGTAGAATCAAATAATTGTTATGACGTTTCTCCCACGTTGTTTAAATTCTAACGATTACAATTTGGCTGCAGGTATTCAGCTTGGGACGGTGATTGTTCTGCCGATATCTGGCTGGCTCTGCGACTGCCGTTCTCTCGGTGGTTGGCGAGGCGTCTTCTATTTATTCGGTGAGTTGCAATGGGAATTACGGTTGAAAGTTCAGTAAGGAATCACACTATTTTATTTCACAAAACGTTTTTACAGACAAATGAATAATACATCTTGATACAAACAAATCGTAATTTTTTAACAAGATGTTTTGACAATTGTAGAGAGAGAGAGAATGCGTGCGTGCGTGCGTGCGTGCGTGCGTGCGTGCGTGCGTGCGTGTATCTGTGTGTATCTATGTATTTGATGCCATTAATGTAATTTGTTCATTCAATTTACTTCATTCAATGGTTTGCCGTAAACCTCGTTTGTGCAGGTTGTCTCGGGTGTTTGTGGTACGTAGCGTGGTCCATGCTCATCTACGATACTCCGGCGAAACACCCACGCATCTCGGCCGCCGAGAAACGATACATAGAGTCTCACGTCGGCTGTATGGGGCAGGTGACTTCAGCCACCGTTATCTTTAGCATCATTATACGGCGTCGGGAATCACAAGTTTTTCATCTAGTAAACTGAGCAAAATTTGTTTTATGGAATTATGCATAGCCTCCCAAAGTAGTGTTTACACAGAGGTGGGCAAAACTAGTTCTTAACGCATGTGTAGGTAGGTTGGTTTAGTAATTTGCAAATGTTTTCAATAGTTTATACAATGTCCGTGCGTGCGTGCGTGCGTATTTGCATACAAACCTCTCTTTGGGATAACGCGTCAACGCCGACCTCTATAAATAAG
>OZ023209.1:18576675-18579175 GCA_963995525.1 Escarpia spicata | reverse complement strand
AAATACCAAATAAGAGAACAGACCATTTTGTCGAAAGCTGCGTTCGAGCCATTCAGTATTTAGACAGGTAACTGCAGTTCCAAATTAATAATGGGGTATCATTTGGAACGTGTTGCAAGCAATTTGTTTGCACTCAATTGCTGAAGAGAGCATCATTTCATGATCCATGCTATAGTTCGTTTGCGAAGATGACAGCTGAATCGCTGCTTCCGGTAATTTCCTCACGGGCGATCCGTTAACCATACCATGTTCTGATTGGCCAATCCCAATGCGAGTTGCATAGAAATGAAGCAAATTTAAACATCTTCTGAACTTGGCGGCGTGCAAACAATTTGATTTTGAGAGATGCATGCAGGCAATAAACACGATGTGGTTTGCACATTTGCGTTGCAATCGCCTGTTTTCATGGCTGCGTAAGTACCAATGTGTCGTAGATGTATGTTGAAGACTCGTCGATCTTAAAAAGCTGGGTTTCAATATGTACGGAAACGGCACGCAGAATGAGAAAAACCTTTGTTGTGACGTCACTTCTTGAGATTGCCTATCCGATTCTTGTGTGGATACGATTTGAATCGTTACATTTCGCGATTCTATTTTCCGCATCCGCATAGAAACCCTGGGAAATACTTCCATTAACTTCCACAGGACACTATATCAATTGCCGTATACCGCGTGGAACCGCACGCCGTTTCCGTACATATGGAAGCCTAGCTTTATCAAAGACGGTATGTATTGCACTTGGCGCCTGTTCCAGAACGGCATGGTGTGCGCAATGCCGTACGCCATCAACTGGGTGCTGATGATTGCGTGCGGACAAATCGCAGACTACCTGCGCACCAACGAGTTACTAACGACTGCATCTGTCAGGAAGTTGTTCAACGTTGTCGGTGCGTTACCGATATCTACATACGCACTGTCGCCTACTGTCTGGTAGTTGCCTAAGGCTAATGGACACCCAAAAATGTGCAAACGTGTCAACTGTCCCTCGATCCGTGGGACAGTCCCAGATGTCGTGCGTCCCTCGAAACCAACCAAATGTCCTTTTCGTAAAAAAAGTAATGTTATTGTTTTTGTTAAGTTGAATCACTGGGCCCGACTTGCCAGTGGCACTCCGAGAACAAACAGCGTGACGTAACGTAATATGGGAATTCCCGCTCCATTTCCCGCCATGAGAGCATTGTGGGTTTTTAAATCCTACATGGCGGTACCAAGTTTCAAGTTGCGTAAAGTTACAGATAAACAAAACGAAACGAAAAATAGGTTTAGCGTTAGGTAGTCATCCGAAACTGAGACCAACCAGTGAACGTATTTTGCTCACCACCACGTGTCGCGGGAAAAATCAATTGCTATAGTGGCGCCACCTAGCGCTGTTCATGAGTGTGATTTACCCACATCAATGCGTGAACTAAACAGTGAAGCAGCTTTTAAAAGCGCATTAAAAACACTCTATTTTAATCGATATTTTAACTCCAGCAGCCGCAGCAGTCCCGGATTTGCGGAGTAAACTACTTGTTTTAAATGCATGTAATGAACACTGAGACTTTTAAGAGCACTTTTAAACATTCTCTTTTAATCAATATTTTTACTGCTACTATGACTTTTAGACTTGGCATTAAGCTTTTATCAATTATCTTTTGTTTATATGACACGATAATACTAATATTTAAATATATATATATATATACCCAAAAAAAATTTCATTCATTTTTCTTACTTAATTAATTACTGTTTTGATTTATTACTATTTTACATGTAAAGCGCCTTGAATAGTTTCTAACTAGAGTTGGCGCTATATAAGTATATTTATTTATTTGTCGTCCATGATTTTTTTGCGCGCTGTGTTCCTGCAAAAAATAGCACGGTGATGATCAATGTGGTAGAAGAATTACCAAACATCCCTCCATCAATTAAACACTTTAAAACGCAAAACTTCAAAGTCAGTATGAGCTCTTTCTCTCTTCCCCTCCCTATTCACCCCACTCTCTCCCTCTTTCTCTCTTCCCCTCCCTACTCACCCCACTCTCTCCCTCTTTCTCTCTTCCCCTCCCTACTCATCCCAGTCTCTCCCTCTTTCTCTCTTCCCCTCCCTACTCACCCCACTCTCTCCCTCTTTCTCTCTTCCCCTCCCTACTCACCCCACTCTCTCCCTCTTTCTCTCTTCCCCTCCCTACTCACCCCAGTCTCTCCCTCTTCCTATCTTCCCCTCCCTACTAACCCCACTCTGTCCCTCTTTCTCTCTTCCCCTCCCACTCACCCCACTCTCTCCCTCTTTCCCTCCCTACTCACCCCACACTCTTTCTCTCTTCCCCTCCCTACTCACCCCACTCTCTCCCTCTTTCTCTCTTCCCCTCCCTACTCACCCCACTCTCTCCCTCTTTCTCTCTTCCCCTCCCTACTCACCCCACTCTCTCCCTCTTTCTCTCCCTACTCACCCCACTCTCTCCCTCTTTCTCTCTTTCCCTCCCTACTCACCCCACTCTCTCCCTCTTTCTCTCTCTCC